>CM035427.1:144673788-145063788 GCA_020310875.1 Ceratopteris richardii | reverse complement strand
TCCTTCTTCTTCATAAAGAGGACCGGCACTCCATACGGTGAGTTGCTTGGTCGAATGTAGCCTTGCTCTTCTAGTTCATGTAATTGGCGCTTCAACTCCTTCATGTCCGACTCATTCATCTTGTAGGACGCTCATGAAGGAGTTGGTTGATCCGAGAGGGTGTTGATCTGATGTTGCACATTGCATGCCGGTGGGAGTCTCGATGGAAGCGTATCTGTCAGAACGTTTGCATATTCCTCCAGGAGAAACATGAAGCTCGGGTGGCCGATCTTGGATACGTCAATTGGAGCCGGTTCTGTTTCTGTCTCTACTGGGCACAAGAGGCATAGGTGTGCGATCCCACCTTGGTACACTGCTTTTCTAAACTGCTTGTGTGAGAGAGTGTTGGGGCCGTGGTGGAATGAGGAGGCCCGTGCTTGAGCCGTTGTTTCTCGTTTGGACTGATTCAGGTGGCGTTGGTGTGAACAGCTTTGTTCTTGCTTGTGCTTTGGCACAATCTCGATAAAGGATTCCTCCAATGCTGATTGAGCACGATGACAATCGACCACGATGGATTGGCCGTTTTGATCTAGAATGAGTTTATCTGCCCCTTTTCCAAGGTATGTTATCATGTGCTCTTCCATGAACGAGAGCCCAATGATAGCTTCAAAGGATTCCATCGGCAAAACAAGGAAATCCAAGTGCCCAAACCATTGTCCCAAATAGATGGGTATGCCTTTGGCATGGTGAACATGACTGTTGTGACCCTGTGCGAACACCACTAACATTCGGAGAGGTTTGCTAAGTTCGAGCCCAAGGGACGGGCTAAATCAGGGGTCATAAAGTTGTGTTGCTCTTATGTCGACTAGCATGGGAATGTCAAGGCCTCGAATCTTGCCCATGACGAATGTTTGCCGGACTATCGCTTGCATGATCGGGTTGCATTTTGCCTTGCCTTTGTAGGCTGCATATTGTGGTGATTCAGGCTCGTCGGATTCTCTGCTTTCGACCTCTGTGATTCTAGGTCCTGACGTGGATGCTTCTTCGTGGGGAGGGCCTCTTGTGGAGTTGACCCGGGTGTCTTGTGGTGTCGGCAATAAAGGTAACTTCCCACGGATGGGCCCGGGATGTAAGATGGCGCTGTCAGCACTGGACAGTCCACCCATCCAAAGGCTTCCCTTAGGGTCTTTGCTCTCATACCACTTGAGACATTCAGCCCAAGCATGCACGAAACTGGACACGGGACGCCAAGATGATTGCCAAAGAACATGTTTTTATATTATGTTTGCAACTCGCTTTACAAGGGACGGCAATGAGAGCTTGGCATGAGGAGTACTAGTACGACTCATAGTTGCACACAATTAGGCACTGCAAGGCACACCCCCCTCCCTCTCTCTCTCTCTCTCTCTCTCTCTCTCTCTCTCTCTCTCTCTCTCTCTCTCTCTCTCTCTCTCTCTCTCTCTCTCTCTCTCTCTCTCTCTCTCTCTCTCTCTCTCTCTCTCTCTCTCACACACACACATATTTCTCAAGGACACAGGACGTTTACTGCCATAAAGAGATATTCAATTACAGATTTTCCTCCGTGAAAAATAAATCGCTTTCAGAGGCAAACAGTATTTGTAAGGTCTGTACAGTAATTCATCTTATGATAGACATGGACAGGCTTTCATTTGTTTCCTGATTTTCAGCCTCTTGATGAGAAAATTTTTGCTCAGATCTTGGTAGAGAAGCAGGGGTTACACTGCCACAGAAGGAATGGCTTGATCTGAACACATCTCGTGCTTCTCTTTGTAGTGGGATAAGCGTGTTCCCATGTACAACAGGCTCAGTCAAGCATCCAGAGTCAGCCCCACTGCTATCAAGTCGTTCAAATGGATCAAAAGGAAGCTTTCCATTCTGCCATTCACAGAAAATCAACTGATCCAAGCGATTAGACTGAGTTTCTGAACACCCTTGACTTTCATTGCCACTTCCATTCACTGCAGAAACTAATGAATTCCCACTGAAGGGCCTGTGGTCAAAGCTGCTCCCTGGATCTGACATGGGTACACCTATTTGACCTGTTGACAACCCAAGCATTGAAGTTGAAACTGTGTGCGCATCCCCCTCTTCATTTGACAGGGATACATCCCAGGGATTTATCTTGACAGATGTCTTCCTTGAGGAAAAGCGCTGAGAAAGCAACCTCAATGAGCCACCAACTTCTTTCATTTGCTTTGAGCCCGAAGAATCCCTCTGTAGCTGTCGTAAAACCATACCTCACATACTTAAGAGCCCATGAAGACGGTAGAAAATGTGAGAAGGATGGCATTGAGCATGCTACCTCAGAGTCAAACCAACCATGTTCTCGATGTTGTTGCCAGGATCGCTCAGAATATGATCCTTCCTTGGGCTTTGCATGGCATGCCTCCTCTGTTTCTCCCTTTTTCTCTGATTTTGCCACAGCATAATCATATGTTGTTGAACCCTAAGAAATGAAAACTCATCAAGTCACAATTTTTGCATTAAGCCCACTGAAAGCTTTCTCACATTGGGTTCAAAAACCTCACATTTTTAATCAGGAAAGCATGGAAAATGACAAGCTGGACCAAAAGAAAAGCCGCAATCATGGCTATAATGGTGCAAATCACCTGTACAGATAACCAATGAATCAAACATAGTTACGGAGAACCTTCCTAAAAGAATGAAATTACTACATGATTGACAATATTATTTTATATTTACCAGTATGAATCCAGTCAAACCCCATATTCCAAATGAATGTGCAGCTATAAGCTCATGGTAGTCAACCACAAGACTACATAGCCATCAGTCCATCATGGATAGTATCGACTAAATATTACAACATTCCCACTAACCTCATCAGTGCCCCAATAGTGGGTACAGAACTAAGAAAGAATATATGCTCACACACACCTCACAAAGCACACACACCACGAACATGAAGTCACAATAAGCTCTGCGAACTTAGTTTCTATCACTTCCAAAAGGGATGGTCAACCTCAGCCATCACCATGCATACAGCTAGACAAATCAAGCAGAAGTCCAGTATGCCTGTGAAGTGGAATAATCATGCACACGACAATAAAACCACCAGATCTATCATGCAGTATCCATTAAGCAAATCAAAATTTAAAGCTACGTACGAGCACATGGCGTTGTACATTATGCACATCTGACAAATAGGCATGAGCATTCAATAATTAAATCATACTTGAATTCAACTAAAGCTACATCAATGAAGCCAGACAGTTGAAAATCTGCAGACTGACCCGGACACTAGCCCCTGAAAGTGGGGGATAAACGGGGGCCCCTGAGTGTGTGATGAGTTGTACCTTCGAATTTCATGCAAATGGAAGAATAAGTTGAAGACCGAACTTCCAAAGAAAAAGGAGAATAAAAAAATGTTGAAATGAGATAATTGTTTACGCCTACATAAGCTGCAAAAAAGCTGTCAAATGTGAATTGCACACCTGCTATATATTACTACAAAAACATATCTTCAATGAATTGAGGATAACCAGATTTAACTGTAAAAGAATACATCAATTGGACTTGTTACATTTACACCAAGAAGAAAAATTGATACCATCACTATTTTGATTTTCTAGAAGCTGAGCATTTCTGGTCGTAATCAAACAGTTTGGTATCTTCAATAGAAATCATCTCAACATCAAAGTAGGGTTGAAAATGAAACCCGTTCTGGTTTACAAGGGTAGTTCCAATTTAGCTACTGATTTAAATAAAGATGCCTCTGTTCAAAAACTAAAGAAGTCTTCAAGCTTCAAGGAAAATAACAGAAAAAACAGATTTATATTCAGAACTTTACATGTATAACAAGCTTATTATCAATAACATGAGTATTTCAATACATTGATAGCTTATGAGCAAGTATATTTTAGAATCTACCTATTAATTGAAATTTGAGATGCTTCTGTTTAAACATTGAAAAGATCTTCAGAAATCACCGAAAAAACACACAATAGGAACAAACATGTATTGAATGTGTTACATATCTGGCAAACAAGTCACCAATAAAATAAATATTTCAAAATGTTAAGACTCTTTCCTATTTATGAAGCTTACCACTACGAGAAGGTACCCCAAAGATGAAAAACTTCTACCCAGTTTTGAGGCAATAATGTATTTGTAATGTCTTTCTTTCAGCGTTTGGTGGACAACTATCCATAATCCAAAGAGCGATTGCAGGGTGAACTGCCTTGACAACAACCGAAAAAATAGAAATCAAAATAAAAAAAGGACAAGAAGTATGTCCTAAGAATAAATGAGCACTAAAGACAAGACAAGCTGTTTTATCCATCATAAACATATTGAATAACACCTTGCTATGTTTGAGAGTGCATGCATAAAATATTAACTACGTGTGAGAGTGCATAAATAAAATGTTGTGTTCTCTGTCTTTATAAATTATAAATGAAGCTTACCATAAATGATGCTGCCATCAACAAGAAAATGAATTTCTTGTAATTTCTCTTGCCAATGCAGTTATTCAACCACTGATAAGATGTTGAATAGAAAGCCTTAGATCATCTTTAGAACAAAGTATCAGAGACAAATGTAGATAGCCAAAAAGACACTCTCTTAGAATGACCATGATAGGATTGGGGGGAGGGGGTCCAAACCTGACAGTGATGATCAAACCCATCTATGCACTTATCACAAATTTGGCAGTGTTTGGTACTCGTGGAAGTCTGCTAAAAATCACGTAGCCAATTAAAGCAGCAATAGTAGAGATACTCCCTCATAGAGCAATGCACCAGCAAGCCAATGCTTACCTCAATATTGCATACAGTGCAAAAGTACATTTCTCCTCTTGTTAATGCATCTATTACGTGTAATGTTTGGGCACATGTATGACCTAAACAGCAGTCAATATAGGGAAGACTCTGGAAACTGTATGAACGAAATAATGCTTGACATTCTGCTTTGGGCTCCAATGCCACCTTTGTACAGTTATCCAGGTGAGTTCCAGATGGAAAATGCATCCTGGACTTAGGCACTTGAATGTCTGCTGGATCAATTGCTGCACACCAGATATAGAGTGTGTAAACCACCATTACCTGCACAGAAGTGGGAAAAGTATCAAGGCACGAACAATACATGTAGATTGTTTATACATGGAATAAGCAGACAAGAGGATATAAATAAATTGATTGAAAATAAAAATAATAACAATTATGTAGCATAGTCTACTTGATGAACTTATTTACTATAAGTTGGTGGAGAGCAAAATAAACTGGAACTTACCATATTGAAAATCCACATTATAATGACCCATAAATTCCATAAAAAAGAAAGTTTAACCTCTCCATAAAATAATGTTGTGTAGCTTATTCAGAACTCATAGAGTTAATAATTATACATCTTCTATAGATCATTCGGAGGCAGTGAATGTGATATACATTGTCACCACCCCAAGCGCCCCAACAAACTCAGACATCCTCTAAATGTTCAGGGAAAAAGATATTATATGCACAGAAAATAGGCTCCCACAGGACGTCACACTGAGGGACCAATTCTTGCATTTTCACCAACAGTACACAAACCCAACCTATAGATCTTGGCAGAGGCAATAAGTTAGCCTATACCCATGCTCTGGCAATCATGTAGCACTACTAAGCAGAAAGGAGCACATTTAACACAAATCTTATTTTCTTCTATGGTAAAAGAATACCACTTCTATGCATGAAAAGGACACTACATCTGTCCCACTAGAAACATTCTCATAGAGGAATGGAAATACTTCTGATGAAATTAAATCTAGCACAGTTCCTCAAAAGAAAAATGCAGAAAGCAAGTGTAGCTCCTAGATTGAGGTGTTTTTCAAGGTAGACATCACAAGAAAATATTTTCTCATTTACATAGATGAAAGAGACACTTCCAATCATAAATTTCATGCATACCTGAACATGAGTGATGCTGAGCACAATAGAAATTGCATATACATCGCAATGTGTTATGTCCTCACAAACCGACAAGAAAGGGCGAGATTTAATGTATATTACAACAAAACAGGCTGACATGCATTCCTAAGGATTGTAGATGCATGAAATGGTACCCTCACCTAGGATTAATCCTCTCTAAGTCCAAGGCAAGAGTAAAGTCACAAGGAGATACATTCCAGACTGAGATAGAGAGGTTGGGACAGGGCCATGAGGCATACTTTTGTTTCCATAAGAAGGATTTGAAATGAATTGGACATTCCGATACAGCTTGTAATAGAGTGGAACAGGAAAGGAATCAACAAAAGCACCTATGTGATTACAAGCAATAAAAGAGATTGACATAGTTTTCTCACAAGGGATGAGGCAAATACAATCCCTCTACTCCCAAATGACTAAAAATAGATGGCTATATGGATACTAGAGGTGGTTTTCGCTGGACTTTTGCTCATCCATGCTTCTCATTGAAAGCAATACTCTGCCATGAAGGAGGATGGAAATATTTCATTCCAAAAAGGTACCATAATCATCTACCTACCTCCTTTCTTAGGGTTCCTCAGCTAAACATGGAATGCCCAGTTTTTCTTAGAGGTGTCAGAAAAAAACATTGACAACCTTTTAGCACTTGAGATTGAAGAGCTTGATCTTAATGAAAGTAAGACTTCCTTTTTACAGATAATGGAAGTTGGAAGTCTAAATTCCCCAGGCATGTTCCACAGACACCATATCTAGAACTACAATGATTGGAATCATCTACGTATACAAGACCATAAAAGAGTGTTTTTGCACCTAGACATCGTGGTAATATTTAAGCATTATCCTCATTATCCTAGAAAGGGTAGCAAAGGTCCATCACTGATATACCTTATTTCGCTAATCCAAAATTTTCTGCGTATTTCATCCTCGCTGAAGTCTGGCGTCTTTTGCAAATGCTAACTTAAATTTAAGCAACTCCAACATTATATATGCACTTTCTTTGAATGATCTCAATGTTCTACATTACCAAACGAATCCAAAGCTTTTTCACGGATCATATTGTAGCTACATTTCAATGCACAAAGCAAAGAATTCTTGAGAAATTAGAGGCCCACCTGAGGCTAGGGTCCAAACTAGACCCCATGTTAGCTGACAACTCTTGGGCCTATTCAGTAGCCAAGCATCATGCACTAAATCCATCTAGACACTTGTGGGAAAATGGGAAAACACTTGAGGCAAGATAGAAAGGTATATAGTTTACAGCATGGATAACGCAAATATGGAACATATTGCCAAGCCAAGACGATTAACCGTCGCCTGGTGACTTTGACTACATTACAGCACCCTATGTGAAGTCTTCCTTATGGGGGACTTCAATGGCCATAACCAGCCACATCAGTGCGAACCATATGCCATGGAGCATCCACAGATCATGAGGGACAGAGATCCATATAAGACGAGGACCAATACAATATCAACGGATATGGGTCACGACACCACAAGGTATGGTGGACACTTGCTTGAGCTAGGAAGCCGACACCATCTCGTTATATATAACGGGATGCACCGTTGGCCAGGCCAAGGTAGTCACGTCCAGTGCAGGACGATGCGTCCAGTACGGTTCACGTACGGTATGGGATCGTACTAAGCTTTCGACGTACGATGCGTACGATACACACATATATATATATATATATATATATATATATATATATATATATATATATATATATATATATATATATATATATATATATATATAATACACATTTCACAAATAATCACATTATTATATATGTCACATAACACATTGCACAAATTCATAAATTTGAGTCTTGACAATTAAAATTTCAGCATTTCAATTTTCAGCTTTGGCATTTGCATACATTCAAGAATCACCATTGTATGAAAATTTCAATGATCATGATGCAATTTAATTCAAAACAAGATTAAAGAAGCACATTTCTCATTGACATAAGTCATAACATCATGCATGATACATGTGTCATTTAAAACAAGTAAACACTAACAAATATAACATGTTCAAAATACATTGTCAATTTTGCAAACTCCAAGTTCCAAAATCCAAAGTACAATACAAAATTTAATGTCATATTTCATGAATCATGATCAATCATCATAGTGATGATCACTACATGAATCTCCATCATCTCCAATAGAAGAAGCAATAGATGCATTCTCATAATCCCCGTCACTAAGAATATTGCCATCATCATCATACGATGGCTCTCTAAGATCTGTGTCAAGGACCACATTCTCCTCTTCCATAGCTGATGGAGTAGATCTACTACTCGATCCACGCCGTGAATATGCAATAGTGGAGCTTCCATGCCTCTGACGGAACCGTGAACCACGAACTATGACCTTTGAGTCAGATCGTGTGCGACTCACTCTCCGATCAATCTCCTCAAGCTCTAGATAAAGCTAATGGAAAATCGTTTCTTCTTCTTCATTTCTTTCTCTTTGAATACCTTTTAGTGTCTCAAGGGAAAGCTTGAGACTATCTACATTCACCTATTCAAACAAGAACAAAAAGTAAACATGTTAGTATGTAACATGTTACATGATGACATATGATGTGTTGGAAAAAAAACATAAAAATTCAGCAATCAAGAATCTAAAGTTTAAATTGAAAGCTTAAATTTTCACTTGGCGTGCCATGAGCATTTCATGCATGGAACGAAGCATCCGTAGATTAGAGCGACAATAAATAAGTCTCTCCAACTGCTTAGTGCTCAGCTTGTTACGTATCTTAGTATGTATGAGAGAATAGGCTGATCAATTTCTCTCACAAGCTCCGGATGAGCAATCCTAAAACAAAAATAACGTAACATCAATAATCATGAAATATGATTCATGAATCATATATGGAAAAATTAAAAGCAAAATAAAAACTAAGAATGCATACCTGTGCAAGAACGCGCATAGCACATCTCTGGAGTGTTGGCATTTGATAGCCAAAACTCTCCCTCCAAAAGAGGGGTTTCACCAATGAATCTCTCTTCCAAACCAAGGATGAAGCCAATGCACTACCCCTTTGATCATTATAATTAATAAAATCTTGTAGAAATTTACCATGATCATTAGATGAGAGAATCTTTGGAAGATATGTGTCTCTATCTTCCAAGAGTGAAGTGTCCATAAATAAGGATGGCTCTTTGAAAGCCGGATGTAAGAGAGCAGCAAAACCATGAATCGGGCGCTTCATCCACTTCCACCTCTTCTCAATCAAGTAGAGAAGGTCATCCCTTTTAGGTGTGCTCTCCAAAATATCACTATAAGGGATAGGAAAAAAAAGCACACACATTAATGAGCAATGAGCATCAAATATTATAAATTTTAATGACACTATTCATGAAGTTTTTAAACTTTAAAGTAACCAAGTCATACTTAAACTTACCATGATGGATCAACCGACTCATCAAGGATGGTGCACTTCTGAATTTCATTTATTGCCTCCTTCATAAAGTGATAAAGTACACTAATTGTTTCTCCCTCCATATCGGTCATGCGTAGAACTTTATACAGTGGTAGTATAGCAATGACAAGACCATGAACACTTCTCCAAAAAGCCTCTTTCAAACACAATCTTTGCATAGCCTTTGCCTCTTGTTGTTGGGCAATCGGCTCTCCATCTAACCATTCTTTGAACTCTTCTGAAACAACCGTCTTTTGAAGTTTATTTTGGACTTCAAAAAGACGGTCTAAAAGTATCCACATGGCTGCAAATCTTGTCTCTCTTTCAAACACAATCTTTGCATAGCCTTTGCCTCTTGTTGTTGGGCAATCGGCTCTCCATCTAACCATTCTTTGAACTCTTCTGAAACAACCGTCTTTTGAAGTTTATTTTGGACTTCAAAAAGACGGTCTAAAAGTATCCACATGGCTGCAAATCTTGTCTTTGATGGCTTTTTTAGCTCCAAATCTGAATATGAGCGATATATAGCAAGCACCCTCACCTTAGCATTTATGAAGTCCACAATGGAGATGGCCTCTGATGTAATGCTCTTCACCCACTCTAATTTGCCAATGTCTTCCATAAGAAGATCAAGGCAATGAGTGGCACAAGGACTCCACACTATAGATGGAAACTCTTGCTCTAGCTTCCTTCCCATAGAAGCACAATTTGATGCATTGTCTGTAATGACTTGAATAACATGTTGGTGACCAACCTATGACAAGTTATAAAAGGAAACAAAAACAATTAGCATGCTGAATATGAGTCATTCATATTATATGGCACACATATTTATGAATTTATATCTAATCTAGAATGCAAAATCTGAATTTTAATGAATGAAAGTTGAAGAATGAATTAGGAAACTTACCTCAAGTATGGCTTTCCGGATATGTGAATAAATAAAGCTTCCAATCACTTTTTTGCCTCTTACTCCCGCATCCACCGCCCGTAAGAAGTAGGTACCAAGAGGGCAAGAGACAAGGATATTGATAATCCCTCTCTTTTTACGATCACTCCATCCATCGGAGAGAATGGAGCATCCATATTTGGCCCAACCGGCTCGCATTGGCTCCAAAGATTTATCAATTCTTGCTTTTTCCTCATCCAATTTCTTTGTGCGCATATCATTGTAGGAAACAACATACCATCCCTCACACGGTCCTACATTAGCTATGGTTCTTATCATACGCCTCCATCGATCCAAACGAAGCACATTAAAGGGAAGATTACATTCAATGATGGTTCTTGCAATTTCAATTTCAGCCACTCTTTGCCTTTCTTTAAGAAAAGCCAATGTCCCTGATACCCCACCCGATACTTGTGCAAGGGTAGGTTGTCGAGAGGAACCACTACCACTTTCACATACTCCCTTATTTCTCTTTGGAAGACTTGTTCCTTCCTCACATTCATGTGAACTCATTGTGGGTGAAGCTGAACCAATAGAAATGGATGGAGCATTACCTATTCCGATATCTTCATGATCCGGTGAGACCACTTCATGTTGGGGAAGAGAGCCTTTTCTCCTCTTCAATGGAAGATATTTCTTGCGACATTCTTCATAGACATCATCGGGAATACCATTGCACGGAGAGCATTCTCCACCCAATTTGCATAGATGGATGAGAAGTCGAGTCACACTAGATGTTTGTATCCTTCCACAATACTTGCAATGCCACCTACAAACATTGGACTTATCTTTCACCCTTTCAAAAGCTACACAATGTTTGTGAAAGGCTTCATGAAGAGGAGCCATGAGGGCGATGAAGATGAGAGGGCAGGCTGTTGGAAGCTAAAAACGAGTAAATGAGAAGAAGGGGGAGTTGAGAATAGGCAAGAGATTGCTTTCTAACACGTAATGACTGCACTATGCTTGCTCTATAACCCTCTATGGCTGCTCAATAACCCTAAAGGTCAAGAGTAAAGAGGTCCAAGGCTGAAGCTTGGGGGCGCCAACATCAAGCTCCAAAGAGGCTCGCGAAGAGTCCGAATCCGACTTTGTACAAAATGAAGAACTTTTCCCTAAAACTAAAACTTCGAATGTGTTCAGCAATTTTTTAATCGTATGAGTCGTACGAGATGGGACTGTACGGGACGGGACGGGACAAGTCGTACGAGATGACTCGTTCGGCGGACGAGTGCAACCCTGGGCCAGGCTCACGTGGACTTAGAGGGGGGAGGGGGGGCCGAGCGGCACAGTCAACTACATTTTGGTTACCATCTCTGAAGCTTCACTTATTTCCTCACTTAGTATTGAACGACGTCCACTCAATGCTGACCATACATTTATCATGATCACACTTTCATCTCCTATTCCATTAAACCCTCCCTCACTCATTGAGCCACACACCACGATACACTTCACACATGAGCTCTCACACATCTACACACACGACTAACACACCAGCCTACTCTCCCCCGATCCACTCACCTTTGGACACACTCACGTCACATATCATCACCATCCTACATGCCTCAGCTCTACACAGCTTTCCACATCGCACACATACACACCCTCTACACACAGGATCCACACCCCAGAACCTTTGGTATGATGCAGATTGTCAGGAGCTAAGGAAGCATCTACGGATATTAAAGCATAGAGGGGGTATTGCACAGACAGGCACAGCGCCACATGCAGAGCCTTACGTGTTGCAAGTGGCGAGAATGGGAGGAGAGAAAGCATTGAGATTCTACCACTTACTCATGAGTCCGGAGTCTGGACACTGCAATGGCGTTGCGACATCCGAGAGAGAGGAGACAACAGATACCTATTCGAGACCCGAGCACATGGCATAGCTATGCACAGAACATGTACCAGATACGAGACCAACCCCCCATTCCCAGGCCATAGAGCTCACACCCCACTACCTCTTCCTTCTTCACATCCACTATGGTGAGCCGTGCCATTGCCCACCTACAGCATGGCAGGGCCCATGACCAATTCAATTTACAGGCAGAGCATCTCATCTACGGATGCACGACTCTAGCACCACTCATTGCCCACCTCTTCAACCGTGCACGGGTTGACAAGTTCCCTCGCTCATGGACCGAGCACACCATAGTGCCCATTCATACATTAGGCGATGCTATGGATCCAGCCACATATTGGACGATCATGAGTGGCCCCACATTAGCCAAGTCATATGGGGCGGTACTAGAGACAGAGTTGAGCACTCTCATCAAGAGGAAGGGTGTGAGGGCTCCAGAACACGCAAGATTCAGACGAGATTACTCTATCATTGACGACATCTTCACTCTAAGATGCATGTTCGACCAGGCAAGAGTGAGGAAGAGGAGATTATACGACTTCTTTGTTGACTTCCACAAAGCCTTCGATACAATTCCCAAGAAGCATCACTTCCGACATTTATTCGATATCAGGGCTCCAGAGGAGATGATATGGAGGATCTACACCTTATATGAGAGAGTATATGGTAGAGTTAGATGTCCAGGCAGCTTATCCTACTCACTTGCTAGCACCATTAGGGTGAAGCAAGGATGCCCTCTTTCACCCACCCTCTTTGGTCTATACATTGACAAGATAGTGGACTTCATATGGAAGCAAGGAGGGGAGGGCATTGAGGTACGAGGGACCACTGTCCACATACTTTTATATGCTGATGATATCGTGCTGTTTTCATGGTCCTCATCAGAGTCTGCAGAAGGTCTACAACACCACCTACACGGCCTAGACGATTTCTTCACATAGAGGGCTATCTGTGAACCTTGGTACAACCAAGGTTTTGATCTTCCATACATAAGCGCAGGTGAGGAGATACACTTCTTTCGAAGTAACAGATGGACCCATCGAGGTGGTAGGATCATGTCTACTTGGAAGTGACATTCACAGCAGCCTCTAGGGTTTTCTCCATGTCTCAGGCAGACCGTGATCGCATCACACGAGGATACACAGCACTAGCTTTGATGGAGAGACAGTGCCACCAGGCATATGTTCAAAAGCCCCGGACAGAGGGGTAGCTCTTTGACACTTTGGTTACCCCAGCACTCATGTATGGAGCAGCCATATGGGGGCCGGGATTAGCCGCATCAGCATGGACAGCACTGGAGAGGCAGCAGATTCTCATGATTGCAGACTCATCTGCTGCAAACCTTCAGTACCACATCATATCGTCAATGCAGAGCTTGCTGCACCACCGATGCTAGTAGAGGCACTCTTCCAGACAGTATGCCTATTACACAGGATCCGGAGCATGGACACATAGCACATCACTTATCGAGCTTTCTAGGCATCGAGCTTTACAGGCATCACGCAACACCACACGATGGAGCAGCAGCACACCACCACCACTTGGAAAGCCTTCCTTCAGGAGGTACTCAGACCACAGCCAATGTACCACATACTCCACCCACCTCCACCCATCATTAGTAGTTGAGATATACATATTCACTCCCCCCCATGCGTACCCCCTGTATTAGGTGGCCATTATCTGCAAAGTCAGAGCCACGCTTCCCCACACACCACTACATTATCCCCACTACCCCCTCATCACCCCAGTACACAATCCTTTGGTTGTTTCCAGCCTTTTTCAGCCTGCACAGTTTTGTGTAACGGGTATTTTCCTTTTTATTTCTACACAGGGGTTACTACAGTTGTATATGCTTTTGTCTCATAGGCCAAGTTTGGCCTTCGGAAAACGTTTATATAACTTTCTTTCTTTCTTCTTTCTCATGCTCTCTCATATGCCATGAAAGACCTTTTCCTGTCATTTGTAATATAGATGTGCCATGCTGATTAGATCAATCAATATATTACATGACAAAAGAACTCTCCTCTGCACACTGTGTAGAAGGATTTGAATTGCAGATTCAGCCAGACACAAGTCATCCTGATGATTTGTCTGTGCAATGAGGCCTTGATTATGAGGCATATTAAATCTTTTTATAATTCCTACCCAACTGACTCGAGGAAACATGAATAATGTTCAATCTCTAGTCCTGACTTGCTCTGAAAATTTCTTTTGTCACATAATCTTAGTAGGAGATGGTTGAACCACACCTTAAGAGAGAGAATTAGGAAGTAATCCTCAACCATGGCTTTTGGGGCAAGTGGTTAGCCCATTGCACTCCTAACCGGGAGGTTGTGAGTTCAATTCCCAACAGCAAGCTACAGACATGCATATCATGTAATGCAATACTGGCAAAGAGAAGCTAACCTTTGCTCAAGAAGATGCACAAATTCTACTACTTCTACCTTCCTTCAAATAAATTCAAAGGCATCTATGTGCTTTTTAGAAGGTGGCACATGTACATAACTGGAAGAAATAACCAGTTTGGCTGCTGCAAATGTAGGTCATTAAATAGCCTCAGATTGTCAAAACATTTTCTGACAAGATTTGTCGAAACAAAAAGCATAGGGGAAACAGAAGAAGTTTGTACTTCTTCCTGCAAATGCTAAGACAAATAAGTGCTATATTGTAGAACAGAGTCAGGCAGCCATTTCTTCCTTAGTAACGGCCGACTCACTTAAAGCTTTAAGGCTTCTTCAGAAGAAGTAGAAAAGAAAGTGATGCAACATCAACATCTTCTCAAGACCATCTTGACCACCAACTTGATTTCCATATTCTCGAATACCTTTATATGTAAAAAGCTTATCAGTGAGAATGTTCCAAAGAAAAACAAAACCAAAGCATGTTACAACATGATGAATGAAATCATGACAGTAAAATTTAAGTACTTGCTAAGTAGAGAGGCGATAGAACCGAAAAAGGAAAGCATGAAATTAAACATTATTTTTCTATACATGAAAACTAGTACTCCAGCCTGTGCTCTGATACTGAAATATTGAGCATAGAGACAAGCTGGAAAACAACCATTGTGCAATGTATATAATGGTACAGTCAACACTATTGGAAGATAAAACCAAACCATAAAACTCACAACTAAGGAGTAAGTGGATAGGGACCGGGAATGGACACTCAGTATCAGGGATCCTGCATGACATTCTTTCTTAATTTCATCTCCTGTATACTAATATTTTGGAATAGACTTGGACAAAATAGGACAGAAATCACATGAGCTTTGGTCAATTCATACTGAAGAACGCTAACTATATTTGGCCTAGAAATATATTTATCACCTCGCTGGCAATAATAAAGAAGTTCCATGAAAGACAAGCGCATGCCCTCAATCATAATGTGGTGCAATTCATCTGATTCTTCATGCCTTCTAATCTCTGATGAATTTACAAGCTTATTTATATGCTTATCAAATTAAATGTTATACTCGATTTAAATTCGCTGGTTCCATCATTGAATTCCATGACACAATGTAAGACGTTTACCTCTCCATAGTGTCTTCTAGTAAGATGTAGGTCCCCCTAAAACTCAAGAATGTGAAGGACTGGAGCTCAGATCATATCCACAATCGAGCCTAGAGAGTGAAAATCTTGATACTATCAGACCTGCATATGAAGAGAAACACTAGACAAGAACCATTGACACCCTAGGTTAAGATATTGATGCTAATAGTCAACATCAAGGAGTAACCATTCTCTAGATTGTCTTCTGATGAATCATCAAGCCCCTATGTTGCCAACGCACTACTTAGAGAATTTTTCTTCCAAACGAACAGGTATATCATCCATGAACACTTGAAGCTGGACAACTTTTCTTCTTTTTATTGCTATGACTCATTTAAGATGGCATTGGCATAGCATGATCACTGTAAGTAGATTATAAAATCCGAAAATGAACAGAAATTAGATATGATGGAGACATTTAATAAAATGTGAAAATCAATGCGTTCGAGAAAGTTCTGCCGGATGGCAAACGCCCTTTGCAGTCAAACATGTTGAAAATTACCGTCAAAGAATAAGTTGCAAGTCCGCAGATCTCAAACATCCTATAATCCAGAAATGGTACAAAGAAGATGTAGAAAGCAAAGCCCAAAGCCAGTGAACCCGCAACAGACGTAATCTAGGAACCAAGAAATCAGGAATTAGTGCGAAGTTCCTCACATTTAAATAAGCAGAATTTAAAGCCACCAAACAGCACACTGATACAAAATGTGCGGACAAAAAATCTTGATAGGCTTGTGTTGCACCCTCCTGTATAGTTACAAAGTATTAACCAGCATGTACAAGTTGCTTGGATCCACACTCCAAAACTGTGATCACAAGCTAAATAGCTGAAGTGCCGCGTCAACCGTTTCCCTGATTCTTAAGCAAAACGGCGGGAAATAAACAATGCGTGGGTATATGCAGACAAAACTGCAGATCTAACTGATATCTACAATACGTGGAACTCCTCTTCAAGCATCTACATTGGACTTCAAGCAAACTTGTTACATTATGTAAGGATAATGCTTGGACTTCTATGTACAGAGGCTACCCCTGGGCCCTGCATACCTGGAGCGGATGATATGGAAGCTCCCATCCATGGCGGCGCATTGTCAGATACTTGCTTTGCACATGGGAGTAGTTCTAGTTGGGAAATTAGGTTCCTTGTTCTCCTCTCGCTACATGAACTCTACAACTGCACAAGAAATTCGGATACTCACGACGGGAAAGCAGCGAAGGAGGAAGCCGAACTCTATGGCCAGTCAGGAGAGAGGCGTGATATCTAAAAAACTACACCAATCTCGAAACGAATCTACAAAAAACAACGGACACTCATGGCAGCGTGCACCGGGACAGAGCAGCACAAACAACTGCGGCAGAAAAATCCGTTATCGGACACATCCACCATCGTGATAGCGACCCGATAGAAAAGACATAAACTAGCCAACCTGCTTTTGGCGTCATATGCGTATACGTAGAGGCAAGTGCACGCCCGGTCGGCCACAGCCGCAGCTGCACCTGTTTCCTCCAGAGTCCAAACCCCATGGCTCGAGAAGTGGTCAACGTCCTCTCCCTCTCTCTCTCTCTCTCTCTCTCTCTCTCTGCCCTTTTCTGCATCTTGAGAAATGTGAGTTAATCAGAATGTACTCGCAGTTTGTAGCAGAAAGAGCATGGAGTGGACTGTCAACTCTTGTGCTTTTGGCTCAGAAAGAAAACAGCGCACAAAGGTTTTTCTGCAAGGCTTGGGCTGGACGTCAACGTTGCCACCACATGGGGCCGGGGCCGGCGCCTCTCTCTCTCGACTCGGAGTCTCGACCCTAGTGGCCTTCAGGCTTCCAGTGACCTTGCTACTGGTCGAGCATTAGCCGGATATCACGTGACCGAGTGTGAAGTACAAAGTTGCAAACCCAAGTCCAAGGGGCAGCCCATCGGCTCGAACCCACTTGAAACTTGAGCTTGCGCGAAGGGACGTCCAAAGGGCCTTTGCCCGAGAGTAACCCGAAACGAAGGGACTCCAAAGTTAACGCGCGGAAGCTCACCAACAAAGATAGAACGGCCCGAAGGCCTACGCATGCGGAAGCGACTTAGAATTTCCCCAAGTAGTTAGAGAACGGCCGCACGTAGACAAACGCGTTCTCGCGGGGCACCGTCAAACGACGAAACGCACACCCAAGTGCGGAGCGGACGTTTAGTCCTAACCCGAAACGGGGAGGCCGTCATGCTCAAGCCAACCCCAAAGGGACCTCAACCCGAAGATACGAGGTGGCCGGCCTAGGCGTGCCAACCTCACGGCTCATAACCGTCAAGGGACCCAAGACCCGCCGAGACGTGGCAGGGGACGCTCTCGTTACCGGGCATCTACCCACGATTCTAGAGACAACCGACGTTCTCCAAAACGGTGAGGAAGGGAAGGCTCGGCACCTACGTCCATAGTGCTTCTTAGCCCGCATGTTGGAGGCACTCTAGTCCGGTCCGTCGTGCAGAGGATGTCACGGATCCCACTGCCCTTATAGTTGCGCACAATTCGGCGCAGCAGGGAATACCACCCAAGCACCAAGATGGGCTGGATAGAAATACAGGGCCGTCACATATTCACCCCCTCTTCAACAGACTTCTCGTCCTCGAGAAGTTCACCTACAGGTGCTAACTTAATCCTGTTTACGGTGTAGTTGCAGGGGTGACATTTCGTGAAATGGCTTTTATGACTCTGCATGGTGTTCTTACTCTCAAAGGATGGAGCAGTGTCCTTATAACCATGGGTTGTCGTGCAAAACATATCTAAGGGAAACTTACTTGTGCAAGAGGTGCGAACCTAACACCGCCGGTTTGGCTCGAAGCAAAGGGACTACGAAGAAGATGATTTGCCCCACTCCGACTGCATCGGGACACAGTCAAGCTCCACATGAGCCAAATTGTGCACTTAAGGGGACCTCGCAGTTTGGGTCAAAACGCTTTGCCTCGTTTTAGGCTGAATGCGTACTTACGTCCAAGAACCTTCAGAGAGATCCTATCGTCAAGATAGATGGCCAGTCCATCCAACTCAATTCGCTTATGAACGGTTCACTTTGCCCATATATCGTCCATACAATAGATTTGGGCCTTAGCACTTGGAAAATCCAAGACACTCTTATCGTGAAGAGGGTGATCAATCCCCTAGAGTCAAGTCGCAATCCGGACGTTCATCTTGCCCCTTTATCGCCCTGCGATAAGATGGGGCCTTTCCTTTCCATAAAGCATGAAGCTTGACGCATCAAGACTTCAAGCCGATGTCTGAAGACATTGCCCTTTGTTGCCATGCAACAGGATGGGCCTTTCCAAACCGAAGATAAAGCTTAGTGCCGAATGACACTAAGCCGTTCTCAAAGAGAACAAGAATGCCCCTTCCCGGGCTGATATGCAAAAGAGGGTCAAACCCAAAAACATTGTGGTGGACGAGGCCTCGCTGCCACTCCACACACACCTCCCGTTGTTTCCACTCCAACGTCCAAAATCACCAAGGCACGGCGCCCCTACACCGGCCAAGGCGAATCCCACCAAAAGAGAGGCCTATCGGCGGCCCTCAAGCTTTACATAACGAAGGCATAGACATGCGGCGAACGCGCGACTTACAACATGCTAGCCGAATTCCTGAAAATCACCTTATGTGATGGACACGGCCGTCTCAAACCGTTCCACATACCCGCCATATTTTCAGCCTTGCAAAACCAATCACCAAGAGGCGACGGATCCCAATACATCCGCCTAGCACACGCCCATCATGCGCTCCTTGGCAATTCCCACCTCAACCAAAACGAGCCTATCGTTGGCCCACAAGCTTTGCGTACCAAAGGCACGATCGCACTGCGCATAGCGGCTTACTCTTGCGTCGGCCAACCTTTCCGAAACGATAACTCGGGCCCCGAAGGCACACCACGAGCTACCCAAGCACATAAGCCTCGGCCTCTACCGGGACCCGCAGGCGGCTCACACAAAAGGCACGGACGAGGGGATCCCAGCCACACTCGCCGGCCACACCCACACACTTGTCCCGGTCTCAACGGAACCCGCGGACTCAACACACCAAGGTACAGAACGAGGGGGACCTATCATTGTCACTGCCCGTCTGCCCAAACCACACATTTGCTCCGGTCCCGAAGATCCCGCGAGCGACTTGCCGACCTAGTGAATCGAACGAGGGGGACCTTAACGTCACTGCCCGTCGACCACGCTACCTTGTCCCGGTCTCGAAGGAACCTGCGGACTCGCTTTTCCCAATTCTACTGCCCAACCGTGCGAGGGGGACCTAAACGTCACTGCCCGCCGGTGGGTTACCTTTTTCCTTTTTCCAACTTTGCCTCGGTCTCGAAGGAACCCGCAGGCGCGGACCGCACGAGGGGGACCTAAACGTCACTGCCCGTCGGCCGCTCACGCTTAACCATTGCCAAACTTGCTAGCCGCGCGAGGGGGACCTCAACGTCACTGCCCGCCGGCATAGCCTTTTCCCTTTTCCAAACTTGCCCCGGCCTCTAACAGGAACCCGCGGGCACGCAAACCTCAAGATGCACAATCGGGAGGAAACCAAGTCCAACCCGACGGCCAAGCCCACACACGGGCGCTCACCCACAATGACACGAACGGGGAGGAATCCAAATCCAAGCCCGCCGGCCAACCAACACACAGCTTTGCCCCGGCCTTACAAGGACCCGCGGGCGCTTACCACGAACGGGGAGGAACCCGAGTCCAAGCCCGCCGGTCAGCCAACACACAAGCCCCGGCCTTGAGAGGACCCGCGGGCGCGACGCACCGAAACGGCCATAAACTTGCCCCGGCCTTAGAAGGACCCGCGAGCATGGCCAACCCCAAAGACGGCCCGAACGGGAGAACCATGTTCAACCCGACGGCCCACACAACTAGCCCCGGCTTCATGGAGACCCGCAGGCGCGATACCAAGAGACGGCCCGCACGGGAGGACCATGTCCAACCCGCCGGCCCGCGCAACCTTTTCCATCCGAAAACACACTCCTACACTCGGAGCGCACAAGCTAACCGACGGTTCGGCTTCCATAGCCTCACCAAAGATCGCGGAACACCCAACCTAAGGGTCAAGACTTTTCTAGCACAAAGTGGAATCGGGGCGGCACACTTACTTGTTCCCAAACTGTTATAACCGAAATCTGCCCGAAATTTCGCGGGCTCTGAGGCCTATGAAGCGCCTCTCCAAATTCTCTCAAACTTGACATGCTACATCCTTAAGTTAGGTAGAATGAGGGGGCACAAGCACAAAGCTGAGCGATTCCATTTTCTCCCCCAAATTCCACTTGCAAAATGCATAAAAAACTGTTATGAAACTTGTACCGGCAGCCCACAAAATGAGAGGGAGGGGACCAACTTGCCCACACACCCAAAACTGAAGTTTTTCTTGCACAAGAACCGGCCCGAGCCCTCGCGAGGAGAGGCCCGTCGGCACCGCCTAGTGTCACTCCCGTGGAGATGTGCTACGCGCAGACGGTAGAAGCCCAATCCCAGTGGTTCACGACTTACGGAGCGGGGGGACTTACCACGTTACTCCTACCCGGCTTCACACGGCAACCTTGCCAGTCTATGGAGGATATACCTCCCTCCTCGAAGGGGGAAAACGGGGCCGTAGCCATACCGGTCCAGCCTAAGAGGGATACGATCGGGAGAGGGAAGCCCGAAGGCCAAGCCCACAAACACATAATTGGGCGAATAGAAGTGCCTTTCACTTAGGATCCAAAAAACGATGAGACGGCTGCCACTCCGCCCCATGACCCGTTGCCACCCGGGCCTTAAGAACCGATCCGCTGCCAAGAACCATGCCTTTACCGACGGCCCGAAGCCGAACGGCCCACTTGAAGCTCAAATGTCATAAGAAAAATTTTCTGAAATTTTGCCAAACGGCCGACGTCCCACGCGAGGCCCGTCTCCGCCGGCATGCACCGTTTTTCCAAAACTGAAATTTCTGCCCATTGCCGACGGCCCGTCCATGGCACCGCCGATGGCTCACACGCACCCGACCCACAGAGCCGAAGCTCTGATACCAACTGTGAAGTACAAAGTTGCAAACCCAAGTCCAAGGGGCAGCCCATCGGCTCGAACCCACTTGAAACTTGAGCTTGCGCGAAGGGACGTCCAAAGGGCCTTTGCCCGAGAGTAACCCGAAACGAAGGGACTCCAAAGTTAACGCGCGGAAGCTCACCAACAAAGATAGAACGGCCCGAAGGCCTACGCATGCGGAAGCGACTTAGAATTTCCCCAAGTAGTTGAGAACGGCCGCACGTAGACAAACGCGTTCTCGCGGGGCACCGTCAAACGACGAAACGCACACCCAAGTGCGGAGCGGACGTTTAGTCCTAACCCGAAACGGGGAGGCCGTCATGCTCAAGCCAACCCCAAAGGGACCTCAACCCGAAGATACGAGGTGGCCGGCCTAGGCGTGCCAACCTCACGGCTCATAACCGTCAAGGGACCCAAGACCCGCCGAGACGTGGCGGGGGACGCTCTCGTTACCGGGCATCTACCCACGATTCTAGAGACAACCGACGTTCTCCAAAACGGTGAGGAAGGGAAGGCTCGGCACCTACGTCCATAGTGCTTCTTAGCCCGCACGTTGGAGGCACTCCAGTCCGGTCCGTCGTGCAGAGGATGTCACGGATCCCACTCCCCTTATAGTTGCGCACAATTCGGCGCAGCAGGGAATACCACCCAAGCACCAAGATGGGCTGGATAGAAATACAGGGCCGTCACACCGAGCAACTGATGACGGAACTTTTGGGCGATCCGAAAAATTCCATCGACATTGCAGTTGAAGCTTTTCTGTTGAGAGAAAAATAAAGGAAAATTGCATGGCTCACACGATGCTTCCTTTTTCTTTTTGCAAAAAACCGGAAAAATAAAATTATATTAGGTGTCTTACATGTGAAAGACGGGAGACTCTCCCTGGAATACAAATAACAAAGGTCACAAGAATGTGAAATGGTAACAGAAAAATGAAACTTTTTCAGTCCAATAAGAGACAGGTTTCATGAATAATGTCCTCTATGGCATAAAAAAACCAATCCAACATATTACAGGTGATACACATGGACTCATGACTCGAGTACATGTAGCATATTTCTCCCTTGAATACAAAAAGCATACAATCCCTCCATTTATTGGGCTGTTTCTTGAAGGTGATATAACACATATCAGAACCTTGAGGTAGAGCATCTCTTCATAGCAAAGATGCAAGAAAAGTAAAAGCTTGAAATTCTATGGTTTCGGTTATTCCATATGGATCAAAGGATTTCAGCTCTCGAGAGATGCCATAAGGCAATATCCAATATGATGTAGATACCAAGTAAGATTTCTTAATAACCAAGGACATGATGACTCATAAATTTACAGCAGTTATTAAGAATGCCCCAAAAACTTTTTTTCATTCTCACAATTGACAAAAGGGTGCGCCAAATCCTCTTCTTTGCAAGGAATGAACACAAGCCCTCATTGATACAAATTTTCTTTGCCCTACTCCCTTCCCAAATGTCATTGTGGATAATTAACCATTAGAGGTAGGAGTCCTTGATATTAATAGAAATGCCCAAATACAATCAATTCTAAATCTTCATTGCTTGCATATCTAGTTGATTTTCCACCTACTATTGAGCTTCTGAAGGGTCTTACTAATAGATCCCCTTTGCTTCTCGTAATGCAGGAACATCTCCTTGGCCACTTCAACAAGCTTTACTTCCTTATGGTTGTTGCATTTCGGCAATTATGTTTCAAGAATATCCTTGTGGGAAATGAGCACCTATTTACATGAAACATAAAAAATAGGAAGAGAGGAAATGAAATCATTAGCAAGGATCGCACCATTCTACAATAGTTCATTCCACACATTTGTTGGATGTGTGTAGAAGTGCGAGAGACACACAAGAAGCACACACAAGGAGCACAAATGCAGCAAGACACACGGAGAAGACAATGGCTGGAATAGCTCTCTCTATTGATGATAAACTGAACTGAAGTAAGAGCTTAATGATATCCCTAAGTACAAAGTACCACCACATATGAGAGTATCAAGTATGCGGTAACATGGGGAAAAAACCTCTAGCCAGCACTAGAGTAAAAAGTGCCCATGTATAGGGAAAAGGTTCACATCAAAGCTACTCGAGGAACACATAAGTGTAACAAACCCCCCTAGAGTGAATGATGTGAACACGTACAGTGAGTGACAGATCAGCCCCCACAAGGTAATTGTAAGAAACCCAACCTTATGCTTGTATATATAGCTGCTTGAATCAACGAGGACCACAAATGTAACTAGAGTCCACAAGTGCATGTGCAATCTCCTCCACTCCTTTCATATCTTCCACTAGAGTCTACTAGTGGTTGGAGTGATCTCGACCACTGCTTTAGTACATTCCACTAGAGTCCACTAGTGGTTGTTGTACTCACCTCTTGAGTTAAGCCTCCCTAGACTCAAGTTAACTCATGTTAACTTGAGTTAGAAGGCTCTAGAGCTCCTTGGGCAAAACTATCTCCCCATGCTCCCCATGGGGATTGAACCCAAGACCTCCTCCTTCATAACCTTGAGACTTAACCACTAGGATAAGTGGATCACTTGTATAAGAGAGCACATGGACTTATGCTTAAGTCTAGTCTCGAGATCTTTGGTCCTACAGACGAGTGACCAAACGGTGTCCGATTTCAGATCTGTCTGAACCAATCGGATTCCTAGACCATAGACTTACTTTATTACAGTAATAAGCCTAAAGCTTTGCGAAAAGCTTCAAACTTTTCCCGTGGAAGAGCTTTGGTGAATATGTCTACCACATTATCTTGTGTATGCACATATACCAAATCAATATCTCCTGCATGGAGGTGCTCTCTCACATAGTGATAATGCACCTCAATATGTTTGGTCCGCGCATGAAACACTGGGTTTTGTGCAACAGCCAAAGCACTCTGACTATCAGTGAGAATGTGCATAGCACCATCAATCTCCATGCAAAGATCCACCAATAGGTGTCTCAACCATATACACTCCACTGTAGTTGTGAAAACTGCCCTCTACTTAGTTTCACAACTCGATATCGCCACTGTAGGTTGCTTCTTACTCAACCAAGGTATGCATGATTCTCCAAGGAAAAGCAATTACCATTAGTGGACATGTGAGTATCATAACAACCAGCCCAATCACTATCTGTAAAAGCATGCAAGCATGGCTAAATATCTCTGTCATAAAAGAGACCCAAGCTCAAAGTGCCTCTGAGATATCTAAACAGAAGTTTTACCGCTTGTCGATGATTAGTGCCAGGGCTATGCATGAATCGACTCAATTCAGAAACTGCATACTGTATATCTGACCTTGTGTTGCATGCATATATAAGACATCCCACAACTTGTTGATAAAGAGAAGTGTCAAATGCATCTCTGGAATCCTCAACTGAGAACCTAAATCCTGTCTCAGTTGGTCTGGAAACTGGCTTGCAATCCTCAAAGTCAAAACACTCAAGTAGTTTTTCAACATACTTTGCTTGATGCATAATAATTCCCCCCTCAATGGATACAAATTGGATGCCAAGATAGTAGCTCAAAAGACCAAGATAAGTGACATCAAAAGTATGCTACAAATCAGCCATAAGAATGTCAAGTTTTGCATCACATGACCCAATCAAGAGTATGTCATCGACATAAAGAACAAGCACTATAAGATCAGCACCATCTTTTCGTATATAGAGTGTACTTTCAATCAGACTACATGTGAAGCAAAGAGCAATCAAGTGCTTATGTATTTTGTCATACCATGCACGTGGAGCTTGCTTGAGACCATACAAGGCTTTATGAAAGCGACAAACCATATGCTCTTTCCCTTTCATAGCAAATCCAGGAGGTTGCTTCACATAGACCTCTTCTTGCAAATCACCATTCAAGAAGGTTGTTTTTATGTCCAAGTAATGCACTTTTCAACCTCGATGGGCAGCCAATGCAACCATGGTACAAATGGTAGTCATGCGTGAAGTAGGTGCAAAAGTTTCCTCATAATCAATGCCATATTGTTGTGCATATCCTTTGGCAACCAATCTAGCTTTGTAGCGATCAATGCTACCATCAAACTTTCTCTTAATCTTGTAAACCCACTTTGTACCAATGGTATTATTTCCTTTTGGCAATTCACAAAACTCCCAAGTACCATTCCTATGTATGGAATCCATTTCTGATTGCATAGCACTCATCCATTGTGGATCGTCACATGCATCCTCAAAAGAAAGTGGCTCTTCATTACATCTTGTAGCAATAAGAGAATAATCCACAAAATTACTTGATGCATGGTGAGAGATTGATCTTGTTCTACCAAGTAAAGGCGCACTCAATTTGCTATCTTGCAAAGTTTGTTTCTGCCACTTTGGCATAGATTGTGCACTCTTGATAGACATGCGTTCATTATGTAATACATCTTCAACATGTACATCATGCGTGGGCTGAATTTCATGCTCATTTTCAGACATATTTTGATGCAAATGTTCAGCCATATGTGGCTGGAAATTTCTAGCAGTTTTGACTATTTTTGGCTGAAAATTTTCAGCCATGTTTGGTGGGAAATTCTCTGCATTTCAGCCCTATTTAACTGGAATTTTTCAGCCCTTTGAACCTCACTTGGCTGCTCTATATGGGCATAGTCAAGCACACCATTTTGGAACAAAGGCATGAGTGTATCGAACACATCTTGTGAGCTAACTGTTGGCTGTTTTTTGCATTCAAGTAGAGGGAAAACTAAATTTTCAGCAAATATCACATCTTGACTCATAAGAATTGTGTTCGTCAATGGATGGTACAAATGATATCCCTTATTTTCAGCACTATAACCAACAAATATACATTTCTTTGCCTTGTCATCAAGTTTGTGACATTGTTGTGATGGCACAAAAGCATATGCCAAACAACCAAACACACGCATATAACTAAGCATAGGCTTATGACCATTCCAAGCCTCATAAGGAGTGATGACTCTCAATGCTTTTGTAGGGTAGCGATTCAAAACATAGTTTGCACACATGACCGGTTCCATCCAAAACTTATCAAGAAGATGCTTTCCTTTAACCATACATCATGCCATTTCAAGTAGAGTTCTATTTTATGCTCAGCAACACCATTTTGCTGAGGTGTATATGGCACCGTACATTGGTGTGAAATACCTCTTTCACGAAGAAAAGCATTAAACTCATGTGACATGTATTCACCACCATGATCCGTTTTTGAAGCACCACTATCAAAGAACCAATCCGAATCAGCCTCACTCACAACCATTGTTGTCAGGATCTTGCTCACGCGCATACAGAGATTACGAATGCGGAAAACACACAGAAAATAGAGAAAACAGGAGACGAGACAGAACGCAAGATTGGGTGCAATCTCCCCCCATGCACTCTGTTTCGACAGTCCACAGAGTGCATGTATTTATAGGACTTTTGATTACATCGAAAAGAGTGGTTACAAGAGGGTGGCTTCGAAAAGCAGGCGTGAAACTAAAAGTTGGTAACTTTTACAGAATGCCATTGCTTTTAATAACAGAAATTGTGGTCTACAACGACCTTTATTCTAACCATTACTTTTCTAACAATAGAACCTTCTACGCAGGTTTATTTACAAGCTAAATAATAATTATTCGGATTATTGATGTCTGCCCTTTCATGCCTTGCACGCTCCTCACGAACCTTCAGCTGTTATATCATAAACATCAAAAACATATTAATATATTAATAATATAATACTTTAACAATGCATTGCTCAATAACATACAACATGCCTCTGAGTTGACAAGCAACTGACCTCAATTGATAAAGTAATTTAACACTCTAACAATTACAATACATTGTTCAACGTATTCCATGTTATTGTTACAATCCAACAATGCATTGGCTAACATATTCCATGTTACAATCCAACAATGCATTGGCTAACATATTCCATGTTACAATCCAACAATGCATTGGCTATTCCATATTTCAATCCAACAATGCATTGGCTAACATATTCCATGTTACAATCCAACAATGCATTGGCTATTCCATATTTCAATCCAACAATGCATTGTCTAACATATTCCATGTTACAATCCAACAATGCATTGTTCAACATATTCCATAAGGTATAACATGCCCCTCAGTTGAACAAGCAACTGACCTCAGTTGATAAAATAATAAACATGGATGGCCAGTCACATGTTTCATCACTTAATAAAGAAAATAGGCATGTGCCATGTAAAAATACATGCATGGAAATGTTCATGGAGCTGTTACATTAATGTGTTGGTGTATGATATACAGGATTTAAGTCAAAATGTAATCCAAAAGTGATGACAAAAATGAATATCTGGATATGATAAAATAATAGTTAATTTTCTAATCATGAATTGATACTTGAATGCATGTGCATATGAATTTTGTAAAAATTTCGGGAGCATAACGGCGTGATTTTGAAAACCGGAAAATTTCTGACAAACAAGTTTCATGATATTTGTGCCAACAGGCACAATTTATGCACAAAGAGACCAAAAAAAAGGATTACACACCCTGACATATGTATATTTCTCCTCGCTAACCTGCAATAAAATACATACCTGTCCCTGCAATAAGAATTCATGTACCATACAAGACAAACCATGTTTAAACGATGCGTATATTCCATGTACGATGCAAAACATGCATGTCCAAAATGTAAGTGGATGCAAAAAGAAGACAACTATGCATATAAATTGACAAGAAACGTATCTGGATGGTTACAAAGGAATTTGCTGATGTGTGCAGGTGCTGAAGATTATCCACCCCTTTATCATAATAGCATGACAATATGCCTTCAAGAATCGAGGCTTCGAAAAGATGATTAAAAAAAAAAGTTTGTTGATGATGAATGGGTAAAGTCCAAATTCTTTTGATCTTGGAAGAGAAGCTCAAAAGATATGTTGCAGCCACTCTATAAAGAGATCGGAGATATCTTTCCATAGCAGTAAAACAAAATCTCAAAAATTAAAGGTAATATGCTCTTATAGACTAAATTCAATATGTAAATACATCACAATTATCAAACATGTAGGGTAAACTTTAAAGGTAAAAATGAATCCTTAAACTCTTCTTGAAAAGCCTTCCAGGTGCGTGGACAATCTGCACGACGAGAAAGATCATTCCACCATAACTGCGCTCGTCCTACCAAATAATTGGTGGCAAACTCAATTTTCTTATTTTCTGAATATAACCCATCGGAAAAGAAATCGTTGAATAGGGATAGCCATGATAAGACAAAGCGGCCATCTTTTCGTCCGTCGAATTGAAGCATAGCATAATGTCCGTGTATGGCTTGTTGAAGTGCTTGAAGTTCTTGGTTCATAATCTCTAACTCTTGTTCGAATGAAACTCCAAGTAAAGGTGAATTACTGTAATCCGCCATGGTGCTCTTGGACCCTTGCTCTCAACCTTGGTGTCTTGAACCTTCTTGTTTGCAACCTTGGTGTCTCGAGCCCTTGTTCTCAACCTTGCTTGGTATCTTGAACACTCAATCAAGTGCCACCCAATAATTTTGAAGGAATTCACACTTCCAAGTTAGCTCATTGGAAAGTTCGTTCCGAGAGCTTTCCAACGGTATATTACACGCCTCAATCCGACCTACGGATTGAAAGTTACACTTGATTTTTTGTTGGGTCCATCCTTGAAATCGCCGCGAGCGCCTTCCACAAGTAATAAAGAGAGAGAGCTTTAGTACAACTCCAAGAGATGGTGGAGTGGTCAAAGTACTTCCCTTGAAAGTAGGAGGTTGTGGGTTCAAATCCTCCTACCTTAGGGACTCTAAACCTCTCTATTACCACTCAAAATTAAAATTGCCTCGCGCGTAGCCAACGGTCGCCAAGGGAGCTTTGGGTGCCAATGTTGCCAATGTATTGCCTAAGTTCTTTGCCTTAGTCGACGCCTTGGAGTAAACGTAGGTGTAAACGTAGGTGTAAACGTAGGTTCTGGTTCTGGAACTGGAACTGGAACAAAAACAGAAACCGGAACCGGAACTGGAACTGGAACTGCAACAGAAACCGAAACCGAAACCGAAACCGAAACCGAAACCGAAACCGAAGACGAAGACGGAGATGGAGATGGAGATGGAGATGGAGATGGAATCGGAATTCAGAATCGCGAACAGAGAACAGATCTGTATTGACGCGTGCAGAGCTCTGATACCACTGTTGTCAAGATCTTGCTCACGCGCATACAGAGATTACGAATGCGGAAAACACACAAAAAATAGAGAAAACAGGAGACGAGACAGAACGCAAGATTGGGTGCAATCTCCCCCCATGCACTCTGTTTCGACAGTCCACAGAGTGCATGTATTTATAGGACTTTTGATTACGTCGAAAAGAGTGGTTACAAGAGGGCGGCTTCGAAAAGCAAGTGTGAAACTAAAAGTTGGTAACTTTTACAGAAAGCCATTGCTTTTAATAACAGAAACTGTGGTCTACAACGACCCTTATTCTAACCATTACTTTTCTAACAATAGAACCTTCTACGCAGGTTTATTTACAAGCTAAATAATAATTATTCGGATTATTGATGTCTGCCCTTTCACGCCTTGCACGCTCCTCACGAACCTTCAGCTGCTATATCATAAACATCAAAAACATGTTAATATATTAATAATATCATACTTTAACAATGCATTGTTCAATAACATACAACAACCATACATTTAGAATGCAAAGAACCATCATAATGACATGTAACAACACATGCCCAAAGATCTTGAGCCATGTTAGCTTCATCATTCTTTGTAACATTTGCTAAACTTTTAGCAATAAACATGCCAGATTCCTTCTTCTTTTCATTGTGTTTAACAAGCTTTCTACACTCATCAATAGTATGAGCAGCCTTTCGATAATATTTGCATCTCTTCTTCTTTTGCAAATCACCATCATTAGAGGAATGAGTGGAAGAGGAAGGTTGAGGCTTTGGTTTTGATGAACCCAAATCTGAACCATACTTGCTTTTCCCCTTTTGAGAGATAGCAAGTGCTTGTGTTCCCTCAATCAAACCACTCGTATTCACTCTAGATTGCTCTTTTTGCAAACAAAGAGACACAACCTCATCAAATGCATACATATTAGGATTCCCTTTTGCAGCCAAAAGGAGTGTAGTAGCAAACTTTGAAAAGATTTCGGTAATCCTTTCAACAATGTAGAAATGAGTGATGCATCCGGAATAATCTCATCTATGTTTGCCAATTGCTCTTTCAAGTCCTTGATGTGTGTCACATACACATTCACCGACTCATTTTTAGCCATACATACATCCTCAAGTTGCTTCTCAAGTATGCAACATGTGCTTCATTACGCACGGCATACAAATAAGCAAGAGTGTCCCATGCCTGTCTCGATGTAGAACATGACCGAATGTGTGGAACTATATGACGCTTCACTAAAAGCGCAATCAAGGCATGAGCTTGAGCATCTTTTCCATCCCATCTAAGTTGCTCCTGTGTAGGTGGAGAAGGAGAAACCACTATACTCGAAGAAGAAGCTCCGATGACAGTAGACTATGAAGTAGAAGAACCTGCGGGTCTTCGATCTACATCTGCCACTATGTTCCAAAGTTGTTTATCAATAAGAACATGCTTCATCATGTAAGACCACATCAGATAGTTGGTCCCATCAAACTTATCTTCAGCTTGAAGCATGCCAAACAAGTCATTGTTGCCCGCCATTTCACAAAAGAACAAGAATGCGATAAAATCTTCACTTCGATGAAAGCTGAAATGAATGCTGAAATTTTAGCTCACAAACTGTCACTCTAATGGTGATTCTAACTGCACGAATGGCTTCGAAATGGGGATAAAACCCTAGAGCAACTGATGGAAATGTTTCTTTGTTGCTGAAATTCACTATTCTATGCTCGAAATCCACTCTCAAAAGTGCACGCGCGCCGCGACGTGAAAAATCGAAACTTGAGAAGGAGCTGAACCTGCTCTAATACCACTGTTGGATGTGTGTAGAAGTGCGAGAGACACACGAGAAGCACACACAAGGAGCACAAACGCATCAAGACACACGGATAAGATGATGGTTGGAATAACTCTCTCTATTGATGATAAACTAAACTGAAGTAAGAGATGAATGATATCCCTAAGTACAAAGTACCACCACATATGAGAGTATCAAGTATGTGGTAACGTGGAGAAAAAACCTCTAGCCATCACTACAGTAAAAAGTGCCCATGTATAGGGAAAAGGTTCACATCAAAGCTACTCAAGGAACACATAAGTGTAACAACATTAGACTCCTTTTTACAACTATGCTCTTTAATGGAAATGTTGCAGTTAGATCAAACCAAGAGCCAACCAATCCACATTGATTTCTGCAAATAAAAATCAGAATGATCACACACGGATTTATTAGGGGTGAAGTACTTAGATGAAATTATTGGCAAAATTAGAAAAATGTTGAGGAGAGATGATAATGTCCCGCAAATTGTGATAAGACCATGACCTAAAACCTTTAAGAAAAAAAGATGAGTTTTTCTTTCTATTACACAAGCATCTGAGGATAAAGACCTAAGAATCCATTTAGCTTCAAAGATTTTGACCATTTTTGAAGGAAAAATAATGGCGAGACCCTCTTCTTCCTTGGGGAGGCAACAAGTTTACCAATCCACCTTATGACATGATACCACAATAAACACATGTGTATCCATACTAAAGAATTATCTCTTCCAACCATCCTCTATGCATGGATATATATGATCCAATAATACTAATGGAATTATCCTTCCTGAAAACCACAAAGTGAATATGTGATACCAAGGGTGATAAAATCACCCATCATATTCTCTTTTGGAAGAATAAATATTCCCTAAACTATGAAGGATAGCTCCTAGTCCTAAGGAGATGTCTACTAAGAGCTCTCCCATGATCTAGTGAGACATGATGCCATGAATGATGAGTCCTTTTCGCCCTGGCCATAAAATAAGAGTGCTCAGAGGGAGGTCGTTTCCATCATCCCATACCAGTGGAACCTTCTTCCAATTCATGGTGTCATACCTACACTAAACCTAATGTATATTCCATACATATGTAATTGAATATGTAGGTGGACTTTAATGAATTGTTGGAGTTCAAGGTCTGCAGAAGCACGTGAACAGCACAAGGAAGAAGAAGAATCTTAGAGCACAACACAGAATTCTAAATGTATTACCACTAGAATGTACAAAGATATGTAACCCATTAGGGCAATAGGCATATATACAAGCCGGAGGAAAAAAACCTCCTAAAGAGGAAAAAAAGTACCTCGGCGGTCCTAGCTTGGTATAAAGTGGTAAGTGTATCCCAAGCATCCTTAGTTGTTCTATAAGAGCAAATGTGAGGAATAATGACACGTTTGACAAACAAGGCTATCAATGCATGTGCCTGAGCATGTCTACTATCCCAACGAATTTGATCTATAGTAGGTGCAACAGAAACCACGGGACGAATAGGAATCTGCAAAATATCACCATCTTTGACACCATCTGCATCAGCGTTAGTACTTATATTTGCAACTGAAATAGTATGTTTTTCAACACTTGCACAATATTCCACAGTCCTTTTGCGACCAATACATGATGCATCATATAAGCCCATAATGGGTAATTCCTACCATCCAACTTATCCTTAACAACCAACATACAGAATACATCACTGCTTTTAGCCATGGCCACTGACTAAAATACCCTGATGCGAAAAATTGAGTGTATTTGAAAATGTTGAACAAAACTACCCTGTCGAGTTCTGCTAAACCTGTAGCAGACTTTGAGATGCTTATATTGGCAAACCAAAAATGTACATATCTTTGGCACAAAAAGACGAAACAGCCTACATAAGCACTGTGATAGTGCATTTGAAGGCCAAAACGAGCTCATATCACGATTTTGGCACCACAAATTGAAGCAATTTTGATCTCCTAATCACCTTGAGTATGCTCACCAAATTTCATGTGATTTTGAGACTGTGGCCGAAGGGGTGTGGACGACGCCCTAGATGAAGCGATGACCTGCTTTGATACCAATTGTTGGAGTTCGAGGTCTACGGAAGCATGCGAACAACACAAGGAGGAAGAAGAAGCTTAGAGCACAACACACAATACTAAATGTATTACCACTAGAATGTAAAAAGATATGTAACCAATTAGGGCAATAGGCATATATACAAGCTGGGGAGAAAACCTTCTAAAGAGGGAAAAAAGTGCCCTGATGGTCGTAGTGTGTTCACGCACATCATTACCTAAATATATCAACATGAATCCCATATTCTCAACTCATATAGGTGGATTCAAATGAATCCATATCCAAGAACTAGTTTAGTTTGGTTCTAGTCAACATATGGCAGTGGATATCCCTTTCTATTCCAAACTTATTAGTTCCTAGGTACTAAGATAGCCTAAGTACCTCTCTATAGATCCCGCCATAGATATGTGTATTGGGTACCCCAAGTATTCTTGATTGAGGGATCTATGTTGTAAATCATAGAGCTAGTGCCATGCATGTGGCCTTCTTAGGCATCACTCGAATCACATAAGCACCCATTGATGCTTCCTCATGAAACCCATCTATGTGATCCCATCTAATTGGCTTCCGTAGTAGTGTCACAAAATACTTCACTACTTACTCAAGTGATGTGCATGAGTGAAACCAATCACTTTTTGGGCATCCCTCATAATACCCCATGGTCTCCTAAGCATATGGTGAGATTCTTTTGAAGCTAAATAAACCTTCAGTATGTTGGAGATGATCATAAATGTATCTCCCATGCCTCTATGCAACTTCCTAAAACCTATAGGATTGCTTCTGCATGTTCCTAAGCCCATCGTACATGCATACAAGCATGCTTACACTTTATTGATGTTTGCAGAGAAGGCATGTTACTATGCCATAAAATTCTTACCTAAAGGTAAGTGTGTATATAATGCCATGAGATGGGAAAAACTCTGGCAGCATTTCCCCAAGGAAATGGAGTCCCAAAGAAATTTAACCATAAACTCAAGTACAAGGCCTTGCGAGCCAATGGCACACATGCCATTCACTATAATATAGGGCTTGGCAAGCCCATGACATGCACACCATATACTCAAATATGAACTCCAAAACTTGCAAAAACATTAAATGCTAGCAACAACCTCTTTGTTGCATAGCCTTGTACTTCCTACAATTATCTATCCTGTAAACCATCAAAGGTGTACACCTAGCAAGTTGATCCATACTTTTAGAATTAAAATAATGACCAATTTTGATGTATGCATTCCAATCCATGCATGTACATATGGAACATGTCAAAAGATAAAGTAAAATGATTGAAAATATAAACCATACGCCCTTGAATGATTTGATATTCAAATTGCATGCATCCAATTCTTTTCAACAAGCTTTGAGACCTCTACACTTTTCATGCCAGGTCTTAGCATAAACTTTGAAGTGTCCAATAGCATCGAATCACTTCTCAAAACCTCAAGCAGAGTCAAATGATTACAAAAAATAATGTAAATATGCCAAAAATGCATATGTAATCCATCTCTAAACTTGGAAAAAAAAAATTGGACCTGCAAATAATCATGAAATACAACATACATAATGTGCAAGTGGCTCAAAATGAAATTTCTTCAATTACCTTCTCGGTTTGTAAGATATGGCTCCTAGAAGGTAGTTGTCGAAAACTATTAAGAACTTTTAGACCTACATGGAACTAGAAAAGTACACAATTTCCAAACTTTCTTTTGATAAACTAAAATTAGATCTTTTGCTCTTTGAAATGAGCCATAGCACATCCAACTTGGATTTTTCTAGCCCAAGATATGGCCTCTCCAAGTGTGACATGCCAAACTAGTGGACTGGTGGAGGGGCTGGAAAAAAGTGTGAAAATGTGATTTTTGAAGTGCCTAAAAGCATTCTTCCATCAACCAAATCCTATTTTTCTCTCTATAACCTCAGAGATTCTAATATGAGGATGCTTTGGCATATGTTTACACTTCCAAAACCTCCCTTCTTACATGCTAATTTGATCCCCAAAAGAGGCCTAAACCAAAATTTTAACTTTCTTGAAAAAGTTTGATGGGAGATTTTAGCAAGCTTCAAATCCATTCTTAATATGGTTTTTTCTTGGATTTATAATTCCATATGGTAATAGATATACCATAATTCATGTATGTATACATTACTCCATCAAAAGCCTCTTGAATTATCCCTTTTCTAGCTCCCAAAAGTGGAGTTGGCTAAAATCAGCATCTAAGAATTTTTTCCAAAAAGTGTAGAAAAGGGGTTTTTGAGGAAGTAAAATTCCTCCTCAACTTATCCTTTTTATGAATCTAATGATCCCATAGTGAAGTCCATAGGAATACTCTCAGTATGTATAGATTTTCCCATTCATTCATACCTAATGCACCTCTTTTTCCCTCCTCCAAAATGGGAAGTTATTATTAAATTTAGGTGTTGGAATTTTTCTCCAACAGTGATGGAAGGGGGTTTTGTGGAGATTCAAACTCCCATCATACTAAGCTGATTTTTGAATTTCTTTTTCCCACCAATCTATGAAAAATACCTCTTCATTTTCCTTTCCCAAAATGGCTATTTGTCAAAACATCCCCTGAAATTTATATGAAAATCATGAAAATAGGCTACTTTGGGGGTGCCTAAAGCTTACACTTTGTTGTATTTTGAGGGAATCCTTGACTCTAGATGTGAGTACATATGTCATACTCCCCATACATGTGATTTCCCTTAAAGGGTTTGGCCAACAATCCTTTTATTCTCCTTCTCTAAAAGTCTGACTCTTTCAGAATTAAACATAATAATACCTATAGTTAGCATGAAACTCCATCCTCTTTCACTTGAAATGATGGTGTTGGAAATTCCATGGAAGGAAGGCTCTTCGATCATGAACTCATTGTATTCAACACGTGCATCCCATCTCCATCTCTCTTGTCTGTTCTCGATCCTCATTTGAAGTTGCTCTTTTACTCCTATCTTTTCAACTATGTGGCTTCAAAACCAAAATGCATAGCAAAAGAAGAAGCCCTCCATGCTCCATTCCAAAAGAGGCATGGCCACAGTCGATGTCTGATGTCATAGACTCAAGTCCTTTTCTTAGGACACAGAGAGAGAGAGAGAGAAAAAAGATATCTCGTCCCCTTTTTCTTTTCTTCCTCTCTTATCCTTACTCTTCCTAAAATTCTCTCTTGCTCACTTTAGCCAAGCTAATTCCAACCTTTAGTTCCCTTCTCTTCTCATTGCATGTGGTTGTGGGTAGCAGTGTGTTTTTATATTACTAAGAAGAATTCATTATTGAATTATATGAGTAATGGGCGACTTGAACAAGATGGGTGCCTTCCATAGCTATGGCATGGGTTTAAATCACTCGCCCAACAGTGTGTCCATAGCCTGAATCACTACTCTATTACTAGTATAATATGGCTTACTATTCTTTTGCCATCGCAAGCTTTGGATGTCCTTGATGAGCTTTGATCCTTCACACACAAAAGTCGATGAGTCTTCCGTACTGCCCGATCATGTTTAATCTTCTTCTTAAGTGAGTCTCTTGTAAGAGACTCTTTTTCTTATTCTACCATATATGGTGTGATACCCATATGATGCCATGTGGCATTAACCACCCCGATGAGTATCATACCCCAATGAATATCATATGACACTTTAAAGCCCATACAAATACCAAGAAGACTAAAAACCTCCCTATCCTTGATTATTTCATGGCTTATGTCAAAAAATACAATTGAGAATAATATTATCAAAAGACTTGAAAGGAGGTTTTTCTATGATTGACTTGAAAGCCATTGGCCAAATAAAAATTATTTAAACAATATAAGAAGGAGGAAGTTAATCAACATTACAAGCATTTTCATATAATCAGAAAACATATGAATACCAAGGGGGGAGGATGCATTGGGAATCTTAATCCCTCTAATGGAACATGTGATCTATTGGAGGTGGGGTGGGCCACAATAACAATATTACATAGGTTTACAGGATCTTCCAACTCATGAACCTTAGCATAGACACCTTAAGACTCAAAAAGAGATGATTGAGAAATAAGCATGGAAACATCACGACCATAAGGAAGTTGTAGATCATACATTCAGATGTCAATATTCCAATGAGAATAAGATTCTATTCAAGGTTTCAGGTAACTTTTTACTTTCATTAATGATTTCTCAAGATACTCATGGATTTACATAAAGTGAAATCAGAGGTTTTTCCTACTTTTAAGAAGTTCTTAGCTACTGTTGAAAATGAAAGTCAATCAAAGATCTAGATTTTGAGAAGTGATAGAGGAGGAGAATACATGTCAAAAGACTTTACGTATTTTCTTGAATACAAAGGTATCTCTCAACTCACTATTGCTTATACGCCAGAACAGAATGGTGTTTGTAGAGAGAAAGGATAGGATACTTGTTGAGATGATGTGTATAAGTATGATGTCATCCAAAATCTTTCTCCCAAGTTTTGGTTTGATGCAGTACATATAGCTAATCACATTCTAAATAGGTCTTCCACAAAAGCTTTGAAGGTCATTACACCTTATGAAGCTTATTATGGAAAGAAACCGAATGTGATTTATTTCAAAGTTTTTGGTTCCCTAGCTTATGTTCGAATTGAGAAGAAGCGTTGTGGTAAGCTTGATGTAAAATCCATAAAAGAAGTTTTTATTGGTTATGCAATCGAAAGAAAAGGATAACGATTCTATGTTCCAGATACAGGTGATATCCTACTCTCACGCAATGCATATATTGCAAGAGTTCAGATTTATGATAAGAAGGAAGAGATTCCAAAATTCATAAAAGCAGATGAATATGAATTTTTCAAGAAGAATTTGGATTCTTACATTCAGCCATACAAGGGGGGTGATGAACCTTCTCAAACCCTACCTTCTCAAACCCTACCTTCTCAAACCCTACCTTCTCAAGCCCTACCTTCTCAAACCCTAAAAGATGCACTTGAAACATGTGAAGAGAGAGTTTCGTTACCTACATTTGTACCTAGTCTATCAACAGTACCTCTTGAAGTTCCAACTTATGAAGTTGGAGAAGGTTCCAGAGTTCCAAAAGAAAGAGATACTGAAGAAGCAAAAAGGATTCCGCCTCTTTTCAAGGATACACCCAAGTGGTTATATCAAACCTGGAAGGACAGTGGTATGAAGGAATACACTGGAAGAACTAGAAATCAAACAAGAAGACAACAAATAGACCATGTAAATTATCTAGAACATTTTGAGATTTATAATAGTTTAGCTCTTTCTTCAGTTGAGAATGAGCTAGTTAGTGTTCAAGATGCACTACAAAGTGATATGATTATTATAGGTCCCAAAGTTTCCATTCTTGAGTTTTTTAAAGGACAACTTAAGCATACATTTGATGTAAATGACTTAGGTATTTTGCATTATTATCTTAGGATTGAGTTCAAGTATAGAGATGATTGTATCTACATGACACAATAGAAATACATTGAGAAATTATTGGAAAGGTTTGAGATGATAGATTCCAAGCTATTGCATACACCTATGGATGTCAATGTGTCATTGCAGTTGGAAGCAGATTCAAAACCGTTTGATGCTACATTATTTAGTCAAGCAATTGGTTTCTTGATATGTCTATGTAATACACATCCGAACATTTAGTTTGCAGTTTCTCAAGTATCCAGGTTCATGCACAATTAGCTCAAGGTTCAATGGAAATCAATTAAGAGATGTATTTGCAGAGTCACAAGAAGTTTTGCAAGTTATTAAACCTTGTACCATTGTGACATTGAAGGGGGGATTGTTGGAAACAGTGTCTCATATTGGTCCAAAACATCCAAAACTACCAGCATATGGTATCTTCTTAAGAAAAATCCTCTACAATTAATGGTGTTGGGCACCTTGGATACATCAAAGTGCTCTCAAACTCAGTGCACGAGTTCAGTTCCCATGGAACGCAGCAAGCAACAATTCATAAAAAGAAACTTTTTGTGATTTGTTTATTTTCGTAACTTTTTCAAAAACGGTACTAGATTTGCGAGACAATTTTTGCTACGAGGTTTTCATTTGTGATAGTGTGCTTTTGAGTTGTGCTTTTACATGCTATTCATGGGCTCAACATAATACTATATAAGGAAACTCCATAGGATCATATAGATTATCATCACTCAAGGTGATCATCTTCTCAAGAAGAGCACAACACAAGGTTGAAGTTAAGGAGGAGATCTTGGAGGTCCTCTACTTGGAGGAAGTGTTCTCACACATTTGGAGGATGTGTGCTCTACATCAAGAGTATTTGGAGGAGTTTGTATCAGTCAACCATCAGCTATCTTGTTGAGTTAATGTGAGTAACAAATCTATTTCCATTCTCACTTGTTTCTTCACTAGTTTCTGATTTAGGATAATCAGAAATCAGGTTTGTTGTAAAATAGTTCTAAATTGTTCATATTCTCCATATTCTCACACACACATACTCCTCATACTCATATTCACACTTTGTAATTTGACATTTGAATATAGATAGTCTAGGCAAGCCTTCTATCTTACCATACACTTTGAAATTTTGTCTACTCTTTCTATTTCTTGGTAGGTATTTTGTGAAGCTTTCCTTCAGGACATCTTTCACATGACGCTGCATCATCTAGTAAAGCAAAAGTAGACAAACTGTCCAGCATACCTTGATCTTTGATATGCTTGAGAGTCATGTAACTGATATGGACAAATCTAGCATGTCATAACTTCATGTTATCCTTAAGTATAGTAGACCTAGAAATATTAGCATGAATAATTTTGGACAATACAAACATGCCACTTCTATTTTCACCTTGAAGTAGACAATGCTCCTCATTAAGTGAGAGGATTTGACATGAATCTTTCTTAAAAATAACTTTATAACCATCTGACAAGAAAGTAGAGATAGAAAGAAAATTCTTCTTCATGTCTCGAACATAAAGAACATTAGAAATTGTGAAATTTCCACCATCTCTTACCATCTCTTATCTGTGTGAACACATTTGTGAGATGGTAAACACACTTCTCCAACACCTACACCATTCAAGTTATGACCATATGCAATGGTCACTCTTCTACTTGAAGAGTTAGAAAGGGAAGAAAATACCTTTCTACAACCTATCATATGCTTAGTATCTCCAGAATAAAAAATCCAAGGATTATCTGAGATTGCATTTAATGATGGCTGATCAAAAGCTACCTCTTCAATAGTAACACATGCATATGAATCTACCTTTAAAGATTCAGGTTTTGGATCATCTTCAACACTATCACTTGATGCTTTATTCTTATCATTAAAAATCCTTGTTCTGCATTCTACTATGAAATGACCTGATTTCTTATAATAATGGCATAGTCCTTTCTTTGAATCAGATGTAGTCAAAGAATTTTCTTCGAGAGTAGAGGAAGCATTAGGGGTAGGACTAGAAGACTTAGGATTAGAAGACTTACTTTCCTTCTTGGATTGTTGACTCTTCTTCTCCTTCTTTGTCTCCCTCTTCTTCTTTACCTTCAACAATGATAACATGGCTTCATCATTCTCTTCCATATCCTTTTGTTGATATTCATCTTGAAGTGATAGGAACTGCAACTCTTCAAATGAGAGTTCTCTATCGCTTGTAGAGAGAGATAACGAAGTAACAAAGGCACGATATGTAGATGGAAGTGAGTTTAGAAGTGTGTTTACCATCTCTTATCTGAAATGTTGACTCCAACATTGAGTAACTAATCTTGTAAATCTTTGAGCTTCAAAATATGTGACTGAATTGATGCACCAACTTTCATCCTGGTGTTGGCTAGTTGTCTCCTTTGATGAGCTTTCCTAGCAGGGTTTTTGCTCTAATAGGTATTCTCCAACTCCAACCAAGCCTATCAAGAGGTTTTGGATGACCTGATTTGGGGTACAATATGCCTCTTTACTCCCATAACAATATATGAAAGTGCTTGAGCATCTCTTGAATCCCATCTGGATTGCTCTTCTATAGGAAGTAATATGGTAGTAGTATGGACTCTTGATGATGAAAGAGTTTCGACTTCTTCACTAACCTCCTATTGAGCAGAAATAGGAATAGGAGGTCTTCTAGAAGATGAAGCAACATCTTCTCTAACTTGTCTTGGCCTTGGATAAGTGCCATTGACAATATTCCATGAGTCCTTAGATACTAACAGATCCATCATCATAAAACTCCACATTGGATAGTTAGACATGCCAAGCTTGTCTTTATTCTCAAGTCTATGGTCACTCATCTTGTTAAGGGTGTGTGTCAATTGTGCTATGATACCAAATGTTGGAAGTGGGGTGGGCCACAATAACAATATTACAAAAGTTTTACAGGATCTTCCAACACAAGAACCTTAGCATACACACCTTAAAATTAAAAAAGGGATGAGTGAGAAATAGAGAGAGTAGAGAGGATTTTAAAGTGTATGGTAAGCTAGAAGGCTCACCTACACTACCTATATTCAAATGTCAAATTACAATATGTGAATATGATACAAACTAACAAAATATGAATCTAGGTAGAAATAGGAACTAGATACAAGAAATTGTGTGCTTAAGAGGTATGAAGTGTGTGTGTGTGTGTGTGAATATGGAGAATATGAACAGTCTAAAACTGTTTTACAACAAACCTAAATTATGATTATCCTAAAACAGAATCTACTAAAGAAACAAGTGAGAATGGAAATAGACTTGTTACTCATAGTAACTCAGCAAGGTAGCTGATGGTTGACTGATACAAACTCCTCCAGATACTCTTGATGTAGAGCACACCTCCTCCAAGTGTGTGAGAACACTTCCTCCAAGTAGATGACCTCCAAGATCTCCTGCTTAGCCTCAACCTAGCATTGAGATCTTCTTGAGAAGATGATCACCTTGAGTGATGATAATCTATATGACCCTATGGAATCTCCTTATATAGTATTATGTTGAGCCCCTGATTAGCATGTAAAATCACAACTAAAAAACACACAATCACAAATGAAAATCTCGTAGCGACAATTGGTTCACAAATCTGGCACCGTTTTCCAAAAAGTTACGAAAGTAAATAAATCACAATTTTTTTTTTTGCATTGCCACTTGTTGCATTCCATCGAATCAAACTCTTGTGTTGAGTTTGAGAGCGCTTTTATGTATCCAAGGTGCCTAACCCCATTAGTTGTAGAGGATATACCTAAGAAGATAACATATGTTGGCAGTTTTGGAGTTTTTGGACCAATTTGAGACACTGTTTCCAACATGATCATGGCATACTCAATAAAACATTCAAGATCAAAGAGGAGAGGGTTGAAAGGGAAACCCTACCTAACAGATCTCCTAAGTCTAAAGGTCTGGGAAATGGCACCATTAATACCAACCCTAGAGTGGTCACTTCCAAAGAGGATACTAAGTTTTAACATACCTGATGAATTTTGTGATATCATGTGAGCAATAAAGAGTAAACTCTTGTGAATATTGTGTGTGCCACTCTCTTCCCATCCATTATATCCACTTGTATTCAAAATAGCAATGATCTGGAATTGTCTAGTGTCACCATGTGGCCATCACTCATCCCCATTACCATTGAATACCTTAGGATATCCCCCGAGCTTGGGACCTTGGCTATGGCTGGCCCTTATCCCACACACACATGGAGTGGTCTCTCTAAACCAATGTCTAACACTCTCTCCCACCTTTTAAAGATCATTATCCTCGATGATCAATGAGGGAAAGTACTCCTAGATGACACAATTTCTCAACTTCTTTTGTCTCCGATCTGTATCCTATCTAGAGAATGATATGTGCTATCACTTTCCTACAAAGAAACAATACGCTCTATTAGATTATACTGCCTAGAAATATACTTTCTAAGTTTACTGACATGAAACACTGGAAGGACTCTGTAATCTGGAGGAATCTCTAATCAGTATGCAACATCACTAAGCTTTTTAACTATCTTGCAAGGTCCACAAAACCTTGGTGAAAGCTTAGTACGCTTCCGTATGGATAGTGAACTAGATCTATCTAGCACTTGAAGAAAAACTCTATCTCCTTCCTCAAAGACTCTAGGAGATATCTTCTTGTTACCATACTCTTTTTCCCTTTTAGCTACTTGCTTCATCTTGGCTTTAGCTATTTCTAAACTTTCTTGGAGATTCGCTAAGAACTTTGAGGCACTAGGACATTTCTTTGGCATTCCGATGGTACTGGGAGCAGTGGGATTCATGCCATAGTTCATCTCAAAAGGAGACATTCCTATCCCTTTATGAGGACTATCATTATAAGCAAACTCTACTAATGGCAAGTAACTATCCCAATCTGCTTGCCTCTTAGACACATATGCTCTCAACATGTCCTCTAGAATTTGGTTGACCCTCTCGATTTGACCATCTGTTTTCAGTGACACCTTCAGTTTGTCACCTTGAGCTTGTCAAATACTCATTTTCAATGACACCTTCAGTTTATCAAATACAAACTTCCAAAAGTGTCCTATGAATCTGACATCCCTATCTGAAACTATGGATGCCAGTAACCCATGCAATCTGAAGACAAACTGGGTAAACAACTCCGCTACCTATGGAACTTCTATTGTCTCCTGCATGGGTATGAAATAAGCCACCTTGCTTAATCTATCTACCATAACTAGGATATTATCTCGCTTCCTTTGGGTCTGCGGTAACCCCACTATGAAGTCCATGGATACAATGTCCCAGTTATGATGTGGAATCTGTAAAGGATGTAAAAGACCTAGTGTTTTTACCCTTTTTGTCTTGTTGTGTTGACACATAAATCATTGTTGAAGATAAGTCTAGACATCTCTACCTAATCCAGACCACAAAAATGTCCTTCTAACAAGCTGAATTGTCTTGTCAACACCAGGATGCCCTACACAAGGACATCATGGTTATCATGCATGATTTTTCTTCTCAAATCCCGAGAATCTGGTAGCAAACCTTTCCTTTCCATTTGACTATTCCATTCTCCTTTGAGAAATTGGAATATGGACTAGACTTGTTTGCTTTGATAGGGGAAGAAACAACTGGAATTGCCTCATCTCCTATGATAGAGTCATCACTGATGGCTTTAATAATTTGTAAAAAATGTGGATCTTCAACTTGTTCTTCCTTTATTTCTTGAAGCAATGAGCTTTCTAAAACTATAAAGCTTATTTGATACACTATCCGTGATAATGCATCAGCCACTATATTCTCTTTGCCTTGACTATACAGGATTCCCATGTGAAACTCCTGCATGAGCTTAGCCCAACAAGCCTATCCTCCTCAAAGATCTAGCTAACTACAAAAGTACTTGAGTATATGATGATCTTTGTATACCTTAAAGACTGCACCATAAAGATAGTGTGTCTAGACTTTAAGAGCATGCACCACTACATACAACTCCTATTCATGCACTTCCCAATTGTGCTATGCACAACTCAACTTCTTGGTTTCAAAAGCTATTTGCCTGCCATCTTGGCTCAAGACTACCCTATGGCTATGCCACTAGCATTTGTCTCTAACTCAAATCGTTTCTGCGAATCTACCACTTTGAGTATATGAGCCTCTAAAACAACTTATTTTAGAGTATCAAAACTTTCTTGCTACTCTCGCTTCCATGCAAATGGAACTTTACCTTGAAGCAAGTTTGTCATAGGTGCTGCTATGGACAAATAAGAAGAGATGAATTTGTTGATATATTTAGGTAGTGATGTGTGTGAACACTCTAGGACCATCGGGGCACTTTTCTCCCTCTTTAGGAGGTTTTTTTCCTTAGGCTTGTATATATGCCTATTACCCTAATGGGCTACTTATCTTTGTACATTCTCTAGTAATACATTCAGTATTGTGTGTTGTGCCCCAAGCTTCTTCCTCTTCCTTGTGTTGTTCGTGTGCTTCCGTAGACGTCTAACTCCAACAATTGGTATCAGAGCAGGTCGTCGCTTCATCTAGGGCGCCATCGACATTCCTCCAGTTGCAGTCTCAGAATCGCACGAATTTTGGTGAGCATAGTTAGCGTGTTGCCGAAATCACGATCTGAGCTCCTTTCGGCCTCCGAACGCACTATCACAGCGCTTGTGCAGGCTATTTTGTCTTTTTGTGCCAAAGGTATGTACCAATTTTTGTTCTCCAATATAAGCGTCTCGAAGTCTGCTACAGGTCTAGCTGAATTCGTTTGGGCAGTTTTGTTCAACTTTTTGACATACAGTCAATTTTCTGCATCAAGGTATTTTAGTCATCGGCCATGGCTGAAAGCAGTGATGTATTCCGTATGTTGGCTATTGAGGATAAGTTGGATGGTACCAACTACTCGTTATGGGCTTATATGATGCAACACGTTTTGGTTGCAAAAGGACTGTGAAACATTGTGTAGGGTGTCGAAAAACGTCCTATCACACCTGCAACTGTTACAACTGTAGGTACTGAAGCTGATGCAGAAGGTGCCGAAGATGATGATATTTTGCATATTCCTGTTCGTACTACGGTTTCTGCTGCACCTACTGTAGAGCAGATTCGTTGGGATGGCAGAGATGCCCAGGCACATGCATTGATAGCTTTGTCTATCAAACATGCCATTATTCCTCACATTCGCTCTTGCAGAACAGCTAAGGATGCTTGGGATACACTTACCACATTGTACCAAGCTAGGAATGAGGCTCGTGTTGCTTACCTCCGAAAACAGTGGGAGAGTGAGCACATGAATGAAGGTGATTCTATGGACAGTTTCCTAACGAAGATCAAAGACTTGAAAGAACAGTTGATTTCTGCTGATGAGGTTATACCAGATAGCTCACTTGTGCAGACCGTTCTGAATGGTCTTCCTAATTCATATCAGAGTTTTGCTTCTACTCTTCGGTTGATGATGAAAGGCAATCTGAATGCCTTATCATTTGAGGAGTTAGTCTCTGTTCTGTTGCAGGAAGATCATTCCAGGCAGAACAGGTCCATTATGCGAGTTGCAGATCAAGCTTTCCTGGCTAGTCAGAAGGGCAAAGGAAAATGGAGCTCTTCAACTAGTAAGCAGAAATCTGCTAATTCTGCATATTCGAAGAAGGAAGATAAAGATGAGAAGAAATCAGAAAAACAGAAATTGTTTTGTAAGTATTGTAAAGGGAATGATCATATCATAAAGAACTGTCCAAAACTGGCTGCTAAAGAGGCAAAGAAGAAAGAGGCTGGAATGGTCGTTGCAGAGGCCTCTACACCAAAAACAGAGTCTGCTAATCTTGTGCAGGAAGAAGAATGGGCGTTTACTACTGTCTGCAGTTTTGACCCATCTTCTCATGAGCAGTGCATGTCTGCAGTAGACTCAGATGTTTGGTATTTTGACAGTGGGGCGACCAAACATATTACCTCGCAGCGTAGTTTCTTCTCTTCACTCGAGCCTGCCCCTACAGGGAATACTGTTACATACACCAACAACTCCTCTTATCCTGTTATGGGAGTTGGTAAGATCATTTGACTACTGTTGATGGTAGTTCTTTCACTTTGTCAGATGCTTTATTTGTGCGAGGGATCAAGAAGAACCTGTTATCAGTGTCTGCATTAGCCAAGATTGGCTTGGTTGTGAAATTCGTTGATGACAGGTGTACAATTCATGATCTGTCAAATGGCGATGTGATTATTGCTTCTGACATTTTACATCGTGGGCTGTATAAGCTCATAAAATATGAAAGATCTGTAAATGATTTGGCATGTGCAGTAAATGATTCTCAGGCTATGTCAAATGCAAAGCTTTGGCATGCACGCTTTGGTCATCTGAATTTTGCTAGTTTGCTACGCCTGCAGAAATCTGAAATGGTGTCCTCTTTGCCCAAACTTGAGGCACCTGGAAAACATGTTTGTGAAGGCTATATTTTGGACAAAATGAAGCGTTCTTCCTTTCCAAAAGATGGTTCAGTTCGGGCTACTCAGAAATTGCAGCTTGTACATAGTGATGTCTGTGCTCCTATGCAGACACCTTCTTTTGGAAATTATCTTTACTTCGTGACTTTCATCGATGATTTTTCCAAGCATGCATGGGTATATCCATTGAAGGCAAAGTCCGAAGTGTTCATGTGCTTCAAATAGTTTTTGGTTTTGGCTGAAAATCTATGAGCATGTAAAATGGGCACCCTCCGTTCTGATCAAGGGGGGGATATATGTCTTCTGATTTCAATGCATTTCTAGCTGAACGTGGGATAAAACACCAGTGTACAGTGCCATATACACCTCAACAGAAGGGAGTTGTTGAACGAAAGAACAGGTCACTCATGGAGATGGCAAGGTGTATGGTCAAGAGTCAGGCTTTACCACATAGTTTCTGGCTTGAGGCTGTCATGTGTGCAACATATGTACTAAACAGGTGTCCCACTAAAGCGCTGCAGTCTATCACTCCATATGAGGCTTGGCATGACCGCAAGCCATTTGTTTCTCATCTACGTGTTTTTGGTTGTTTGGCATATGCATTAGTGCCTGAACAACATCGTAGAAAATTGGATGATAAAGCAGTAAAATGTATTTTTGTTGGGTACAGTTCTGAAAGTAAAGGCTATCGTCTATATCATCCATAGATTAAACGCATTCTCGTTAGCCGTGATGTTGTTTTTGTGGAGGATGCTATTCAACCATTGCTTTCATGTACTAAGGAGCCATTTGTTAGCTCGAAAGACATGTATGATACTTTGCTACCTCTTTTTACAGGCAGACAGTCTAGTGCTGGTCCTAATGAGGCAACTTCTTAGCCTTTGCAGGTTTCATGTGATGATGCAGATCATTCCATTTCTGATGCAGATTTACATGATGCACTTATTGATGAGAGATCCGATATTGAGCAGGCAAGAACTATGCCAAAATGGCTGGTGCAGACCTTGCATGATAGCAAATTAGATGCACCTCTGTCATATCGTACTCGATCAGGCTCTCATAGTGCCTCCTTTGCATCAGATTGCTATGCTATGGCTGCATCTAGTCTATGTGATGAGACTGAGCCTGTTTCGTTTGATGAAGCACAAAATTCAGAAAATTGGATGGCTGCTATGCAATCTGAATATGATGCAATAATGAAGAATGGTACTTGGTCTTTATGTGACTTGCCTCCTGGCAAGAAGGCCATTGGCACTAAGTGGGTATACAATTTGAAGCGTAAACCTGATGGTACACTTGATAGGTATAAGGCTAGGCTTGTTGCAATGGGTTATGCACAGGAAAGAGGCATTGATTTTGATGAGACCTTTGCACCTACATGTCGTATGACTACTGTTCAGAGCATCTGTGCACTTGCAGCCCATCATGGTTGGAATGTACATCAGTTAGACAATAAAACAACATTTCTGAATGGTGACTTGCATGAAGAAGTGTATGTTTTTCAACCCTGTGGCTTTGTGCAGAAAGGGCATGAAAACCAGGTGTGCAGGTTAAAGAAGGCATTATATGGTTTAAAGCAAGCACCACTTGCTTGGTATGAGAAGATACATGCCTATCTGATTGCACATGGTTTTGAGAACAGTCCAACTGAAAGCACCTTATATGTTAAGCGTGCTAATGATGTGCTTTTGATCATTATTGTCTCTGTTGACGACATGCTGCTCACTAGTCCTACTGAGAAGAATATTGCTTATTTTAAGGCTGATTTGCATGCCTCATTTGAGATGTCTGATTTGGGGCATTTGCATCATTATTTGGGCATTCAGTTTAGGCACGTTGATGGTGGAATGGCTTTGTGTCAAACGAAATATATTGACACATTATTGCAGTGTTTTGGCCTTGAAGACTATAAGCCTATCGCCACTCCTATGGAGACAAGTTTACGATTGAGTCTTCATGATGCTGGAGATGCATTTGATGATGTTCTCTATCAGCAGGCTATTGGATGCTTGATTTACTTATGCATTACTCGGCCAGATATTCAGTTTGTTGTCTCACAGATGAGCAGGTTTATGCATTGCCCAAGAGTTAAGCATTGGCAAGCGGTTAAGCGTATCTTTCGCTACTTGAGTGTACTTGGCTACTTGGGTTGTTTTACCCCAAGGGGGGATCACTACCGCTAGATTTGCATGCTTTTTCTGACTCTGATTGGGCTGGTTACTATGACACTCGTGTGTCCACTAGTGCCTTTTGCTTCATGCTTGGTAGCTCATGTATATCTTGCTTGAGCAAGAAGCAGCCTATTGTGGCCACTTCCAGTTGTGAGGCTGAGTATAGGGAAGCTTTCACAGCGACTTTTGAGTGTGTGTGGCTCAGATGCCTTATGGATGATTTGGGTGTTGGTCAATCTTCGGCCACCACCATCTTCACTGACAGTCAGAGCACATTGGCAGTTGCGAGGAACCCTGTGTTCCATGCTCGCACTAAGCACATTGAGGTGCATTATCATTATGTCAGGGAGAGGTTCTCTGCTGGGGAGATCAGCTTGGCATATGTGCCCACACAGGAGAACATTGTAGACCTTTTCACGAAGGCTCTGCCTAGGGAGAAGTTTGAAGCTTTCCGCAAAGCTTTGGGCTTACCTCCTTTTGTGGAGTGATTTCCACATAGCTTGGCACTTGCTTATACATGAGTGCCAGCTACTTGTTCATCGCATCACTCCCAGGGAGTATTTGTTGATATATTTAGGTAGTGATGTGTGTGAACACTCTAGGACCTGTTGGAGATAGACGTCTGCGGAAGCACGCGAACAACACAAGGAAGAAGAAGAAGCTTGGAGCACAAACACACAATACTGAATGTATTACTAGAGAATGTACAAGATAAGTAGCCCATTAGGACAATAGGCGTATATACAAGCGGGGGGAAAAAAACCTCCTAAAGAGGGAAAAAAGTGCCCCAACGGTCGTAGAGTGTTCACACACATCACTACCTAAATATATCAACAAATCTGCCCTGGGAGTGATGCGGTGAACAAGGAGCTGGCACTCATGTATAAGGAAGTGCCAAGCTATGTGGAAATCACTCCACAAAAGGAAGTAAGCCCAAAGCTTTGCGGAAAGCTTCAAACTTCTCCCTAGGCAGAGCCTTCGTGAAAAGGTCTGCAATGTTCTCCTGTGTGGGCACATATGCCAAGCTGATCTCCTCAGTAGAGAACCTCTCCCTGACATAGTGATAATGCACCTCAATGTGCTTAGTGCGAGCATGGAACACAGGGTTCCTCGCAACTGCCAATGCGCTCTGACTGTCAGTGAAGATGGTGGTGGCAGAAGAGTGGCCAACACCCAAATCAGCCATAAGGTGTCTGAGCCACACACACTCAACAGTCGCTGTGAAAGCTTCCCTATACTCAGCCTCACAACTGGAAGTGGCCATAGTAGGCTGCTTCTTGCTCAACCAAGATATACATGAGCTACCAAGCATGAAGCAAAAACCACTAGTGGACACACGAGTGTCATAGCAACCAGCCCAATCTGAGTCAGAAAAAGCATGCAAATCTGGCGGTAGTGATCCCCCCTTGGGATAAAACAAACCAAGTAGCCGAGTACCACTCAAGTAGCGAAAGATGCGCTTAACCGCTTTCCAATGCGTGACTCCTCGGCAATGCATAAACCTCCTCATCTGTGAGACAGCAAACTGAATATCTGGCCAAGTAATGCATAAGTAAATCAAGCATCCAACAGCCTGCTGATAGAGAACAGCATCAAATGCATCTCCAGCATCATGAAGACTCAATCGTAAACCTGTCTCCATAGGAGTGGCAATAGGCTTACAGTCTTCAAGGCCAAAACGCTGCAATAATCTGTCAATATATTCCGTTTGACACAAAGCCATTCCACCATCAACGTGCATAAACTGAATGCCCAAATAGTGATGCAAATGCCCCAAATCAGACATCTCAAATGAGGCATGCAAATCAGCCTTAAAATCAGCAATATGTGTCTCAATAGGACCAGTGAGCAGCATGTCATCAACATAGACAACAATGATCAGAAGCACATCATTAGCATGTTTAACATATAAGGTGCTTTCAGTTGGACTGTTCTCAAAACCATGTGCAATCAGATAGGCATGTATCTTCTCATACCAAGCACGTGGTGCTTGCTTTAAACCATATAATGCCTTCTTTAACCTGCAAACCTGGTTTTCATGCCCTTTCTGCACAAAGCCACGGGGCTGAAAAACATACACTTCTTCATGCAAGTCACCATTCAGAAATGCTGTTTTAATGTCCAACTGATGTACATTCCAACCATGATGGGCTGCAAGTGCACAAATGCTCCGAATAGTAGTCATACGGCATGTAGGTGCAAAGGTCTCATCAAAATCAATGCCTCTTTCCTGTGCATAACCCTTTGCAACAAGCCTAGCCTTATACGTGTCAACTGTACCATCAGGTTTACACTTCAGCTTGTATACCCACTTAGTGCCAATGGCCTTCTTGCCAGGAGGCAAGTCACATAAAGACCATGTACCATTCTCCATTATAGCATCATATTCAAATTGCATAGCAGCCATCCAATTTTCTGAATTTTGTGCTTCATCAAAAGAAACAGGCTCATTCTCATCACAGAGACTAGATGCAGCCATAGCATAGCAATCTGATGCAAAGGAGGCACTATGAGAGCCTGAACGAGTACGATATGACAAAGGTGCATCTAATTTGCTATCACGCAAAGTCTGCACCAGCCATTTTGGCACAGTTTTTGCCTGCTCAATATCAGCTCTCTCATCAACAAGTGCATCATGTAAATCTGCATCAGAAATGGAATGATCTGCATCATCATATGAAACCTACAAAGGCTGAGAAGTTGCCTCATTAGGACCAGCACTAGCCTGTCCACCTCTAAAAAGAGGCATCAAAGTATCATACATGTCTTTGGAGCTAATAGATGTCTCCTTAGTACATGAAAGCAATGGCTGAATAGCATCTTCCACAAAGACAACATCACGGCTAACCAGAATGCGTTTAGTCTGTGGATGATACAGACGATAGCCTTTACTTTCAGAACTGTACCCAACAAAAATACATTTTACTGCCTTATCATCCAATTTTCTGCGATGTTGTTCAGGCACTAATGCATATGCCAAACAACCAAAAACACGCAGATGAGCAACAGATGGCTTGCGGTCATGCCAAGCCTCATATGGAGTGATAGACTGCAACGCTTTAGTGGGACACCTGTTCAGTACATATGCTGCACACATGACAGCCTCAAGCCAGAAACTATGTGGTAAAGCTTGACTTTTGACCATGCACCTCGCCATCTCCATGAGTGACCTGTTCTTTCGTTCAGCAACTCCATTCTGTTGAGGTGTATACGGCACTGTACACTGGTGTTTTATCCCACGTTCAGCCAGAAATGCATTAAAATCTGAAGACATATATTCCCCCCCTCGATCAGAACGGAGGGTGCCAATTTTACATGCTGACAGATTTTCAGCCAAAACCAAAAACTGTTTGAAGCACATGAACACTTCGGACTTTGCTTTGAGTGGATATACCCATGCATGCCTGGAAAAATCATCAATGAAAGTCACGAAGTAAAGGTAATTTCCAAAAGAGGGTGTCTGCATAGGACCACAGACATCACTATGTACAAGCTGCAATTTCTGCGTAGCCCGAACTGAACCATCTTTTGGAAAGGAAGAACGCTGCATTTTGCCCAAAATACAGCCTTCACAAACATGTTTTCCAGGTGCCTCAAGTTTGGGCAAAGAGGACACCATTTCAGATTTCTGCAGGCGTAACAAACTAACAAAATTCAGATGACCAAAGCGTGCATGCCAAAGCTTTGCATCTGACATAGCCTGAGAATCATGAACTGCACATGCCGAATCATTCACAGATCTTTCATAGTCTATGAGCTTATACAACCCACGACATAAAATGCCAGAAGCAATAATCACATCACCATTTGAGAGATCATGGACTGTACACCTGTCATCAACGAATTTCACAACCAAGCCAATCTTGGCTAATGCAGAAACTGATAACAGGTTCTTTTTGATCCCTGGCACAAATAAAGCATCTGACAAAGTGAAAGAACTACCATCAGCAGTAGTCAGAATGATCTTACCAACTCCCATAACAGGATAAGAGGAGTTATTGGCGCATGTGACAGTATTCCCTATAGGGGCAGGCTCGAGTGAAGAGAAGAAACTGCGCTGCGAGGTAATATGTTTGGTCGCCCCACTGTCAAAGTACCAAACATCTGAGTCTACTGCAGACATGCATTGATCATGAGAAGATGGGTCAAAACTGCAGACAGTAGTAAACACCCATTCTTCTTCCTGCACAAGATTTGTAGACTCTGTTTTTGGTGTAGAAGCCTCTGCAACAACCATTCCAGCCTCTTTCTTCTTTGCCTCTTTAGCAGCCAGTTTTGGACAGTTCTTTATAATATGATCATTTCCTTTACAGTACTTGCAGAACAATTTCTGCTTTTCTGATTTCTTCTCATCTTTATCCTGGTTCTTCGATTGTGCAGCATTTGCAGATTTCTGCTTACTAGTAGAAGAGCTCCATTTTCCTTTGCCCTTCTGACTAGCCAGGAAAGCTTGATCTGCAACACGCATAATGGACCTGTTTTGCCTAGACTGATCTTCCTGCAACAGAACAGAGACTAATTCCTCAAATGACAAGGCATTCGGATTGCCTTTCATCATCAACCGAAGAGTAGAGGCAAAACTCTGATATGAATCAGGAAGACCATTCAGAACGGTCTGCACAAGTGAGCTATCTGGTATAACCTCATCAGCAGAAATCAATTGTTCCTTCAGGTCTTTGATCTTTGTAAGAAAACTGTCCATAGAATCACCTTCATTCATGTGCTCACTCTCCAACTGTTTTTGGAGGTAAGCAACACGAGCCTCATTCCTAGCCTGGTACAAAGTGGTAAGTGTATCCCAAGCATCCTTTGCTGTTCTGCAAGAGCGAATGTGAGGAATAATGGCACGTTTGACAGACAAAGCTATCAATGCATGTGCCTGGGCATCTTTGCCATCCCAACGAATCTGCTCTGCAGTAGGTGCAACAGAAACAGCAGCACGAACAGGAATCTGTGGAATATCATCTTCGACACCATCTTCATCAGCTCCAACACCTGTATTTGCAGTACCTGTCGTTACAGGTGTAACAGGACGTCTTTCGACACTTCGCACAATGTTCCACAATCCTTTTGCAACTAGTACATGTCGCATCATATAAGCCCATAATGGGTAGTTGGTACCATCCAACTTATCCTCAACAGCCAACATACGGAATAGATCACTGCTTTCAGCCATGGCCGGTGACTAAAATACCTTGATGCAGAAAATTGACTATATCTCAAAAAGTTGAACAGAACTGCCTAGACGAGTTCTGCTAGACCTGTAGCAGACTTCGAGACGCTTAAACTGGCGAACAAAAACTGGTATACCTTTGGCACAAAAGGACAAAATAGCCTGCACAAGCGCTGCGATAGTGCGTTCGGAGGCCTAAACGAGCTAAGCTCACCAAATTTCGTGCGAATCTGAGACTGCAAACGGAGGAGTGTCGACGGCGCCCTAGAAGAAGCGACGACCTGCTCTGATACCAATTGTTGGAGATAGACGTCTGCGGAAGGACGCGAACAGCACAAGGAAGAAGAAGAAGCTTGGAGCATAAACACACAATACTGAATGTATTACTAGAGAATGTACAAAGATAAGTAGCCCATTAGGGCAATAGGCGTATATACAAGCCGGGGGAAAAAAACCTCCTTAAGAGGGAAAAAAGTGCCCCGGCGGTCGTAGAGTGTTCACACACATCACTACCTAAATATATCAACAGGACCATCGAGGCACTTTTTTCCCTCTTTAGGAGGTTTTTTTCCCTCGGCTTGTATATACGCCTATTGCCCTAATGGGCTACTTATCTTTGTACATTCTCTAGTAATACATTCAGTATTGTGTGTTGTGCTCCAAGCTTCTTCCTCTTCCTTGTGCTGTTCGTGTGCTTTCGCAGATGTCTAACTCCAACAGAATTTTCGATAGAAATCAGAAAGTCCTAGAAATGATCGTAACTGCCCCTTATCTTGAGGAGTAGGCCAAGGTAGAATAATTGAGACCTTCTTGGGATCCATCTGAACCCCATCAACTGATGTCACATGCCCTAAATATTCTATCTCTAGAAGAAACAACTGAGTCTTTTTTGGATTTACAAACAGCTTATTTTCTTTTAATTTATTTAACACTAATCTCAAATGATTTTCATGTTCATGTACAAATCTACCATGCACTAGCAAGTCATCAACAAAATCCACAACACACTTTCCAATGAACGGTCATAGAAACATAAAATATCATTCATTAACATCATAAAATTACCAGGTGCATTAGTCAAACCAAATGGCATAAATAAGTACTCATAATGCCCAGAACTGGTCCTGAAAGTTTTTTTATATACATCATGATCTTTTACCCTAATCTGATGGTAGCCACTCTCTAAATCTATTTTTCTATATACAATAGCTCCACCTAGAGCATCTAAAAGATCATCTATCTTGGGTATGGGATATCTATGCTTGATGGTAATCTTATTGAGTGCTTGGTAGTTGACACACATCCTATAAGATCCATCTTTCTTCTTCATGAGAAGAACTAGTGCTGCGAAGGGTGAATAGCTAGGTCCAATCAACCCTTTTTGTAGGTACTCCTCCTATAGAAATGATGAGTACCTACAAACTCATTCTCCTCTTGCAAACTCATTTGAAATGGTGGTTGAGTAGTCAAACTCGCTCTTGGCACCAATTCTTCTCCTGCAAACTCATTTGGAATGGTGGTTCAGCGGTCGGACTCGCTCCTGGTACCAATTCGATCCTGGTACCAATTCGATCCTGGTACCAGTTCGATCCTATGCTCAATGTTCTTGCAAGGAGGTAAACCTGAAGGTAATTCTTTCAAGAACAACTCTTGCTTAGCCTCTCTGGAAGGTTATGAATTGATTGAGCCGGGAGTAGATGTGGGGAAGGGTCAGCTTATCTTAGTCCATGAGGACCTCTCATCCTAGAAGCCTATGCCCTAGTGGCCATCCTCATAGACTAAAGCCATGTCCATGGCCTATGCCAAGGAGTGACATCTCTCCTTCCTCACCAAAGGTCCCCAAGACAAACATGTGGACCTAGGGAAACTAAAAGATAGTATTAGGTACTTTAAGAAGTACCTCTCTATACTTATCTGAGTACTCCTGAACAATTTGGTTCTTCTGGTTGATGAAGATCCAAGTGTCTAGTGCCCTAGACCTCTCATCAAGTGATAAAAAGTTATTGTAGAACAAGACTTTAAATTGTTCCAAAGTCATGGGCTCTTTCTTGTCTTGTTCTCTCTTGCACCACCACCTATGGGCGATATCCATGAGGTTATAAGTGGGATGCTGAATTTTATGCCTATCATCCATAATATGGCATAAGCAAAAGCACTGCTCCCACTTGTTGAGCCATCACTCAACAACATCAGCATTCCTAGCACTAGTCGAGCCGTGATATCTAGGCAGATTAAGGTCCTTAAGCTACAATCAGGCCTCTTTGACTAGTATTCTATCTGTAGGGGCTTTTAGAGCTTGATGCTCACCTGCAACATTTACCTCCATCGCTGGCAAATCGGTCTCAAGCATCACTTCCTCTTTCTTGGAACCATGCACGTGTTCTAAGATGTCATGAAGTGCGCTCTCTCTAAATGTGCTATCCTAGAACTCATGGTCTCTATGGGCTTTGAAGTGCACTCACACATGAGTGTATCAGTCCTAACTAGTGAAGAGGGTCTTGATTCCATGCTAGGATAAGGTGTAGGTCTCTTTTTATGGTTTTATGATTTTATGATTTTTATGTTTTTTTCTAAAGTTTTTACGCTCTATGTACACCTAAGATATCCAAGAGACCACAAAAATAGACAAATCACAAGCCTTTGCATAAAATAAATAATAGAAAAGAAGCTTTTAGTATGCTTTACCTACTTTTTATGCATATGCATGCTAAATCTCAAAAATTTCGATAGCATAATGATGTAAAAATGAAAATAAAAAAATGAAACTAAGTGCAGTACACACACTTCTCCAAACAAATGGTGCCAATAGGCACAATATATATAAAGATACCAAAAGGACACTACACTCCCTTGTAATAATCCTCATGCTTGCAACACGATATAACAATAAGAACGTTGCAAGTTCTTATATTTCCCTTGCTATGCCTGCAAAACTAAGTGCTAGTTCTACCTACAACACTACTTCCACTCGAAGTGCAAAGATGAAAAATCTTCTAATTAATTGTAATCATGTATGCCATGCGAAATTCGTGTCCTATGTGCACCATGATGCATGAAGAGAGCAAGAATGCATCAAAATTGACCAAAAAACTTACCTTAAGGTCCAAAAGCTTGATGTGTAGGTGTGTGTAGGTGCTAGAGATGATCCACACACACTTCTCTTGCTTCTCCAAGTGAATGCAAAAGAACCATTCAATGGAAAGGATCTTAGTGAGGAATCCATAGCAAGAAAAATCACTCAATTTGGAGTTGAAATGACCAAGATATGGCCAAATCAGTGGAGGTAGGGAGTCCAAATAGGCTAGATTAGCCTAACCTTGGCTATGGAGGTCACAAAAGAGTTTGAAATTTTCTCTCTTCTTCAGCATAGATCATGCAAGCATGACAATTATCCCACATGAGCTTTCGAAAGTGCCATAGGTGGATATAAATACTTGAAAAGTTTAATCTTTCATTCAATAACAAGAAGAGAGATCTCTCCTCTCTTCCTTGCTCAATCCCAGGTTGCTCATGGGCGATGGGCATCCAATCTCTCCTTTGTGGTGTGGAAAAAATCCACTCAACACCATTGGCACATGGCCGCTCTGGAGGTGGGTTCTCAGCCTCCTCTTCGCAAGGTCAATCCTCCCTTTTGCTTTAGGAAGAATCTCTTCTCTACCAGAGATTGTTGGCGATGGCCTCATGCATGAAGAAGATGATGACTTGGCTCAATTGGCAGTGAAGAAGAATTTGCACACAAAAATTTTTTCTAGATTCGACTCTTCCCACAAAAAATCTCTCAAAAACCATGCTCCGAATACCAAATGTAAGCACTAAAGAGTAAAGACTTGTGAATGATGTGTGTGCCACTCTCCTCCCATCCATTACATCCCCTTGTATTCAAAATAGCAATGATATGGAATGGTCTAATGTTGCCATGTGGCCATCATGCAACACTTATCCCCATTACCTTTGAATACCTTATGATATCCCCTGAGCTTGGGACCTTGGCTATGGCTGGACCTTGTCCCACACAAACATGGAGTGGTCTCTGTAGACCAATGTCTAACATACCATCAATGTAATGAAGATATTGAAGGATGAAATTCCACTTAACAAACTCTAACAACTCAAGATACATGAGTGCACTCAAAACACATAAGTGCTTGCATGACTGGACTTTGAGCGTGACATGACTAGGCAAAGTAATAAACACAAAGGAAGATTGAGCTCCAATGAAAAAGAAAAAAAAATCATTCCACCACCCATTTATTCACACACAGGATGGAACGATGGCACAATTTATTTTGTGCTTCCAAATATAGATAAAACCCTATGGAATACATACATTTTGCAAATTTGAAAAAAAAAAGAAATTGATAATCGAAATTTGATTTAGATAACACATCATCTATTTAATCCATATACTTAGGGAACTATATGCAGGATGAGGGATATATCCGTACTTTTTTGCATCGAGTATCATGATATTGTATCCACTCAATTTGAACGAAGAGCTACAAATTAATGTTTTTTATTATTCGTTTGATTTCCCTTTTTTTCAATGAGCAAGCCTAAATTATTGAACTTGTCAATGAACCTAATTGACAAGTGTATGTATTGAACCTAAATTATTGAACTTGTGATGTATGCATGATGTTATAATTTTAGTAGTTAAGTTTAGAAGGTGCTAAACGGGGCCTTGTCAAGGTCGTCACACTAGATTTTCACAAGAGAGGTGGGAGTTCTAAACTCAAGACCTAAATGAATAGAGTATAAACATTTTTCTTTCATGCATTTGTGTGGGTGATCTTCAAGCATGATCCTAGTTGACATAGTGGGCTATCAAGTTGGTAGCATGGTTGACCCCAAAGTCATTTCAATCCTTGTATGATAAAATAGGATCCAAACATAGTAGTTTGATAGTTGAAGCAATAAACATTGGCCCCATTCCCCTATGTGGTCATTGTGGAGAATCTTTGTTGTTTGGTGGAGGAGTATGCTCGGGTAATTACCAACTAGCAACATCGCCTTACCCAACAACATGGATCAACTTGTGCTCAAAATTTTTGTAAAGGACACCAATGTATTTCTTCTTAGTGATTAGAAGAGCCTCAAGTCTTTTTCTTCTTCCAAACCTCTAGTTCCAACACCAGCCATAGGAAGATGGCAATCAAGTCACTAGTCCGCCTCTTCCATAGCTTAGCCTCAACTAGGGTTGCAAGGAGAACGCTCGGAGTAATATATTTTGACTTTTGGACATCTTGATGGAATCAAATCCCTTTGAAGCGACATTGGGACCATGTCCTAACAAGTTTGGAAACCAAGTTCTAGAATCGAATGGATATGCAACTCAATGTTGCAAGTGAAGCCATGGTGATTAGCATGTTTCTTATTCCCATCATCATCATTTAGGTCCTCTCATCTTGGAGATTAAGTGACAAAAAGCTACTCAAGTTGGAGTAAATCCTTAATCTATAAACCTTGGCAAACAAACTCACTAGTAAGTGGATGGTCAAATCTTGGTCAAAATCGAACTAAGCTTGAGACAAACTATTTTTAGAAACAAACAAAGACTCTATTTCATGGGTATTCTAAGTTAAAAAAACTTGATCTTATTACTTGTTATTTTCTCCCTTTGAAAATCTATGCCGAAAGGTTCCAACTTGGTGACTTCTCTGTGGAAAGCTTGGAATAGGATGAAGCCTTGATGCCACCTTGGTTTTGAATGCAAGTGGATGGTAGGCATAAGATATAATGACTTGAAAGGAATGAGTTGAAGAACCAACCCAATAGAACAAGATGATTCCTCAAGGGTCAAGAAACTTTGGTCTAAGGGATTTCATAATAGCAAACATCTCTAGGACCATGAAAAAATTGCCTAGATCAAGAAGAAGAGATAGATCTGAGTCTTAAATTAGACTTTCATGATTGGTGCCCATTGATCATATGCATCTTAGCTTGGGGAAGACAAGAGCTAAAATTAATTCGATATGTAACTATCCCCATTCAAGAGGGTTAAGGATGTACAACGGTAATAAAATAGAGGAAATATGCATAATTAATAAAAGAGTGGGCTTCAATCTTATATTGAACTAAAATGGTTTATATGGTTGTACCTAAAGTGGTAGATAAAGCTCCAACGTCTTTTGCACCCTTTAATTGAGAAAAATAAAGTGCTTCTATGACAAAAGTTCTCCACCATCACATCTGGACCGATGCCAAAAACTATAAGCTATATAAGATCCCACAATGGTGTAAGAGGTACCTTAGGACCAAGAAAGAAATCAAGAACCTTTTTCTCTCTTGAGCCGAGAGAGTCTCGAGTCTTGGAAAAATTGTCCACTGAATACTTTAGTTGGACCAATTGATACATGGCAACATGCCCTTCTAAGAAATACATTTATCTACTCTTTACCTCTTTGGAATGCTATTAGGGATAAGCTTTTGTGGAAAATATGAAAAGAAAAATATGTTTAAATTTTTGGGGAGATAGCCAAAGATATTACAATAGAAAAATCCTTAGAATACCTAAAAACGAGGACCCATAACCATTCTAACTATTTTGTCAATCAATGATTTTTGTAATGGAAGGGAACAAAATGAAAAGGAACTGGATCCCTTAGGTAGGAGATTATAGGCTCATAAGCCGGCTTTGTATCACTTACACACATACACACACACATACCCACATGCATACACCCGAAAACATATACAAACACAATCACACATATTTACATACACATATACACATACATACACTTACATATAGGTAGAATGTCCTTTGCAAGTAAAATGTTATTAAGAGCTAAAATGTAGTGTTGTTAGTCTCTCTCTCTCTCTCTCTCTCTCTCTCTCTCTATATATATATATATATATATATATATATATATATATATATATATATATATATATATATATATATATATATATATATATATATATATAGAGAGAGAGAGAGAGAGAGAGAGAGAGAGAGAGAGAGATACATACACACATACATGAAAAATCAAGGTTTAGGGATTTGTGTTAGTATATATTACATAACACATAAATGAGTAAGGTTTTAGGATTTATACAAGAATATATATACATACATAGAAAATGAGGGTTATATCTATCTATTTATCTATCCATCTCTCTCTCTCTCTCAACACCTTCTCAAGTTTCAATTTTTCATGTTGTGGCTTGTGTGGACTTTAAACGGTGCAAATTGACTTTGGAGCATAGAACATTGATTTTCATCATTGGGGTTCTACCAACATTTCAAAGCAATTCTTGTAGTTAGAATTGCCATTAAAGTTATGTATTGTTAGCTAAAATTTCAGCTTTTACTGAAGTAAAGATCTTGTCAAATTCTTGTTCTTTAGTGAAATGTGTTGATATATTTCAGAATTAATGTGTGTGAACATACTTAGGACCATCAGGGGCACTTTTTTCCCTCTTTAGGAGGTTTTTTCCCCCGGCTTGTATATATGCCCATAACCCTCATGTATCACTTATCTTCGTACATTCACTTGGTAATACATTCAGTATTGTGTGTTGTGCTCCAAGCTTCTTCTTGTTCCTTGTGTTGTTTGCGTGCTTCCACAGACCTCAAACTCCAACAGTTGGTATCAAAATAGGTCACCACTTCATCTAGGGTGTCATCGAAATGCCTCGATTCACAGTCTCGGGATCGCACAAATTTTGGTGAGCATGTTGATATATTTAGATTATGATGTGTGTGAACACACTAGTACCACTGGGGCACTTTTTTCCCTCTTTAGGGGGTTTTTTCCCCAGCTTTTACATATGCCTATAACCATAACATGTCAGTTATCTTTTGTACATTCTAGTGGTAATACATTCAGTATTGTGTGTTGTGCTCCACACTTCTTCTTCTTCTTCTTCTTCTTCTTCCTTGTGCTATTAACGTGCTTCCGTAGACCTGGAACTCCAACAATTGGAATTAGACCAGTCACTGCCTCATCTAGGGCATTGTCGACACCCCTTCGATCACAGTCTCAGAATCATGATGTGAGCTCGTTTCGGCCTCCGAATGCACTATCACAGTGCTTGTGTAGGCAATTTTGTCTTTTTGTGCCAAAGATATATACAGGTTTTGGTTTGCCAGTATAATCATCTCGAAGTCTACTACAGTTTAGCAGAACTCGACAGGGTAGTTCTGTTCAAATTTTTGAGATACAGTCATTTTTCTACATCAAGGTATTTTAGTCAATGTCCATGGCCGAAAGCAATGATGTATTCTGTATGTTGGCTATTGAGGATAAGTTGGACGGTACCAATTACCCATTATCAGCTTATATGATGAATCATGTATTCGTTGCAAAAGGAATGTGGAATATTGTGCATGGTGTTGAAAAACGTCATATTACACATGTAAGCACAATTGCTAAAGGTGATGCAGACAACATTGAAGATGATGATATTCTTCATGTTCCTATCCATGCTTTGATTCCTATTGCACTTATTGTAGAGAAAATTTGTTGGGATGGAAAAGATGCTCAAACACATGCATTGGTAGCCTTATCTGGCGAACGTGCCATTATTCGTCACATTCATTCTTGCAGAACAGCTAAGGATGCTTGGGATACACTTACCACTTTATACCAGGCAAGGAATGAGGATCATGTTGCTTACCTTCAAAAAGAGTTGGAGAGTGGGCACATGAATGAATGTGATTCCATGGATAGTTTTTTGATAAAGATCAAAGATTTGAAAGAACAATTGATTTCTGCTGATGAAGTCTTGCATGACAGTTCACTTGAGCACATTGTTTTGAATGTTCTTCCCAATTCATATCAAAGTTTTGCTTCTACTCTTCGTTTGATGATGAAAGAAAGTCCAAATGCCTTAACATTTTAGGACTCAGTCTTTGTTCTATTGCAAGAAGATCAGTCTAGGTAGAACATGTCCATTATGCATGTTGGAGATCAAGCTTTCTTGGAAAGTCAGATGGGCAAAGGTAAATGGAGCTCTTCTAGTAGTAAGTAGAAATCTGCTAATTCTGCACAATCAAAGAAGGAAGACAGAGACAAGAAGAAAACAGAGAAGCAGTCTAGGCAGAACATGTCCATTATGCGTGTTGCAGATCAATCTTTCTTGGCTAGTTAGAAGGGCAAAGGTAAATGGAGCTCTTCTACTAGTAAGTAGAAATCTACTAACTCTACACAATTAAAGAAGGAAGATAGAGACGAGAAAAAAACTGAAAAGTAGTAATTCTTTTGCAAATACTCTAAAGGAAATGATCATGTCATAGAGAGCTATCCAAAACTGGCTGCTAAAGAGGCAAGGAAGAAAGAGGTTGGAATGGTTGTTGTAGAGGCCTCTACACCCAAAACAGAGTCTGCTAATCTTGCACAGAATGAAAAACGGGCATTTACCACTGTTTGAAGTTGTGACCTATCTTCTCATGAAAAGTGTATGTTTGTAGTAGACTCAGATGTTTGGTACTTTGATAGTGGGGCAACCAAACATATTACCTCACAGTGCAGTTTCTTCACTTCACTTGAGCCTGCCCCTATAGGGAATACTATCACATGCACCAACAACTCCTCTTATCTTATTATGGGAGTTGGTAAGCTCATTCCGACTACTGCTCATTCTGTCTACTGCTGATGGTAGTTCTTTTACATTGTCAAATGCTTTAGTTGTGCTAGGGACCAAGAAGAATCTATTATCAAATTTAGCTTTAGCCAATATTGGCTTGGTTGTGAAATTTGTTAATGACAGATGTAGAATTCATGATCTATCACATGGTGATGTCATTATTGCTTCTAGCATTTTACGTCGTGGGCTATATAAGATCATAGACTATGAAAAATCTATGAATGATTCAGCATGTGTAGTACATGATTCTCAGGCTTTGTCAGATGCAAAAATTTGGCATGCACGATTTGGTCATCTGAATTTCGCTAGTTTGCTACGTCTACAGAAATCTGAAATGATGTCCTCTTTGCCCAAACTTGAGGCACCTAGTAAACATGTATATGAAGGCTGTATTTTGGGCAAAATAAAGCATTCCTCCTTCCCAAAAGATGGTTTAGTTCGAGCTACTTAGAAGTTATAGCTTGTTCACAATGATGTTTGTGGTCCTATGCAGAAACCCTCTTTTGGGAACTATCTTTACTTCATGACTTTCATCTATTATTTTTCTAGGCATGCATTGGTATTCCATTGAAAGCAAAGTCCAAAGTGTTTGTGTGCTTCAAACAGTTTCTTGTTTTGGCTGAAAATTTATTAGCATGTAAAATGGGCACCCTCTATTTTGATCGAGGGGGGGATTATATGTCTTCTAACTTTAATGCATTTTTGGCTAAACATGGGTAAAACATTAGTGTACAATGCCATACACCTCAATAGAATGGAGCTTCTAAACAAAAGAACAGGTCACTCATGGAGATGTCGAGGTGTATGGTCAAGAGACAGGCTTTACCACATACTTTCTAACTTGAGGCTATCATGTGTATAGCATATGTACTTAATAGATGTCCCACTAAAGCATTGTAATCCATCACTCCATATGAGGCTTGGCATGGTCGCAAGCCATCTATTGCTCACCTACGTGCTTTTGGTTGTCTGACGTATGCATTAGTGCTTGAACAATAGCGTAGGAAATTGGATGATAAAGCAATGAAATGTATTTTTGTTGGGTACAATTCTAAAAGCAAAGGCTATCATTTGTATCATCCATAGACTAAATGCATTTTGGTTACCCATGATGTTGTTTTTGTGGAAGATTCTATTCAGCCATTACTTTCATGTGCTAAGGAGACATCAATTAGCTCCAAAGACATGTATGACACTTTGATGCCTCTTTTTAGAGGTGGACAGTCTAGTGCTTGTCCTAATGAGGCAACTTCTCAGCCTTTATAGGTTTCATGTGATGATGCATATCATTCCATTTCTAATGCATATTTACATGATGCACTTGTTGGTGAGAGAGCTGATATTGAGAAGGGAAAAGCTATGCCAAAATGGCTGGTGCAGACTTTGCATGATAGCAAATTAGATGCACCTCTATCATATCATACTCATTTAGGCTCTCATAGTGCCTCTTTTGCATCAGATTTGTATGATATGGTTGCCTCTAGTCTCTGTGATGAGAATGAACCTATTTAATTTGATGAAGCACAAAATTTTGAAAATTGGATGGATGTTATGCAATCAGAATATGATGTTATCATGAAAAATGGTACCTGGCCTTTATGTGACTTGCCTCCTGGCAAGAAGGCCATTGGTGTTGGGTGTGTGTCTTGCTGCATTTGTGCTCCTTGTGTGTGCTTCTCGTGTGTCTCTCGCACTTCTACACACACCCAATAGTGGTATTAGAGAAAGTTCAGCTCCTTGTCAAGTTTCAGTTTTTCGCGTCGCGGCGGGTGCATACTTTTAATAGTGCACATCGACTTCGGAGCATAGAACTATGAATTTCAATAGCCAAGAAACATTTCCACTAGGTGCGCAGGTGTGCTTGGGTTTTAGCCCCATTCAAAAGCCATTCGTGCAGTCAGAATTTCCATCAGGGTGATGGTTTGTCAGCTGAAATTTCAGCATTCATTTCAGCTTTCATCGAAGCGAAGATTTTGTCACATTCTTGTTCTTTTGTGAAATGGCAGGCAGCAATGACTTATTTGGCATGCTTCAAGCTGAAGATAAGCTTGATGGGACCAAATATCTGATGTGGTCTTACATGATGAAGCATGTTCTTGTTGCTAAACAACTTTGGAACATAGTGGTAGATGTAGATCGAAGACCAACAGGTGCTTCTACTTCACAGTCTACTGTCATAGGTGGAGCTTCTTCTTTGAGTACAATGGTTTCTCCTTCTCCACCTACACAAGAGCAGCTTAGATGGGATTGAAAAGATTCTCAAACTCATGCTTTGATTGCGCTTTCTGTGAAGCATCATATAGTTCCACACATTCGGTCATGTTCTACATCACGACAGGCATGGGACACTCTTGCTTCTTTGTATGTCGTGTGTAATGAAGCACATGTTGCATACTTCATGAAGCAGCTTGAGGATGTATGTATGGCTGAAAATGAGTCCGTGGATGTGTATGTGACACGCATCAAGGACTTGAAAGAGCAATCGGCAAACATAGATGAGATCATTCCGGATGCATCACTCATTTCTACATTGTTGAAAGGATTACCAGAATCTTTTCAAAGCTTTGCTACTACACTCCGTTTGGTTGCAAAAGGAAATCCTAATATGTATGCATTTGATGAGGTTGTGTCTCTTCTTTTGCAAGAAGAGCAATCTAGAGTGAATAGGAGTGGTTTGATTGAGGGAACACAAGCACGTGCTATCTCACAAAAGGGGAAAAGCAAGTATGGTCCAACTTTGGGTCCATCAAAACCAAAGCCTCAACCTTCCTCTTCCACTCATTCCTCTAATGATGGTGATTCGCAAAAGAAGAAGAGATGCAAATATTGTCGAAAGGCTGGTCATACTATTAATGAGTGTAGAAAGCTTGCTAAACGCAATGAAAAGAAGAAGGAATATGGCATGTCTATTGCTAAAAATTCAGCAAATGTAAAGAATGATGAAGCTAACATGGCTCAAGATTTTTGGGCATGTGTTGTTACATGTCATTATGATGCTTCTTTGCATTCTAAATGTATGTTTGTGAGTGAGGCTGATTCGGATTGGTTCTTTCGTAATGGTGCTTCAAAGCACATAACATCATGCAAAAGATTTTTTGCCTCTTTGAAAGATGCACCCAAAGGAGGACATGTGGTGTGTGCAAACAATGCCTCTTATCCTATCATTGGAGTAGGAGAAATTGAGCTTACGGCTGCAAATGGAGGTGTGATTCTCTTGAAAAATGCATTGTACGTGCCCGGTATCAAGAAGAACTTAATTTCAGTTTCGTTGATTGCCAAAGCTTGACTTCATGTACACTTTGTTGATGATAAGTGTATGGTTCACGATTTTAGAAATGGCGATGTTATCGTGATGTCCGGTACATTATGTAATGGCTTCTATCGCATGGATACATACAAGAGGGCTGCCTCAAATGCCTTAGTTTCTCATACTTCTTCCATGGCTGAAATGGAGCTTTGGCATGCTCATTTTGGTCACTTAAACTTCAATAGTTTGCTTTACTTGCAAAAGAAGGACATGGTTATTGGCTTGCCTACACTTGAGTCCATTGAAAAGCATGCATGTGAAGGTTGCATTCTTGGAAAAATGCATCGTGCTTCTTTTCCAAAAGATAGTCACACACACACACTACAAGAAAATTACAGCTTGTTCATAGTGATGTATGTAGTCCCGTCAAGACTCCATCTTTTGGGAAGCATGTATATTTTGTTACCTTCATTGATGATGCTACTCGCCATACATGGGTGTATCCTATTAAAGCAAAGAATGAGGTATTTTCTTGCTTCAAAGCATTTTTAGCTATGGCTGAATTTTTTTCTTCACAAAAGCTTTTGACTCTACGCACGGATCATGGTGGTGAATACATGTCACATGAGTTTAATGCTTTTCTTCATGAAAGAGGTATTTCTCACCAATGTATGATGCCATATACACCTCAACAAAATGGTGTTGCCGAGCGTAAGAATAGAACTCTACTTGAAATGGCACGATGTATGGTTAAAGGAAAGCATCTTCCTAATAAGTTTTGGATGGAAGCGGTCATGTGTGCAAACTATGTGTTGAATCACTGCCCTACAAAAGCATTGAGAGTCATCACTCCTTATGAGACTTGGAATGGTCATAAGCCTATGGTTAGTCATATGTGTGTGTTTCGTTGTTTGGCATATGCTCTTGTGCCATCACAACAATGTCACAAACTTGATGACAAGGCAAAGAAATGTATATTTGTTGGTTATAGTGCTAAAATTAAGAGATATCGTTTGTATCATCCATTGACGAACACTTATTGTGAGTTGAGATGTGGTATTTGCTGAAAATTCAGTGTTCCCTCTACTTGAATGCAAAAAACAGCCAACAGTTAGCTCAGAAGATGTGTCTGATACACTCATGCCTTTGTTCCAAAATAGTCCGCTTGACTATGGCCATGTAGATCAGCCAAATGAGGCTCAAAGGGCTAAAAATTTCTAGCAAAATAGTGCTGAAAATGCAAAGAATTTCCAGCCAAACATGGCTGAAATTTTTCAGCCAAAAATTATCAAAATTGCTGGAAATTTCCAGCCACATATGGCTGAACATTTGTGTCAAAATATGGCTGAAAATGAGCATGAAATTCAGCCCAGACATGATGTACAAAAATGAAGATGTTCTACATAATGAACACATGCCTATCAAGAGTGCACAAACTATGCCAAAGTGGCTGAAACAAACTTTGCAGGACAGCAAATTGAGTGCACCTTTACTTGGTAGAACAAGATCAAGCTCTCACCATGCATCAAGTAATTTTGTGAATTATTCTCTTATTGCTACAACATGTAATGAAGAGCCACTTTCTTTTGAAGATGCATGTGATGATCCACAATGGATGAGTGCTATGCAATCAGAAATGGATTCCATACATAGGAATGGTACTTGGGAGATATGTGAATTGCCAAAAGGAAAGAATGTCATTGGTACAAAGTGGGTTTACAAGATTAAGAGAAAATCTGATGGTAGCATTGATCGCTACAAAGCTAGATTGGTTGCCAAAGGATATGCACAACAATATGGCATTGACTATGAGGAAACTTTTGCATCTACTTCACACATGACTACCATTCGTACCGTGGTTGCATTGGCTACCCATCGAGGTTGGAAAGTGCATTAGTTGGACATAAAAACAGCCTTCTTGAATGGTGATTTGCAAGAAGAGGTTTATGTGAAGCAACGTCCTGGATTTGCTATGAAAGGGAAAGAACATATGGTTTGTTGCTTGCATAAAGCCTTGTATGGTCTCAAGCAAGTTCCACGTGCATGGTATGACAAAATCCATAAGCACTTGATTGCTCTTGGCTTCACATGTAGTCTGATTTAAAGCACAATCTATGTACACAAAAATGGGGCTGATCTTATAGTGCTTGTTCTTTATGTCGATGACATACTCTTGACTGGGTCATGTGATCCAACACGACATTCTTATGGTTGATTTACAACATACTTTTGATGTCACTTATCTTGGTCTTTTGAGCTACTATCTTGGCATCCAGTTTGTATCCGTTGAGGGGGGAATTGTTATGCATCAAGCAAAGTATGTTGAAAAAGTACTTTAGTGTTTTGACTTTGAGGATTTTAAGCGAGTTTCCCAATTGAGATAGGATTCAGGTTCTGAGTTGAGGATTCCAGTGATGCATTTGACACTTCTCTTTATTAGCAAGCTGTGGGATGTCTTATATATGCATGCAACACAAGGCCAAATATGCAGTATGCCGTTTCCCAGTTGAGTCGATTCATGCATAGCCCTAGCACTAAGCATTGGCAAGCAGTAAAACGTGTGTTTAGATATCTCAGAGGCACTTTGAGCTTAGGTATCTTTTATGGCAGAGATATTCAGCCATGCTTGCATGCTTTTATAGATAGTGATTGAGCTGGTTGTTATGATACTTGCATGTCCACTAGTGGTAATTGCTTTTTCCTTGGAGACTCATGCATATCTTGGTTGAGTAAGAAGCAACCTACAGTAGCGACATCGAGTTGTGAAGCTGAGTGTAGGGCAGTTTTCACAACTACAGTGGAGTGTATATGGCTGAGACGCCTATTGATGGATCTTTGCATGGAGATTGATGCTGCTACGTATATTCTCACTGATAGTTAGAGTGCTTTGGCTATTGCACGAAACCTAGTGTTTCATGCACAGACCAAACATATTGAGGTGCATTATCACTATGTGAGAGAGCGCCTTCATGCAGGAGATATTGATTTGGTATATGTGCCTACACAAGATAATGTGGCAGACATATTCACCAAAGCTCTTCCACAGGAAAAGTTTGAAGCTTTTCGCAAAGCTTTAGGCTTATTACCTTGTGGTGGTTGATCTGTCACTCCCTGTATGTGTTCACATCATTCACTCCCAGGGGGTTTGTTACACTTATGTGTTCCTCGAGTAGCTTTGATGTGAACCTTTTTCCCTATACATGGGCACTTTTTACTTAGTGTTGGCTAGAGGTTTTTTCCCCATGTTGCCACATACTTGATACTCTCATATGTGGTGGTACTTTGTACTTAGGGATATTATTCAACTCTTAGTTTAGTTCAGTTAATCGTCAATAGAGAGAGCAATTCCAGCCATCATCTTCTTCGTGTGTCTTGCTACGTTTGTGCTCCTTGTGTGTGCTTCTCGTGTGTCTCTCACACTTCTACACACATTCTCGCACTTCTACACACACCCAACAATTGGCACTAAGTGGGTATACAAGCTAAAGCATAAGCCTCATGGAATAGTTGACAGGTATAAGGGTAGGCTTGTTGCAAAGGGTTATGTGTAGGAAAGAGGCATTTGGTATGAAAAGATACATGCCTATCTGATTGCACATGGTTTTGAGAACAATCCAACTCAGAACATCTTATATGTTAAGCATGCAAATGATGTGCTTCTGATCATTGTTGTGTATGTTGATGACATGCTGCTCAGTGGTCCTCATGAGAAGCATATTGATGATTTTAAGGCTGATATGCATGCCTCATTTGAGATGTTAGGTTTGGGGTATTTGCATCATTATTTGGGTAGTCAGTTTATGCAAGTTGATGGTGGAATATCTTTGTGTCAAACAAAATATATTGACACATTATTGCAGCATTTTGGCATTGAAGATTGTAAAATTATTGCCAGTCCTATGGAGACAGATTTACGATTGAGTCTTCATGATGCTGGAGATGCATTTGATGCTATTCTCTATTAGCAAGTGCTTGATTTACTTATGCATTACTGAGCCAAATATTCAGTTTGCTATCTCACATATGAGCAGGTTTATGCATTATCGAGGTGTGAAGCATTGGTAGGTAGATAAGCACATCTTTCGCTACTTGAGTGGTACCCGGCTACTTGGATTGTTTTATCCCAAGGGGGGATCATTATTGCTAGATCTACATGCTTTTTATGACTTTGACTGGGCTGGTTGCTATGACACGCATGTGTCCACTAGTGGTTTTTTCTTCATGCTTGGTAGCTCATGCATATCTTGGTTGAGCAAGAAGCATCGTATTGTGGCCTTTTCTAGTTGTGAGGTTGAGTGTAGGGAATCTTTCACATCGATTGTTGAGTGTGTGTGGCTTTGAGGCCTTATGGCTTATTTGGGTGTTGGCTAGTCTTTTGCCACCACCATCTTCACTGATAGTTAGAAAGCATTGGGAGTTGTGAGAAACCCTGTGTTCCATGCTCACACTAAGCGCATTGAGGTGCACTATCAATATGTAAGGGAGAGGTTCTCTACTTGAGAGATTAGTTTGGCATATGTGCCCACACAGGAGAACATTGCAGACCTTTTCACAAAGGCTCTTACTAGGAAGAAGTTCGAAGCTTTTTGCAAAGGTTTGGGCTTACTTCCTTTTGTGGATTGATTCTACAAAGCTTGGCACTTCCTTATACATGAGTGCCAACTCCTTGTTCACTGCATCACTCCCAGGGGGGATTTGTTGATATATTTAGGTAGTGATGTGTGTGAACACACTATGACCGTCGGGGCACTTTTTTCCCTCTTTAGGAGGTTTTTTTCCCTGGCTTGTATATATGCCGATAACCCTAACGGGTCACTTATCTTTGTACATTCTTGTGGTAATACATTCAGTATTGTGTATTGTGCTCTAAGCTTCTTCTTCTTCTTCTTCTTCTTCTTCTTCTTCTTCTTCTTCTTCTTCTTCTTCTTCTTCCTTGTGCTATTCTTGTGCTTCCGCAAACCTCGAACTCCAACAGAGCATACTCAAGGTGATTAGGAGCTCAAAAGAGCTTCATTGCATGGTGTTGAAATTTGGATTTGAGATTGTTTTAGCCTCTGAATGCACTATCACAATGCTTGTGTAGAAAAAATTATCCTTTTGTGCCAAACATATATACAAGTTTTGGTTTGTGAGTACAAGCGCCTCAAAGTCTGTTATAGGTTTAGCAAAGCTTGAGAGGGTAGTTATGTTCAACTATTTGAGATACAATCATTTTTTTTTGCATCAAGGTACCTTAGTTAGTGGCCATGGTTGAAAGAAATGTTGTATTCCGTATGTTGGTTGTTGAGGAAAAGTTGGATGGGACCAATTACCCATCATGGGCATATATGATGCTTCATATATTGGTTGCAAAAGGATTGTGGAACATTGTGCAGGAAATGACCTACTATAACTACAAATATAGTTATTGAGGGTGATGCAGATGGCATTGAAGATGACTATCTTCAAATTCATGTTCGTGCTACAGTTCTTGTTGCACCTATTGGTGAGGAACTTTATTGGGATGGTAGAGATGCTCAAGCACATGCATTGATATCATTGTTTGTCAGATGTGCTATTATCCCTCATATTCACTCTTGCAAAATAACAAAGGATGCTTGGGATACACTTACCACTTTGTATCAGGAAAGAAATGAGGCTCCTGTTGCTTACTGTAAAAAACAATTGGAGAGTGAGTATATGAATGAAGGAGATTCTATGGATAATTTTTTGACAAAGATTAAAGATTTGAAGGAGTAATTGATTTCTCCAGATGAAGTCTTTCCAAATAGTTAACCTGTGCAGGCTGTTCTTAATGGTCTTCCAGATTCATATCAGAGTTTTGCTTCTACTCTTTGGTTGATAATGAAGGCAATCCAAATGCCTTAATGTTTGAGGATTTAGTCTCTGTTTTGTTGCAAGAAGACCAGTCTAGGTAGAACAAGTCCATTATGCATGCTATAGATCAAGCTTTCTTAGCTAGTCAGAAGGGCAAAGGTAAATGGAGCTCATCTACTAGTAAGCAGAAATCTACTAATTCTACAGAGTAAAAAAGGGAAGACAAAGAAGAGAAGAAAACAAAAAAGAAGAAATAATGATGTAAATACTACAAAGGAAATGATCATGTCATAAAGAGTTATGGAAAACTAGCTGCAAAAGAGGCAAAGAAGAAAGAGGCTGGAATGGTTGTTGCAGAGGCCTCTACACATCAAACAGACTGCTAATCTTATGCAGAATGAAGAATGGGTGTTTACTATTGTTTGTAACTATGAACCGTCTTCTCATGAAGAATATATGCCTATAATAGACTGAGATGTTTGGTACTTTGACAGTGGGGCAATCAAACATATTACATTGCAGCACAATTTTTTTAGTTCACTTGAGCCTACCCCTAGAGGGAATATTGTCACATGCAAAAACAACTCCTCTTATCCGATCATGGGAGTTGATAAGATCATTCTGACTACTGTTGATGGTAGTTCTTTCACATTGTCAGATGCTTTATTTATGCCAAGGATCAAGAAAAATCTATTGTTAGTTTTGGCATTATCCAACATTGGCTTGGCTATCAAATTTGTTGATGGCATGCATACAATTCATGATCTCTCAAATGGTGATGTCATTATTGCGTCTAGAATTTTATGTCGTGGATTGTATAAGCTCATAGACTATGCAAAATGCATGAATGATTAGGCATGTGTAGTTCAAGATTCTCAAGCTATCTCATATGCAAAGCTTTGGCATGCATGCTTTGGTCATCTGAGTTTTGCTAGTTTGCTATGCCTATAGAAATCTGAAATGATGTCCTGTCTTCCCAAACTTGAGGCACTTGGGAAGCATGTTTGTGAAGGCTGTATTTTGAGCAAAATATAGTGTTCCTCCTTCCCAAAAGATGGTTTAGTAGGAGGTACTCAAAAATTGCAACTTGTCCATAGTGATGTTTGTGGTCCTACGCAAACACCTTCTTTTGGGAACTACCTTTACTTTGTGACTCTTTTTGATGATTTTTCTAGGCATGCATGGGTGTATCCATTGAAAGCGAAGTCCAAAGTGTTTATCTACTTCAAACGGTTTTCGGTTTTGGCTGAAAATCTATTAGCATGTAAAATGGGCACCCTCTGTTTTAATCAAGGGGGGGAATACATGTCTTTTGATTTTAATGCATTTCTGGCTTAACATGGGATAAAACATCAGTATGCAATGCATATACACCTCCAAAAAATGGAGTTGTTGAAAGAAAGAACAGGTCTCTCATGGAGATGGTGAGGTGTATGGTCAAAAGTGTTGGAACAAATCAATCACAAATTGATGATTGCAAAGAGCTTGAAGCAAGCTCATGATCAGATTGAAGTGGAAAAAGACACTTGAGAAAGTGAAGAGATCTCAGAAGTGAAGTTTGTATACATATGTACATTACAGGTGAAAATTCTTGTAATCTGAGTATAGATATTCCTTAGGATGATAAGGAGTAATGTAATAGACTCGGGATAAGTCTAAAACCATATGTTTATAAGTCAATGATGTATAGAAATAAGTGAGAGAGTCATTAGAGAACAAGTGTTATAGAGATAGATGTGAAGAGAGTCATCTTCAGGAAATAGCGTCGGGTATTTCATAGATTTCTCTAAGTCTGATCATGTGGATCAGAAATCCTTTTGTACACATCTAATCTAAAAGCTAATGAAGCTATGTTCAGAATTTTATGATCCAAGTCTCTTTCTACTGTGAGTATGATCAATAGGAACATTGGTATGTAGAATCTGCAGATAGACTTCTCAGAGTCGCACACTTTTCCGTGATAATGTTTTGCTTAGATCTCAGTGCATAGTGTAAAGTTTTTAATGAGTGAGCATTCAAAATCTAAGTTAGAAGGTAAGCAAGCTATGGCTAAAAGCATTTAGCAAAATGGGATCTCTGTTGTGAGAAATCAACTTAAGAAGTTGACCATGTCAAAGTCGCCATTTTTGGAAGATAGTTTTTGACATACCTTTGATCTTAAGGATCAAATTGAAGTTTTAAGGATTCTTTTGAAGAACTAATGGTTGATATGATTGCGCAAAGGTAGTGTGGAGATTTGTGCATCATTGGTTTGAAGAAATCTGAAGATATGTGCAGGTATTGAAGTCAATTTCAGAAGTAGACTTTCTGAAGAAGGAATTTCTTCACTCAGAGAAGTGCTAGTGAAAGTTTTGATAAATGAAGACAACATTTGTGTAAAGCTTGATCCATAACTGATATAGAAGTGTTCTTAGATCAGTATAGATCAAACCTTTGGAGATTAAGAAGTCTCCAACAGTGGTATCAGAGCTGACGGTACAATACAAGTGAAGTAAAGGCATTGGAAGTCCCGACTGCTACAGATATTGAAGTTCCTTCTAATTGAAGGTGGACAAGGACAAATTCATGCAGATAGTTTGCAGAAAGAATGGCAAAGGGAAGCAGTCAACTGATGATGAAGGGACCTCAAGTCAAGCTAACTTTACAAAAGGAAAGATGAACTTCATAGGTAAAGGAAGAGGAGGTAAGAACAATACTAAAGCTTGTTGGATTTGTGGCAGAACCAATCATTTGGCAAATGATTGTTGGTATAACAATCAAAATGGTGGAAGTAATAACCAGAGTTTCAATCAAAGAGGTAGAGGAGGCAGAAACCAAAGAGGCAACTTCAGAGGAAGAGGTGGTAGGACATCATATGCTAGAGGAGGTGGAAGAAGTTTTCAATCTCAGTCCTACAACAACAATTATTATAATTATGCATCAGATCAGAAGGATGGCATGACTCTTATCTTGAATGCAACTCATGAAGCAGTAGGAGAAGACCAAAGGGTGTTTTATATTGACTCAGGATGTAGCAATCATCTGAGTGGCAATATATCCTTGATGACTGATATGGAAGCAAAGGTGAATGGACATACAGTTCAAACAGGTGACAATACTAAGCATAAGGTGGAAAGCATTGGATCAATGAAGACAAAGAATGGAAGTACACTCTTGAGCAAGGTACTTTATGTTCCTACTATTCCTAAAAATCTGATAAGTGTAGGGCAAATTGTGGAAAAGGGATATGAAGTCAGATTCACAAATGATGGTGTTTATGTGCAAGATCCAAATCAGGGATATAGAAACATTATTGCAGGTAAAAAAGAAGGAAGGTTGTTTACTCTCAAAGTCCAAGGTAATGTGGGACATGCTTTATTTACTTATGGAAGTCAAAAGATGTCTGAGTTAGATCTATGGCATAAAAGGCTAGGTCATTTCAATGAGAGAGCCATAAAGGAAATGTCAAGGAATGATGTGGTGCTTGGTTTGCCAAAAGTTGAAGGGCAACATATGGTGTAAAAGTGTGAAGCTTGTCAATTAGGTAAAGCACACAAGAGTTCATACAATAAATCAGGATATAAGTATTCAAATATGCTTGAATTGGTTCATACACATGTGTGGGGTCCTTCAAGGGACTATAGCATAAATGGATCCAGATATTGTGTGTTGTTTGTTGATGATGTAAATAGATGGATTACTTTATGTAATCAAGGACAAATCAGAAGTGTTCAAGAGATTCAAGCATTATCATGCTTATGCAGAAAGGATTACAGGACAAAAGCTCAAGAGGTTGAGATCAAATGGAGGGGGAGAGTATTTTTCTAAAGAGTTTCATGATTATTTGTGGAATGCAGGTATAAAGAGAGAAGTAACTTGCAGGTACTCTCCTCAACAAAATGGAATTGCAGAAAGAAGAAATAGAACTCTTGTAGAATTTGCAAGAGCAATGATGAAGGAAAAGAATTGCCCAAATTACTTATGGGCAGAAGCTATCAACACTGCAACATACCTTGTGAATAGGTTACCTTGTAAAGCATTGGAGGGAAGAACTCCTTATGAAGCATGGTGGGGTAAGAAACCTACTCTTGATCATTGTAAGGTGTTTCGATGTTTAGCATATGCTTATGTTCCTTCACAATTGAGACATAAGCTAGAACCCAAAGCAAAGAAGTATGTGTTTATTGGGTATGATGATAGACAGATGGGTTACAGATTGTGGAGTCCATCTACAAAGCAATTTCTTGTTACCAAAGATGTTACATTTGATGAGCAAAGCACATGGTATACAAGGTCAACAAATGATTATGCAGATGACAAAGAAATACAAAGAAAAGGGAAGACAAAAGTAAGTATGTATGAAGAAGATATTAATGATGTTGATTGTAAAAGTAAATTGCATAATAATATTGAAGATGGGCCAAGATTTGATCCAGAATCAAATGTGGCTGAGACTTCAAGAACTGCAGAGGTTAGAAGATCCTCAAGGGAAAGAAAAGAGCTTATCAGGTATAGCTATGATACATCTTTTCTAACAACAAAAGATTATGCTTGTATTGTGAAGACAGAAGAGGATCCAATCACATATGAAGAAGCTAAAGGAAAACAGAATTGGGAGAAGGCAATGCAAGAAGAGTATGATGCTCTACTTGAAAATGAAACATGGGAATTGGTGCCAAGACCAAAGAATCAGAAAGTCATTGTATGTAAGTGGGTGTATAAAACAAAAAGATTTGCAGATGGTAAGGTGTCTAGATACAAGGCTAGACTTGTGGTCAAAGGTTATGCCCAAACTTATGGGGTAGATTATGATGAAACCTTTAGTCCTGTTGCTAAGATGTCTACAATTAGATCATTGATTGCTATTGTAGCTTGTAAAGGATGGAAGTTGTCACAATTAGATGTGAAGAATGCATTTATGAATGGATACATTGCAGATGAAGTGTACATGGAGCAACCAGAAGGTTTCATGGATTCAATTGGATCAGATTATGTGTGTAAGCTTAAAAGAGCTTTGTATGGGTTGAAGCAGGCCCCAAGAGCATGGAATTACAGGCTTGTTAAGTTCTTGAATGAATGTGGATTTCAAGCATCAAAGGGAGATAGTAGCTTGCTAGTGAAGGCAAGTGAAAATGGACACATATACATGTGTATTTATGTTGATGATATTATTGTCACAGGTACTGCTGCTCAAGGAATCAATGAGCTTAAGAAACAAATAGAGAAGGAGTTTAAGATAAGTGATTTGGGAAACTTATCTTATTTCTTAGGAATGTAGATTGTATATACTCAACATGGAGTATATGTTACACAAGAGAGGTACTTGAAGAATCTTCTGGTCAAATTCAACATGGAGGATTGCAAGCCTTCAAGCACACCATTGGAGGTAAATCATAAGTTAAGTAGGTATGGAGGTGAAGAATTCAATGACATAAAGAAATATCAGAGTTTGGTAGGTAGTTTAATCTATGCTACCTTGACAAGGCCAGATCTATCATATGCAGTAGGTGTGTTATCACAATTTATGCATTGTCCAAAGAAGACTCATTGGATTGCAACTCAAAGGGTACTCAGATATATCAAAGGAACCCTAAGTGAAGGTCTGTATTATGGATTTACTTCTGATACAAGAATCAAAGTGTTTAGTGATGCAAATTGGGTAGGTGATTCAGATGATAGAAGTTCTACTCATGGGTATCTCTATTATATTGGAGATAAGTTAGTTTCTTGGTGCTCAAAGAAGCAACATACAGTTGTTTTGTCATCTACAGAAGCTGAGTATAAAGGAATGGTAGAGGCTGCAAAAGAAGTAATATGGTTAAAAACCTTGTTGAAGAGTTTTCGAACTGATCAGAGTACTCCAATTATTTTTGGAGATAATATGAGTTCATTGTATTTGGCAGCTAACCCTGTTTTTCATGCCAGGACTAAGCATATAGAGATTCAGTATCATTTCTTGAGGGAAAAGGTACTTGATAAAGAGACTGAAGTGATGTATACTCCAACAAAAGAACAAGTTGCAGATATGTTAACAAAAAGCTTGGATGGACCTAATCTACAAAGATTCAAGGAGATGGCAGGAGTGAAGAAGAATGGAATAATCACAATTAGTGATTGATGGGGAGCTGTTGGAGCAAATCAATCACAAATTGATGATTGCAAAGAGCTTGAAGCAAGCTCATTATCAGATTGAAGTGGAAAAAGGCACTTGAGAAAGTGAAGAGATCTCAGAAGTGAAGTTTGTATACATATGTACATTACAGGTGGAAATTCTTGTAATCTGAGTATAGATATTCCTTAGGATGATAAGGAGTAATGTAATAGACTCAGGATAAGTCTAAAACTATATGTATAGAAATAAGTGAGAGAGTCATTAGAGAACAAGTGTCATAGAGATAGATGTGAAGAGAGTCATCTTCAGGAAATAGCGTCGGGTATTTCATAGATTTCTCTCAGTCTGATCATGTGGATCAGAAATCCTTTTGTACACATCTAATCTGAAAGCTAATGAAGCTATGTTCAGAATTTTATGATCCAATTCCTTTTCTACTGTGAGTATGATCAATAGGAACATTGGTATGTAGAATCTGCAGATAGACTTCTCAGAGTCGCGCACTTTCCTGTGATAATGTTTTGCTTAGATCTCAGTGCATAGTGTAAAGTTTTTAATGAATGAGAATTCAAAACCTAAGTTAGAAGGTAAGGAAGCTATGGCTAAAAGCATTTAGCAAAACGGGATCTGTGCTATGGGAAATCAACTTAAGAAGTTGACCATGTCAAAGTCGCCATTTCTGGAAGATAGTTTTTGACATACCTTTGATCTTAAGGATCAAATTAAAGTTTTAAGGATTCTTTTGAAGAACTAATGGTTGATATGATTGTGCAAAGGTAGTGTGGAGATTTGCGCATCATTGGTTTGAAGAAATCTGAAGATATGTGCAGGTATTGAAGTCAATTTCTGAAGTAGACTTTCTGAAGAAGGAATTTCTTCACTGAGAGAAGTGCTAGTGAAAGTTTTGATAAATGAAGACAACATTTGTGTAAAGTTTGATCCATAACTGATATAGAAGTGTTCTTAGATCAGTATAGATCAAACCTTTGGAGATTAAGAATTCTCCAACAAAAAGTCAGGCTTTATCACATAGCTTGTGGCTTGAGACTATTATGTTGCAGCATATGTACTTAACAGGTGTCCCACCAAAGCACTATATTCTATCACTCCATATGAGGCTTGGCATGGTTGCAAGTCATCTCTAGCTCATTTGCGTGCCTTTGGTTGTCTGGCATATGCATTAGTGCCTGAACAACAATGCAAGAAATTGGATGATAAAGTAGTGACATGTCTTTTTTGCATCCAATTTTTTTAAAATAAAGGAAGTTTGGCGTTAGCCTACTCTCCCAGACTTGTATTAAATAAAGGTAAAAGAAAAGTACAAGTGAAGAGGATTAGTACCCATGGGACCCCCCAAGTCCCACAGAGCAGGGGTAAATCTTATAGAGCTTAAACCCAGGTGGGTCCTGCATGAGGGTGATGAGAGGGTGATTAACCTTCTTTGTAATGCCATCTAAACTTTTCATACAGTTTTGAAAGCAAAAGCTATTGATATATTTAGGTAGTGATGTGTGTGAACAAACTAGGACCATCGAGACACTTTTTTCCCTCTTTAGGAGGTTTTTTTCCCCAGCTTGTATATATGCTTATTGCTCTAATGGTTTATTTATCTTTGTACATTGTAGTGGTAATACAACTTATTCCTAGTGTTGTTTGTGCTTCCACAGACCTCGAACTCCAACAATTGGTATCGAAGCAGGTCGTCACTTCATCTAAGGCATCGTCGACACCCCTCCGATCACAGTCTTAGAATCACATGAAATTTGCTAAGCATACTCAGCGTGATTAGGAGATCAAAACAGCTTCGCTATGTGGTGTCGAAATTGTGATCTGAGCTTGTTTTAGTCTCCAAATGCACTATCGTAGAACTTATGTAGGCTATTTTGTCTTTTTGTGTCAAAGATATGTGTAGCTTTTGGTTCACCAGTATAAGCATCTCAAAGTCTGCTATAGGTTTAGCAAAACTTCACAGCATAATTCTGTTCAACTTTTTGAGATACAATCAATTTTCTACATCAGGGTATTTTAATCGGTGGCCATGGATGAAAGCAGTGATGTATTGCGTATGTTGGTTGTTGAGGATAAGTTGGATGGCACAAATTACCCATTACGGGCTTATATGATGCATCATGTATTGGTCCCAAAAGGAAAGTGGAATATTGTGCAGGGTGTTGAAAAATGTTCTATTACACCTGCAAAATTAGGTACTGAAGGTGATGCAGATGGTGTTGAAGATGTCAATATTCTTCATATTCATGTTCCTATCGTGGTTCCTATTGCACCTACTATAGAGCGAACTTTTTGGGATGGAAAAGATTCTCAGGCACATGCATTGATAGCCTTGTCTATCAAATGTGCCATTATTTCTCACATTCGCTCTTGAAGAATAGCTAAGGATGCTTGGGATACTACTTACCACTTTATACCAACCAAGGAATGAGGCTTGTGTTGCTTACCTCCGAAAACAGTTGGAGAGTGAGCACATGAATGAAGGTGATTCCATGGATAGTTTTCTGATAAAGATCAAAGATTTGAAGGAACGGTTGATTTCTGCTGATGAAGTCTTACATGACAATTCACTTGTGCAGACAGTTCTGAATGGTCTTCCTGATTCATAACAGAGTTTTGCTTCCACTCTTCATTTGATGATGAAAGGCAATCCAAAACCTCTTATGGGAATAGAAATCTGTTGAGCAGGGTTCTATATGTACCTACAATTACCAAAAATTTGATGAGTGTTGGACAGATTGTGGAAAAGGGTTTGCAAGTTAGGTTCAACAAATATGGAGCATTTGTGGAGGATCCACAACATGGATTCAAGAGAATTGCCAAGGGAGAAAAAATAGGTAGACTATTTACATTTGAACTTGAAGATACAAGGAATATTGCACTTTATAATTACAAGGATCAAACATTATCAGAACTTGAGAATTGGTATAAGAGATTAGGGCATATTGGTGAGAGAACCTTGAAACAAATATGTAGAGATCAATGTGTGCTTGGGATACCTAATGTATCCAAGCAACACATGATCTATAAATGTGGTGCATGTCAGTTTGGTAAATCCCACAGGTTACCCTTCTCAAAGAAAGGCTACATGCATGAAGATTACTTGGAGGTTGTCCACACAGATGTGTGGGGACCAAACAAGGACCCTTGAATTTCTGGCTCAAGGTACTATGTGTCTTTCATTGATGATTTCAGTAGGTGGACTATCTTATATTTTATGAAGCACAAAGATGAAGTATTCAGTTGCTTTAAGAAGTATCTTGCACTTGTGGAAAACCAAACAGGAAAAAGCCTAAAGAGATTAAGGTCAGATGGAGGAGGTGAGTACTTCTCAAATGAATTTGATGCATTCTTGCAAGGTAGAGGAATCAAAAGGGAAATTACAACATGGTACACCCCTGAGCAAAATGGGGTAGCACAAAGGAGAAATAGGTTGATTGTTGAAACAACTAGGTCAATAATTAATGAAAAAAAAATACCTAACTATTTGTGGGCAAAGAGTGTATCTACTGCCACTTACCTCATTAATAGGTTTCCATCAAAATCACTTGATGGGATGACTGCATATGAAGCATGGCATGGTAGGAGTCCATGACTTGATCATTACAGAATCTTTGGATGTGTTGCTTATATGCATATTCCATCTCATATCAGAGGTAAACTAGACCCTAAGTTAGAGAAGTGCATCTTCATAGGGTATGATTTAAATAAAAAAGGATACATGTTTTATAATCCATCCAACAAGGGTTTTATGGTCAGTAGAGATGTTTTGTTTGATGAGAATGATTCTTGGTTTGAAAGTGAATGCAAGAAGGTTAATTTGCCTTATGACTTGGAAGAGGAGTTTCCAATCCTCACCAAGGAAGAGCCAAACCAGATTGAAGACACCAAATTAGACGATGAGGACATCATCAACCTAGAAGAGTTCAAAGCATGGAAGTCAAAGGGAAAGGCCAAGATGAAGAGGTTGGAAGACATACCTGAATCATCCAATCAAGCTTAAGAAGATCACAAAGGGAGAGCAAAAAGCCAATCAGATATGGGTATGATACTTCCTTAGTTCCTAAGCATTCCATTTATCTTGCTAAAGATTTACCACTTGAAGAGCCTTCATCATATGAAGAGGCAAAGACCAAGGCAGAATGGAAGGAAGATATGGATGAAGAAATAGAAGCACTCAAGGAGAATGATACTTGGGAACTAGTACCAAAGAAGGCATCAATGAAGGTAATTGGTTCTAGATGGATTTACAAAATCAAGAGAAATTCAAATAGATCCATAAACAGGTATAAAGCTAGACTTGTGGGTAAGGGTTTTGCACAAACCCAAAGAGTTGATTATGAAGAAACTTTCTCACCTGTGGCTAAAATGCCAACCATTAGAGTATTGGTAAGTGTGGATGCATCAAGAATTAGAATATGTACCAATTGGATGTAAAAAATGCATTCCTTAATAGCTGGATTTTAGAGGAGGCTTACATGGCTCAACCTCCTAGCTATGAAGATCCAAGCAAGGTAAATTATGTGTGCAAATTGAACAAATCTTTGTATGGTTTGAAGCAGGCACCTAGGACATGGAATCATAGGTTGACTACATACCTTCAAGATCAAGGATTCATCATGAGTAAAGTAGATACTTCTCTGTTTGCCAAGAGAAGTAATTACGGGGTGATATACCTATGTGTGTATGTTGAGGATATCATACTTATAGGTAGTGATGCCAATGACATCAAACAAATCAAGCACCTAATGATGCAGGAGTTCAAAATCAGTGATCTAGGATCACTAAAGTATTTTCTTGGACTTGAATTAGTCTTTAAAAATTTTGGAATTTATATTACTCAAAGAAAGTATGTGCAAGACATGTTGAAGAAGTTCCACTTGGAGAATGCCAAGATAGCTAGCATTCCTATGGAGGTAAACCAAAAATTAAGTGCTCATTAAGGTGATTTGCTTGAAGACATTGCAGGATATCAAAGCATAGTAGGAAGCCTAAACTATACAACATTCACCAGGATTGATATTGCTTATGGAGTAAGTGTCTTAAGTCAATTTATGCACAAACCTAGAGCACCTCACTTGGAAGCTGCCAAGAGGATTTTGAAGTATCTCAAGGGTACTCAAAATCAAGGTTTATATTTTCCATATACTTCAGATTTGGACATCAAACTTTATTCAGATGCAGATTGGGCAGGTTGTAAGGTTGACAGGAGGAGTACTTCAAGTTATCTTTCATTTGCAGGTGATAAGCTCATTTCATGGTCTTCCAAGAAGCAACCCACTGTTGCTTCATCCTCAATAGAGGCTGAATACAAGGGATTAGCCAGTGCTACACAAGAAGCCATATGGATCAGATTGCTATATTCAAATTTGGGACTACATTCTAACTCACCAATGATTTTTGGTGACAATACTAGCTCTTTACATCTTGCAACAAATCCTATCTATCATGCAAGAACCAAGCATATAGAAGTTCACTATCATTATGTGAGAGAGAAGCTATTGAGTTAGGAAATTCAACTAGCATATGTCCACTAATATGCAATGTGCAGACTTATTGACCAAAGCACTTGATGGTACTAAACTTTGCAGGTTTAAAGCTATGATTGGATGGCAGGACATTCAAGAGGATTGATGAAGAAGACCAAGCCAAGATGTTTGGCTTGAGGGGGAGCTATTGGTACAATTGCCAAGCCTTCACACTTGGCGAGGCATTGAAGAAGTTATAAGCAACTCTGTGAAGAACCACATGAACCATTGCTTATGGTTTTCACCATTTACTTTTGTAAAAGTCATTTGACTTAAAAGAATCTTGTAAATCCACTAAACTCATGGAGTTAGGAGAGATAAAGCTACGAATCATTTTGGTGGAATGTCTCCTAAATTGGAGGAGAACTTTTAGGTAAATCCAAGTTTGAATTTGAATTCAAACTTGGAGGCAACGCATCTATAAAAGCGACCTATAGTCTTGCAGCCATTGAAGCCCCCATTACTAAGCATATTGTTGATCATTTGATGTAGTTGAGAGGCTTACACTATAGCCTACTCCTATCGCCATCCTTGGGCATCATATTCATGCCAATGATCATGTATAACATTGTTACATAATACATTACATTGTTGATTACATCTGTTTTCATCTCTACTATGCTCACTCAAAATAATGTACTTGTAATGCTCATATCTCAGTGATCTCTCCACCATTTTCAATGATCTATAGCTTGTTAGAACAATCGCAAAGTCTACTACAAGCTGTCAAAGTTTTAAGAAGTTTCATTCAGCCAATTGGGAGAAACCTGCCTCAAAGTAGTAACTGGTCATACTCAGCAGAGTTCCTACAAAGTCGAGGGTAAACTTCTACTTGCTAAAGACATTGCTAAGGGTGTAGTGGTACGTGATTTTAGTTGGAATCATTATCTCTCTAAGTTAACTAGATACTCTTAAAAGGAATTTTTCTAATTGCTATTGTACTGTGAGTACTGAGCATAACAACTAGTAGGTGTCAAGATTAAAATAGTAAGTTTTTTATCACTAGCGAGTTGCAACTTGTCTGTTTTGATCAAATTGTTTGAAGCATCATCTCCAAAGCACATAGGCACTTATTTAGTGTCATTGGAAAGCTAAAAGGGCCTACAACACAACTCTGAAGTAAAATAGGGCAGGTACAAAGCAGGGATGAGCAGTACCAACTCATTTCTTGAGGGGTCCATCCATCTATCCCAGCAATCACCTGTTTGGACTTCATGCTTCCCTTTAGGTTCTTCAAGGTCAGACAATAGTGCTACATTGCCAACTACATGATTGGAACAACCATAACAATATAGAATAGGTATTCATAATCTCTACCTTGCTTTGTTGTCATATTCATTAGCAATAGAGAATCCTCTTGCTCTTCTGTATAATTGTTGTAGTCTCTCCTTCCTTTGAAGCCTCCTTGATATTTGTTGTTGAAGCCTTGGTTATAGTTGTGATGGTAGTTGGTTCCTCATAGCATAATAACCAAGTAGAATCCCTCCTGAAATGCTTCTACATCGGACTCTATTGCATGCAACTTTTTGAGTCACTTTTATATCTAAAGTTGGAGACAATTTTCAACTTTTGAATTTCAAAATCTACCAAAAAGTGTACTTAAAGTTTAAGACTTCCTTTCTCATCAATTCTCCACCAAAAATCTCATAATTGATCCTCCAAAATCCATGTGAATGTAAGTGTCTCTTTTACATATGCACTTTTACAAGAAGTAAAACCAAACTTTTACAAGTGGGTATTCATATGTGACTTCATGTGTGTACAAGGAAGTGAATAGCTAATTGTCCAAGTATGTAGGCTTGGATCTATTTGCATCAATAGTATATGGGTAGTTTTTCATCCAACCTCCCCTCATATCCTTCTTCAACACTATTTTTTAGTACTTCATTGACATCATTTATATTCTTATAATATTCCTTCAAAAGATACATGGTGTCCTGCTTATATTTATGGAAATTTATTTGAATTTTCACTAAAATATGGTTTCCACATATCAAAGCAGTCATGTTCCTAAGCCGTTCTACCTACATCTTTAACTCGACCAAGTAGATTGTTGCCCCTAACTTGTTGAATTTATAGAATTGGATAATAATTTAATATTGATTATTTGATGGTCCAGCTTTTCTTAGGCTCATTCAAATTCCTTGTATGTCTTATAAAGCTACCACCTTCTCCTACTCTATTTCATACTTACTACTTTATGATTCTATCTCACTCTAGCATTAGGAATTTTAGAGCTCACTTTTAGCCTCTTTAGGCTTCTGAAAAGTAGGCAAAAAGTAGAGGCTCCTCCAATGATAAGAGGACCAACATTACATTCAGAGAATTTTGATAGTTTCCATAAATTCAAAAAATTGAATGCAATAACATTTAAGATGCAAGGTTCTATAAAATATATTATTTCTATGAATGCAGCAGGGTATGAAATGTATTCACTTGAACACAAGAATGAATGAAAAATATTCCTATACTTTTGTGCAATAACAAATTATTGAACCTAGTGTATATTGTGAATCATTGCAAATTAATAGAATCTAGTGTCTAAATATTCAAGAAGTATGAATGACCTTGTTACTCTATCAATTCTATGACCTATAATGAAATAAGAGCGATAGGACCACCACGTGCTTAAGAGACAAGTCTCCTTCCAACCTTATGCCTCTATATATAGCTACTCGAATCAATGAGGATCACAAATGTAAATGGAGTCAACAAGTGCATGTGCTATCTCCACCATTGATTTATCACCTTCCACAAGAGTCCAATAGTGGTTGGTGTACTTTCCACTTGAGTTAATTCTCTCTAGACTCAAGTTAACTTAAGTTAGAAGGATCTAGAGCTCTTTGGGCAAAACTCTCTCCCCATGCTTCCCATGGATGTTGCGCTCAAGAACTCCTCCTTCTCGTCCTTGAGACTTAACCACTAAACTGTTGCTCTAGCACAATGGTGAGAACCACGTTAAGAAGCTCCACCTCCTTAATGTCAATCCGCGGAAGAGATAGGAGTGATATGAAGATTGTGAATGTGAGATGAAGTGAGAGTGAAGGTGAGAAGCATAGAAATGCACACACACATACACACACACAACGAAGAGACAAGCAAGACACAATGGAAGGTGAGAAATCAACTCTATTACTCAAGAACACTCTTACAATCTCAAAATGGCTCTAAGCTCTTCTCTACTCAAACAAGCTAACCTCAAAAATGAGCTCTCTAGCTCTTTTTATAGTTTCTAGACTAGTTTTGACCGGTTTCACATCTAGTGACCGGCATAGTTAAAAAATAGGTTCTAGGCGCTATTTGAAAGGGTAAACGGTGTCCAAAAATAACCAAAATTGGTACGCTCATTCTACCTAAGCTCCTCAAGCTCGAGGACTCCTCGACTTGCACAAAATGGAGCTATAAATTACAAAAAGGGTTTTTCTATGTTACATATGTTACAATAGTGATGAAAATCACTGTTGGAGGTTTTGAAGAATATTTATAAAACATAAATCTTTGAAAAATTGATTCGACTGGCTCCGTGCTCTGTTTTTACATGCTTTGGTGTCTTCTATGCCTCTGGCTGCTACCAACACCCCCCTCCCTCTCGCTTCTGTCAACCTCGACAGAACCTTGTTGTGCGGTCTGTCGGATGTAGTTCTGTAGTAGTTCCTGAGCGAGGGTGTGTTCTGATATTCGAATGCCTTGGGCCAAATCTGCCTCGAGTTTCTCCCAATCAATTGGTTGCGGTTCATCGGGTGGTGGGAGTCGATAATATGTGGAATAAACCATCTGTTCACAGGTGAATACTTGAAGCAAATGTGTGGGCCTGCTGATGAACACTTCTGAATGGTATTCCCAGAAACCGGTTGTGAACATTTCTTCGAAGGTCTGCTTGTAGCACGCTAGTAGATATTTGATTCTGCAATGCCAGGCATAACACACCCGTAGTGATGGCGTTGTACTCATATCATATGCAAGATCTAGATTGCCATGCTCGAAGCCCGGGGTGTTTACATGTGGTGCCTTGAAGCGTCTGAAGACTTTAAAAACCATCTGCATCATGTCAAATATCTTGACAGTCATGTGCGCTGCTATATCGTCCATATGTTTCAAGCGAGGGAGCTAGTGACGAATCATGGTCATCATGTATCCGATTGTAGGTGGTCCTGTTGTTGACCTGAAATATGGATAATTTAACCAATCCTGGCATTGCTTGTTGTTCTGTACTTTAATAGCAAAGGCCTTCCAGGATCGGCGACGTGGCACTGGTCCCCAACATGGGTTGTATTTTAAGTGTAGTGGTGCCTTGGCCCATGTACTCATCATCTCTGGATAATTCTGTAAGAGATCTTTGCGCCATTCTGGTTGATAGATCTCTCCTTGTTGTGCATCTAGTGGAAAATCTTCTGCCTCAAATTGAGTTGCGTGGGAGGGCTTCATGCATGTTTCTTTCTCTATGGCCAATTGATATTCCGCCATTAACATAAAGTAAGGTTTATATTGTAGCTCGTGCCCTGATATGTATCTGCGCGGGGCCAAGTGAGCCAAGTATGGGGACTGTAAAATGCGTTCTTCAATCATTGCCATTGCATGAAGCTGCGCTTCTACCCTTGCTGAGTTGTTGTCCCAAGTTCCTCAATCGTCTTCATCCACGCGGGAGTTCTAAGTTCGAAAGTCGTCTGGCCTTCAGTCGTGACACATCCACCTGGGATGGGTTGGGGCTCATAGGCTTCTTCAAAAGTTTCCTCCACTGGAATAGTCACTGTTTCTTCCTCTGCAAGTAGGTCCCGTGGGGAGTCTGGTCTGGGTGGTGCTTCATATACTTCTATCCGTGATTGAAGAGTAGATACCTGGATCCGTAATGCGTTGAGTTCCTCTAGGATGTCAGGAGATGGGTCAGCAGGAGCTGGTAGGCCTTGTGGTATTGGTGCTCTTAACTGCAATATCTTGTTTTCATCTTTGAGTTTCTAAAACTCCTCGTTCATATTGTCGTAGTCCTCCAGCAGTCTAGCATGATCTTCTAACAACATTTTTATTGATTCTGAGGGCACGGCCTTAAAGCGACTAGGGCTTAATGGTTGGTCAGGTTGATCAAGGGCAGCTTCTAAATTTTCTCTGTTCTGCTCTTGTAAGCGCTGGTTTTCTTCTTTTGCTACTGCCAAGTGTCGTCTGAGTAAGCCCATGTTCCGTGTAAGCATCGCATTGCGAATTGTCTGGGCCCTTAACAAATTATCGAGATCGGTGATAGCTTCTTTCGTCTTTTCTTCACTTTCTACTTCCAGTTTATGATATGCCTCTCGTAGTTCTTGGTAGCGAGTATTCAATGAGGCATTCTCGATCGACAATGACTTAAGCTGTGACTGTAAGTCGTTGGTTGTCCTCTGCAACGTCTGATAATTATTTCCAAGAGATGTGAACTCATCTCTTACTTGAGTCATGCATGTGAAGATCTGTCAAAATGCAGTATCTACAGTGGGTGATAATATTAACGATGTGCTAAGCGAAGATGCAGTAGGTGTAGATGCAAAGGGAATGGGGAATGGAGGTGGGAAGGTGGATGTTGTGGTGATTGTGGAAAATTGTGATGTGCCTATGTATGGTTGTGCCATGAATGAAGTGAGTGGTGGTGCGGTGGGTGGTGAGATATCCATGTCGCTGGATGTGGTGTCGAGTGCAGTGACTGTGAATAGTGGTGTGATCGTGGGTAAGTGTGTGGGTGTAAATACAGGATTTACAAAGGTTGAAGAGTAATTTACAGAGGGGTTGTCTTGGACGGCTTGGTGAAAAGGGGAAAGAGGAGTTACGGTGGGTTGAGGGGGTGAGACTGGGGAGAAGGTTAATAGAGGTGGGAATGGGAAAAGGGGTCTTGGAGGTGTGGGGAAGGATGGAAAGGATGGAGGGAAAATTGGATTGGATAGAAAGGTGGATGTGCTAGGGGGTAGACTAGGTTGAGTGGGTGCGGGAATTGTGGGATGAATAGGAGTAAGGACGACTTCTGCTACTCCATCGGAGAAGGAGGATGTTGTTCTGGGAGAAGGAGGGTGTATGGGGGAGACTAGATGGATGGGGGGCGAAGGAGGAGCGGTTGGGGTGGTAGGTACTTCAACAATTGTGGTGGTATGTACAGCAGTAGTATGGGGTGGGGAGTCAATGATAATGGTGTCTTTTGCCAATGAGCCTTCAGGGACAAGACGTGCTTCCTTGGCCTGTTCTGAAGATTGACCGCCAGTGGGTACTCATATGTATTCCCCAGGTTTGGTTAGTAAACAAATTCTGCGGGGGTCATACTGCGGTAACGGTTTCCTCTGCAAATATCGTAAGGCTTCTGTGGATCCCACTGATTTGACTAGCTCTCGGAAGCCTCTGATGTATACTTCTTCGAATCCGCCTGAGACAAGTTCCTGTTCTATAAGTGCTTGGCTCTCTTCCTCAGTCAATTTCTTACGTGCCCAAACTTTCTCCATGGTGTGATATAGCTTTTTGATGGCTAGCGTATAAGTTGTTGCTTCAAAGGTCTCCTCTTCATGCGTACTGGTGTCACCCTGGGTGTCGGTGTGTTGTCCTTGTTCATCTGTCAGTCCATGCTCTTGGGATTCGTGAGTGCCCTGGCTGGCTTCGTCATCGCCTTCATCTTCATCAGTTTCTGTTCTTTCGTCCTCGGAACTAGATACTACTTGTCCTTGTAATTGGTCTCGGGGCGTGGTCGGGTAGCTAGGTCGTTCGTATTCCTGAGAGAAAATCTGGCCTTCTGAAAATTGAAATTCATTAGAGAAGGCATCCTGCATTTCAAAATCAAAGGTTGTGTCCAGTGGCTCTGCTTCCATGTTTGGTATCGGAAAAGAAAAAGCTTCCACACCAATAGTGGTGGGAACTTCTGCTGTAGTAGTGGTCGGTTCCTGAACTGATGTTGGTTGTGAGGTAACTGCACTGGTAGTGCCTTCCGTTACAACTAGTCTAGATAATCGTATGCGAATAGGTTGTACCGTTGGAGTGGCTTCTGTCAGAGATTGCTCTGGAGAGGGTTGTGGTGAGGGTGATTCTGGCACCTGAAGGCAGGGGATAGTTCCTCTCATTCGCTTTCCTGCTCTTCCTTTGCTAGGCTTCCTAGCTTTCTTTGTTGTTCCTTTAAATGCTTTCAGCTCCTCACTTGTCAATGCACGTTCTATCGGCAAGTCATATGCTAAGCACATATATACAATTCTAGTCAGCGCGCAGCATCCATTGATGACCTTCTTTCTTTCCCATCTATGTTGGGCTAAGTAGAGCTGATCAATGATCCAACTTGCTAGATCAACTGTCTGGGGTCTAGTACATGCTAAATATAAGCCGAACCAGATGTGCTTGTGAGGCATTGTGAATCTATCCTGAGCGGGGAAAGCAAAATGCTGCATGCATATCCTCAATGGTTTAGATAGCTCAGGTGTGATTGCTGAAATATCTTCCCACTTAGTAACATCCCCACGTTTCATTGGCTCTGGGATTAGCCTTTCGCGTTCTGTGGGAGTATGCATTCCATGAATCTTAATGGCAGCTCTAATCAAATCTTTAGAAAGATAAAATCTTTTATATGGTGGATCGTTCACTAAGGATGGCAAAATGAAGGTGCCTGGCAAATCTTTGTTCTCCGAAGCCGTCAATGTTGTGACTAAATAGTAACATCTGTAGAAGTCAGGTTTAGGCAAAGGGTCGCTGAAATACTCTGTAAACCCTGCTCTTGCCCAAACATGCGTTAGGTCTTCTGTGTTCTGTAATCCTTCAAACTCTCTAGAGAAGAACTGATATTTGCCCTAGGTACGGTCATCAAAAGTCAAATTGGCCTCAAATATAAAATCGGCATCCGCCAATGGTCTTGCTAGCCCTTGAAACCAATGAGAATTGCGATGAATCTTCTCAGTATACCGTCTAAGAGGATCATCAATAGGCATGGGTCCTGGGAAACCTTGAAATTCTGGCGGTTGAGCCGTCGGATGGGGCTCAGCAAGTAATTCACCAATATTAACCCTGGGTATACTGGGTCCAGCTTTTGATGGCCCTTCTGCCTGCATGATGTATTATGCGAGTGCGTAGAAGATCTGCTACAAAAGATTAGCACATTAGTATGGAAATTAATCATGATCCCATTAAAGTGAGACCGCAATCCCTTTCCATAACTGATGTGTAACCCGTGTAGCCGAGTGTCGTGATGTGGTTTATGGAATGATTTCTTGCAAACTAATGCAGGTCTCTAGACGCCTACATGCTTCAGATGATGCATACATTTCTTGATGAGATGTTATTATAGGTGATGTTGGGTTATAGTGTATGGATTTATACAAGGTTCAGTCGTGAATGAGTTATTACAAGGTTGTAGATTAGTCGGGGTGGGAGTAATGTTAGATAAGGGGGTCCGAGAAGACGACTGGATACGTTTCGGTATCCACTTCCTAAGAGTTGTTGAGCGGGTGGGATGTTTCTGCTGAGGGACAAAAACTGGTAGTGGATGGGGTGGTATGGAGGGTGAAGAGATTTCTGAGGGGTATATATTACATGGCTTGAGTGTTGAGCTATAATCCATGGTTTGGGTACCCAAATCTGCGTGGGTGTGGGTCGGTTCATAAGGTACTTCTTGGCGATCCAGATATGTCGAATGCTCGAACTTGTAGAAGAAGGTCGAGTAGACTTTGAATATTGTCTCTGCTTCTGTTGAAACTTCTTCTTGTCATTGTCCACATTGTTGAATTCTGCTGGTGGGTTCTGTCCTTTTGGCACCCATATTTTTTTCGTGCCTCTTGCTTTATGATACTGATACTGCAGCTTTCTTCCTTGTGTCGTTTGATGTTGTCGTCAGTCTGGGTTCCTTCGTCGTGGTTGACTCCTTTGTGGTTGAGGTTGAGAGGTTGGATGGACACTCTGCTTTGGAAAAGAAGGGAGGTCCAACACTTGCGAAACCTGCCCATTAGGAGGTGCTCCATTTTGTACTTTTAATCTAGACCAGTCCGTAGTAAGTGTGGAAGGATGGGCACCGCAGCTGATAGTGTCCATTTGGCTGGTGATGAAGTCCATCTGACCGCTGATGTAACCCACCTGACCATTGATGGTGTCCATTTGACCAAGCGGTTGGGTGGTTGACCCTTCTAATTTGCAGGAAGCCCAAGGGAAAATCTCCTGACGTCCTTCTGATTGACAATTGTCCATTGCCAAGCCCGCATGGGTTGGTGTAGACGTAACGTGACTGATCTGACCAAAGATCTTTCGGTCTTCCATCGCATGTTGTTCATAGGGTCTAGGGTCGCGTACTTCAGGCGAACAGCCGTTAGGGAAGTCAAGCGGTATCACTCGCTTCTGATCTAAGGTTCCAATCTGTAAGGAGCCTTGTCTAAGATTTAGGTCCACTGAGTGATCGTATAGCCAATCTTGGCCAAGGATTAGGGGTTCTATCAAGTCATCATCATGGCACACTAGTAGCTTTGTTGTCATAGTCACATCGTGTATGAGGATAGGAAGGTCCACCTCACCTATGCAAGGGGTTTCCATGCCTCCTAGCCCTATGAGGTATGCCTTAATTGGCCGCATTTCTATTCCTGAGTCCTTATAGTGGGACCATCTAATCGCACTAGTCGCAACACCTAAATCAATTAAAGCCCTGAGCTCTTGGCAAGGGTTGCCGTGCTCTAGCGTGACTGTAATGAATGGTCTCCTGTCCACTATGCTAGGATGTGTACTTGACTTTGCTTGACACATGGCCATGGGGTATCTGGGTATTGTTTCCAGATGGTTATAATGTTCTCTCCCTAGTCCTTGTCTTCTTAACTTCATGCGCTTAATGCGTTCTATAGCTTCTGCCTGAGCTTCAGCTCGTATTCTATTTTCTTCCTCCTTATGCTTCTTTGCCAACGTGAGTCGTCTAAGCATATCCTCAGTAAGAGGTTCTTGATATAACTTGACTCTATAGCCACTAATGTAATTAGGCATTATGTCTCCTTCTAAGGTGGCTAATTGTACTGCTCCACTTGTCGAGAGTCTATTAATGATCATAGGTCCATAACCTCGCTTTTCTAACTTCCGTGCGTGCTGTTTCAGCGTATATACTAGAACTAAATCTCCTTCTTTCAAGCCTTTATCTTTCACATGCGCATCAAAATATGCTTTCTGTCGCTTCTTTGCTGCGTATATTCCTGCTGCTGCTCTTAGCCTGGTTTCTCCTAATCGTTCCAAGTCCATTATTCTTGCTGATAATTCATGGCCGGTCCACTGATGTTCTTGTGCAACCTTAAGAGTCGGTATCAAGAAGTCCAAAGGAAGCACAACATTCTGACCAAAAACCATCTGAAAGGGAGTTGCATTGAGTACGGTCTTGTAGGCCACTCGATATGCCCAAACAGCATGGTGTAACTGTTTGTCCCAATCTGAACGTTTGTTGTTCACGAGTTTTGTTAGTACGTTACAAAGGATCTTGTTAGTGCTTTCAGCCTGACCATTGACCTGAGGATGATATGGTGCGGATTTCTTGTGAATCACCATAAAATCCTGTAACAAATATTCAATGACTTGGTTTAGGAAGTGAGTTCCTCGATCGCTCACTAACTCTATAGGCAATCCATATCTTGTAAAGACATTTTCAAACAAGAATTATGCAGTCGTGTGCGCATCATTCTTTTTCGTGGCCTTCGCCTCTACCCATTTGGTAAGATAATCATTCGCAACAATAATGTATTCCGCATGTGTACCTTTTGCAGGGGGGTTAATGGGTCCTACAAAGTCTATACCCCACTTAGAAAATGCACGTCCGCCCATCGTGGGTTTCAATGGCATTTCATCTCTGCGAGTAGGAAACTGAGTTCTTGGGCACACATCACATCTCTTTACATAGGTATGCGCATCCGTGTGAAGAGTGAGCCACCATAATCCTGCAAAGAGGATGGCTTTGATTATCCTATCGGGTCCAAAATGACCTCCTGCAACACCTTGGTGTGTAGTCTCTAGTACGCTCAAATAATCGCTTTCATGAACACATTGTCTTAAGTATCCATCTCATCCTCGTTAGTATAGATTATCGCCAATCAGTGAATAGTCTTGAGCTTCCTGCTCTAGACTTCGTTGTTATGCTAAGGTCATTCCTTGAGGGAATGTGTTCGTCCTCAAGTATGTCACTAAGGGTTCACTCCATTCTGGTGTGAGAGACACGTGATATAATGTAGCATATTCTACTGGTGGTCTTTCACAACAAACATGGCATTCTTTACACAACTTGTAGACATCTGCTTCCATCGTAGCCCAGTATACTCCTAGTCTATGCAGAGTCTGCAATGTACGATGTTTCGAATGATGTTGCGTTAATGCACCTATGTGTGCTAATTGCAACCAATTCGCATGTTCTGATTCATCTACACAACAAGCAAGAATCTTTTGATTATCCTGTTTGTATATACTTCCTGCTATTATTTGATATCTCTGAGATTTGGTAATCTCTCCTTCCTTGATCCTTATCCTAGGATTCTTGGGTCCATACGTGAGAATAGGGATTATAGGCTTAGCCCATTCTGGTGCTATCTCAAGGTTAAACAAATATGCATTTGGTAATTCATCCGCTATCCCTTGAGGAGCTTCTCTTGAGGTTAATCTTGAAAGGTGATCAACTCTAAGATGTGTCTTTCCTTTCCTGACTACTACTTCAAAATCATACTCCATGAGTAATAGAAACCAACATATTAATCTTCCTGTATTACATGGCTTATTGACTAAGTACAATAATGCTTGATGATCTGTAAAGAATTTGAACTTGTTTGCCAACAAATAATGCCTGAATTTCTTTACTGCGTAGATCATTCCTAATCCTTTTCGTTCCGTAGTGGTGTAATTTCTTTCTGCTGCGTTCAACTGTCTGCTCGCGTAAGCTATGGGGAGATCTACATTACCTTCATTCGTGGGTTGTGCTAACACACATCCTATGGCGTAGTTGGATGCATCCACATGTACATGGAATGGCTTACTCCAATCTGGGGTTGTCAATATAGGTGCTGAGCACAAACGTCGTTTAAGTTCATTGAATGAATTATCGCACTCATCTGTCCATTCAAAATTGGTCAAAAGAGAGTACAGAGGCTTGGCTATGATTGCATACATGTGTATGAATCGTCTATAATAAGCGCAATGACCCATAAATGCTTGTACTTCTTTTATGTTATTTGGCCTAGGTAGATCTGCAATTACTTTCACTTTTTCTTCATCTGTAGAAATTCCATTCTTTGACACAATGTGTCCTAGAATTTTGCCTTGTCTGACCATGAAAACACATTTTTCTGGGTTCAAACAAACCTGATCTTCTCGACATTTGTCAAATATTTGTCTTAATTCTGGGATATGTGTCTGCCTGATATTCGAATGAGCACATAGGTCATCGACATAAACCTCCAAATTCTTGCGTAAGAATTCCTTAAAACATGACACATGAGTCGCTGGAAAGTAGCGGGTGCATTTGTTAAGCCAAAAGGCATCACACGAAATGCAAATATGCCCCATTCTGTGGCAAAAGCCGTCTTGTGTTGATCTTCTGGAGCAATGGCTACTTGATTATAGCCTGAGAAACCATCAAGAAAGCTGTAAACTTCCTTGCCCGCGACTCTTTCCAATAGATGTTCCGTGATAGGAAGAGGATAATTGTCTCTAATCGTGGCGGCATTAACTTTTTTAAGGTTAATACACACTCTCAATTTTCCATTTTTCTTGGGCACAACCACAATGGGGGATACCCATTCGGTATGCTCAATTTCGTAAATGAATTCTGCTTCTATCAATCGATCTATCTCCTCTTTAATCTTCGCAGCGTAGTTATCATTGTAAGTGTATGGTTTTTGTTTCGTGGGTTTTGCATTTGGAGTCATAGGAATTCTATGAGAACATATATCCGGGTCTACTCCTTTCAAATCTTTGTAACTCCATGCAAACACATCTCTACGCAATAGGGCCACTAATTCTTCTTCTTCTTCATTCGTCAAATCATGCCCTATGTATGTACATTTCTCTTCTTCTCCTTCTATGGCAACTATGATTTTTTTGGTTTTCTCTCGGTTATCATATACTTCTCCAACGTCAGCTTTTCTGTTAGGCATTCGTACCATTATTCGTCTATCTTCTATTTCATATTTCTTGAAGTTCTAAGGAACCTCAAACAAAGATTCTTCTTCTTCTCACATGGTTTGTTTCTTCTTTCTTTTCTTCCCTTCACTTTGAGTGGTCACTTGAGTGGTTAATCTCACCTCATTCATAATTTCTTCATGTCTCGGAGGGTAAGCTTCTAGTTCATAGAAATATTCTTCCTCTGATGCAAAGGGTGGGTCCATAATAATTGACTCTAAATCGAAGTCACTTGCATCCTCAAATGCATCAGTGCTAGGTTCACACTCTTCCAAAATTGCATCACACATGATCGGCTCTATCGTGAAAACTGAGATATCATAGCCATCCTCGTCACAGTGGGGTGTCCATTGTTCTTCATTGATGGCTACATCCATGGTTGCTAGGATTTCTGCCCAACCATGGGGTTCAAACTCTTCATCTGGAAACACTATAGGTGCGTACGCTGGGTCTTGAAGGGTTCATGGACGTTGTTCTGCACCTAATTTCTTGGCTTCTAACTGTTCTTCCTCTTGTTTTGCTACCTTACACATCCATTAATGAGTATCCTCGTGCAACCATGAGGGGTTTGACTCCAACGAGTGTACTGATTCGGTCTCTACCTATGTCTTATGGATGGTGTTCCATTGTATTGGGGGTACGTCTCTATGGGAATAGTCTTTAAGATTGACTTTAGTAGTCACTCCTAAATGTTGCAAGTACCTTACACATCCATTAATGAGTATCCTTGTGCAACCATGAGGGGTCTGACTCCAACGAGTGTACTGATTCGGTCTCTACCTGTGTCTTATGGATGGTGTTCCATTGTATTGGGGGTACGTCTCTATGGGAATAGTCTTTAAGATTGACTTTAGTAGTCACTCCTAAATGTTGCAAGTACAACGAATTAGTTCCCCAATCTTGTACGATTTGCAACTGACGCATGAATGGTCGTCCCAATATCATCTCATAAGCATGATTTTTTGCAAAATCACAAATGGCGAAGGTATGCTCAAACTCCACACCACAAGTGGTGAGAGATATGCCTTCTAGTAAGCCTAATGGTTTCTCTATATGTCCATCAGCCATTTGTAGCTTCATCTTGGTGGGTCTCAGTGTTGGCTTACTCCAACGTTTCCATAAAGCGGTGGTAGCAATGGCTACTCCGGCTCCTAAATCTAAGATGGCTTTCATGGTGTAGCCCTGATGGGTTATTGGAAGATAAGTGTTACCTTCCTCTCCTTCGCTTACATCTCCGATCTTTTCTATAGGTACTTCTGGTATCTTCTTGTGTGATCCTATCTGAGAGGAAGTAGTAGCAAGCTCGGGGAATTGATTTGCTACATGTTTCCACAGTTCTGGTTTTACCTTTAACAATTCCTCTAGAGTGAGATTACATTGAACTTTGGTGTTCTTTATCACTTCCGTGTTCCTAGGTATTACTGATTCTTCATTCCTCACTATTATCGTGGGCGCTCTCATGCTAATAGACTTAGCTTCCCAAGGTCCTGTGAACTGAGGCAATTCTTGCAAAGAATTAGATTCAAAACCTGTGTGTTCACTCAGTTGCTCCTCCTCTACATCATCATAAATAGAGGGGATGTCTTGGGGAAATTGCTCTTGCAAGTCATCTATTTCTTGAATAGGAGGATGGGTTCCTTGTTCTTTTTCCCATTTCTCTTCTTGGATTTCTCTCAGAAATTCATGTGAATACCTATGTATGGAAGACAGGTTGTCTTCACCTTCTGTGTCTGGTATTTGAGACAGGGATGGTGCATTCCTTTCCTGTGTCTCTGGGATAGTAGGGTTCCTATGCCGATCCTGTTTCTCTTTGCTATCAATCAAGTATTCTAGCCTCTCCATCAGTCCTTGAAAGTGTAATTCCGGTTTTGCCATGTTATTCCAATTTAGATATCTAGAGGCTTCAAACATTGCTTGTGCTAATTCTACCATTTTGATGCAAAGTTTAGTTCTCTCAATTTCTAGATCAGCTCGAGGGTAGTTTTTACTCATTTCAGCTATTTGAGGTCCTTCTTTTAATCTAGCTTGATACCCACGAAACATCATGTTTAGGTTTTCTGGTGTGGGTTCTGCTAGAACTGATCCTGATTTTTGAGCTGGGTTCTCTTGATTCAATTCATGTGAAATCAATTCTAGAATTTTGGCTCTAGATTCCTTCAAACTTCCTTCCAACTCAGTTATCCTTTTACTCCATTTTCTCTTAATCCTTTCTCTAGAATCTTTCCAAGATTTCGTCTTTTTATTGCTAGATTCTCCAACTTCACTAGTTCCAGCTATTTTCTCCTGGCTAAGCTGTTGATTCTGTAGGAGCGCCTGGGCTCTTGTTATAGCTTGGATAGGTACGTATGTAGGGTTGGATCCATCTGCGTTGTTTACAATACCTATCACGTTGATGGGTGTCACATTTGAAGCATTCACAGGGTTCTTAGGACAATCTTTGATGATGTGTTCTTTACCACAGTCGGCACAAAAGCCTTGTATGCTATAGTATTGTGATTGTCCTGATATCGAAGGATGTGGACAATCCTTTATGAAATGATCTCCTTGGCACCTAAAGCATGGTCCTCTAGGGCCCTCTAGTCTCTGCTGTCTCAATTGGGGCCGTGGATTTGGGTTTGTGTACATCACGTTAGCATATTCGGGCTCCCAACTCGGTTCCACTGGTGGACTATCATAATGATATGTCTCCACGTGTTCTGGTGACTCCGTGTAATAAGCGGGTGGACTATCTACATGTGTAGAGTCAAAACTGTTTGAGCTTGGATCGCTGTCAGTAATTAAGGGTGAAACGGGAACTAAAGCCCTATTAAGGTTCTCTTCTGTAGCAGCATATTTGACTGAGCTGACATTCGCTGGTGGGGGTGGCTGCTGAGCTAAAACAGGTTGAGGTCTCTGTTGAGCCTGATACGGGTAGTTCTGTGGAGGCCTATAGTAATAAGGCTGAGCATTGTATTGGCCTTGATACCTACCTGGCTACGGGTATGCTTGCGGGTAGTTCTGTCTTACTGCTTGGTTCTAATGAGCATGCCATAAAGTTGTTTTCTAGACAACTTTAATTTTTTAATAAACATTTATATCTTGAAAATTTCCTTTATCTAATCCATGAGTTAGTATTTATAGTTATGTCCTTTTCTCATACTTGAAAGTATATCTAAGTTTTCATATGTGATAACTTCTTTCTTTAGCTAAATACCTTTTAGAAGGACATTGACATTTACTTGTCTTAACATATTTATGAACTTGTACTTGTTTTGGGGAAAGTCCATGGATGAATTGAGATCCATTACTTGGAACTTCTTGTATTCCGAAAAGATAAGTTTTTCTCGAATATGGTATAGAAAATGGTTCGACTTAGGAAATTGAAAACATTTTCATTTATGTTCTTGTCTTTACGAACTATCACATTTCCTGAAGATCACTTATTTAGGTTTCTTCTTGAGATGCATGCATGAATACATGAAACTTCAAGGTAACTTCCAACCCTTCTAAGAAGAAAAGAGGTCTTTCAAACTTTTGATGAGTCCTTGGCACTATCTTTTCTATGAACTAAACACAAATCCATTGAAAAAGAAACTTCCGACCCTTCTAAGAAGAATAGGTCTTTCAAAGTTTTCATGAAACTTCAAAGAAATTTCCAACCCTTCTAAGAAGAAGAGGTCTTTCAAAGTTTTCATGATTCCTTGGCACTAGGCATCTTTTCTATGAATTAAACAGAAATCCATTGAACTTTAAGTTGATTTTGAGTTCAATGGATTTCTTAACTTGTTTAATCCATCCACTCATATATATATATATATATATATATATATATATATATATATATATATATATATATATATATATACTTACTTCAATCCGATCCCAATCAACCATCCATGTACTTCAGCATTTTCTACTCACGTTTTTTATTTCCTTCTTTATTTACAATGATAAAAGATATTTCATATAAGACTTTTTGAAAAGCACACAAAACAACGTATACTATCTATGATATATATACCTGTGCTTGCCCATGACAATGTCTCTCTGCTTTCGTTAGTCATCTCTCTCTCTCTCTCTCTCTCTCTCTCTCTCTCGTTAGCATGTAAAATAATAAAATAAAATACCTCGTCATGGCGGGAATCTCTATGTGACCTGCTATATGAGTGACAAAGTTGGTTTGGAGGTTCGGTTATGAGAGCCCCTTCTACGATGTATGGCCAGAAGAAAACGCAAGCGACCATGTCTCTCATCTCATGGGAAAGCAGCGACAAGCGTCCACATCCAATGATGAACTCTCCTGTAAAAGCTGCTACCAACTCCAGTCCATAGAGCCCCAAATACACAAATCTCTCCATGGTGAGATGATAATAGACAAGGAAACACAAACAAAGAGTGGTGGGCATGTCGTCAACGACACTGACTTTTTCTTGCACTCCATAGGAGCTTGATGCGAAAGTAGACAAAAAAAGGAACAAAGGTGCGGAAAAGAGTGCCTATGGAAGAAGGGAGAGACGACCAAATTGAGGCTTTCGTTCCCTCCTACCGAAGTGGATGCAGTGAAAAGAACTACTAGTAGACATAATTTTGCTTGCCCTAGCACCCATGGGACACCCCGTATCCCACAAAGTGGGGGCAATTAATAGATTACTAGAGAATTTTACAAAGAAGGTTTATAACCCTCTCGTCCCCCTCATGTGGGACCCACTCGGTTTTGATTTTGTTGTTCTCTAGGAAGAACACTCTATGATGTCTAAAGGGCGAGGGTTTTTTACAGTTGGAAATTCTTTTGCCGAAAAGGAAAAGAGAATTTTCGATCGACCATTCTTTAGGAGGGCTTCCAAAGTTGGTTGCACACCTCTCTTTCCATATTTTCCATCGATTCTCCCCTCTTATAGTATTCCACAGTGCTGAGGAACATCCAATCACTTCACCCAGCAAAGCTTCCTTCCAATTGATTTGTCCCTATAACAACATGATTCTCTCAAGGGCCTACCAGACACATAGTGATTTGGGGCACGAATAGAAGAGGTGTCCCAAGTCTTCAATTCCCCGAAGGCATCACTTGCACCATGGGGGTACCCTACAAATTTTGTTAGCTTTTATATTGGTCTAGATTCCACGGTGTAGGATTTGCCACATAAACACGGACTTTTCTGCCTCGATGAAGGGGTGCCCAAGGGATTGGATCTTAAAGACCCACCTCCAACTTAAACAATCCAGACACCATTTCCTGTTGAGCATGACATGACAATCCATGTCCTTCTTCAATCTTGAAATTTTCTCAAGGTTATTGCCATTGTGCCATCTCAGACCGGAAGAGTCCTGACCAATGAGGAGGCAAGTCCTCGAGTGCTCCCAAGCATTGAATCTACTCTGCCATAGATGCTTTTGGCCAAATAAATGTCCTCGAATCTAATTCATTGACAAGTTTTTTGGTTCGGAGGTATTTCCACAAATGAAAGCCTTTGCTCCAACGCTTCCTAGCTTTTTGGAGGTTCCAAGACTCCACACCTCTCATGCCCTTGATAGGGAGCTAGATCGGATCACTCTACCTAATACAAGCTTCCCATTTCCAATCTTCATTGATTTTGATAAAGTGTTTAACCTTGTTCCAACTCTTCCATAGAGAGCACACCAAGCTTGAGCCTTTGGGAGTCACCTCAAATGGGGAGAACAATATGGTGAGAAGGTCACGACCCTTCCATCCCTAGAGTCCCACAAGTTTGAGACAATTCCTCTATCTAAAAATAAGCTTGGCCCAAGAGGTATCACTATTGTTCTATGCTTTAATTAACCATTTTTCTGCTAACTTATTGGCCATTCCTTCGACGTCTAGAATGCCCAAACCACAAATTCATTCTTTTGGCTAATGCAAGTAATCCATTTAATTTTGGAAATACCCCTCCAGTTAAGGTCACCATCTAGAGGAAGCTCGTGCAAAGTCTCTCTAGTTTGAAGATCTCTTGGTCTTTTGGTCTCCAACAAGAGAGAAATTAAAGCATCAAAGAGAGAAGGAACATGCTAATCACCATAGCTCATCCAACCAAATTAATATGCATACATTTGCCCAATTCCATTATTGCCCCATCGAAACATTGAATCCCACCGGAATACCTAAGAAACAAAAGATTTGACCACTAGGGATCAACTCACAACCATGGTCAATAAGAAATTGAGGAGGGTGCCCAATAACTACACTGAAAGCAGTTTTAGAATTTTTATCTTAGATCCCAAAGCCTCACAAAAAGTATTCAAACAACTCCAAAAAGTGTCAATGCTTAACGTGTCATTATGCACAAAGACATTAGTATCATTAGCAAAAAGCCGCATGATCATCTTATCTTGATTGAGAGGTACATTGAGGCCCTGAATGTGACCTAAGTGAGCTTGATGGTTAACAAGGCACCCGAGACCATTGGTCCCAATAGCAAAGAGAAGAGGGGCCAATGGGCACCCTTGTCTAATAGAATGCTTTAATCTAATTGCTTGAGAGAGTTGAGAATTGATGTTTATCTAAGCAGGTGCATTTCCCAACAGAGTAGAGGTCATCGTAATGAATTTTTGGCCATAGTCCAAGTCTTTCAATGATTGGAGAATAAAGTCCACCCAATTCTATCATAAGCTTTGTCGAATTCAATCTTAAGGAAGAGGACATCTTGCATTGATTCCTCAGCAAAAGCCAGCCCTTCTCAAACATCAATGATAGCCTCGAGGATGGATCTCCTCTTAATGAACCCTTTTTTATCCTCAATGATCCAATCACGAAGGTGACAGATAATATGGTTCGTAATCACCTTTGTTAGGATCTTGTAATGGGTTTGCAACATCAAAATTGGTCATCAAATTTCAATTCTATTTTTGCTTCTTTTTTGTGAATGCACAACGGATACTTAATTGTCAACCCACTTTGTCAATTAAAAGAAAATGCGCATGCGACTCGAGTGTGGCCACATAACATGTTGTTTAAAGGGGGGAGCTCTTGAGTTCCTTATTCGTTTGCCAATGCAGCCTTGGGATTTCTTTATGGCCCACTCTTTGGGGGATACACTGAAGGTAACAAGAGATAAATTTTCCAAAGGGCTTCACCTATGATGACATTCCAAAGTGCTAGAGAGAGACAATAACCTCCCTAAGTAGAACTTGCTTCTAGCCGATTGGATGATATAGAATAACAATTCTTCTCACACTTTTCCAAACAACAACACTCTTTAGGTAGGAGTAAAAGAGGTCAAAGATATCTTCTCTAGCACTTAATATCCATAATCGTAGATCCTAAAGAAGAACTTGAATCACCAGCTCAAATGGAAGTTATGCCTGACTAGAAGGCCAAACATTCCACACTTAGATAAGGTTAGTTTCATGTTTGGGTGTAGTCTCTCATACATTATGTATGCCAAACTCCTCACAAGAGAATCCTCTTTCATTATTTTCATGCTGCGCTACCTAACACGTCAATATTTACAAAAAGATGAAAAGCTCTTCCCCATCGACTTCTTTGAATTGTACTCTAAAATCGTTCGACCTAAAATGTGCATACTATTGGAACATGTGAAAATATGTCAAGAATTGCATAGAGAAACCAAGAGAAAAGAATGTTGACTCTAGAATCTACTTATATCAGGGAGGTGATGTGCAATAGTTGATTGCATCAACTAGCAAGAAATATACGCCAAATGATACTACCAAGGTACTAAGGTAATGAAGAGCTCTATAGACAAAGTAGGCAAAGATGCTAACATAAAGAACGATAGGAGAGGATGTTGTAGAGTATGCCTATAAGTAGCAACAAAGATCTAAAGGAGGAAATAACATGGTCAAGTAGTGAATCAAAGCACAAACCAACTACTCCAAATATTGAAAATTTTCCAATCAAAATTTTATTATAAAGGAAGTTTGGCAATAGTTTACTCTCCTAGAATTTAATTAATAGAAGGAACAACTCTACAAGTGAACATGCCTAGCACCCATGGGACCCCCCAAATCCCACAAAGCAGGGTTGCTTAAATCTTGCTAGAAGACATTACAAAGAAGTTTGATAACCCTTTCATCCCCCTCATGGGGCTCCCACTTAGTTTTAATCTTGTTACTCTCAAGGAAAAACACTTTAAGATGTCTAAAAGGTGGAGCCTTCTTACAATTGGAAATTATTTTTCCTAAAAGGAAAAGAGATTTTTCAATCCAATAGTGCTTCACCCAATAATGCTTGATTCTAGTTGATTTGACCTTGTAGCAACATGATTCACCCAAGGGCCCACCAAACCGAAATTCATTTGGGGCATGAAAAGAAGAGGTGTCCCAAGTCCTCATTGCCATGAAGGCATCTTTTGCACCATGGAGGGGCTCTGCAAATTTTTTTAGCTTTTACATTGGTCCAAATTCCCTGATAGATGATTTGCCACATAAGAATCTATTTTTCAACCTTGATGAGGGGATGGCATGGGATTGGAACTTGAAATCCCACCTGATACTCGACCAATCTAGACACCATCTCCTATTAAGCATGATGTGAAAGTCCACATTCTTCTTGAATCTTGGAATTTTATCAAGGTTGTTATCATCGTGCCACCTAAGACCCTCGAGGTGAGGTCTATTTACAAGTTTGACATGAGGTACGGCTTGCAATAGAACATTGATGTAAGAAAATAGAAGCTATTTGGTTTCAATTTCTATATATGAGACTAGAATTTTGTTTTGTCTTCCATATAAGTATTCACACCTCTCAATTCCACATGCTTTGATATTCAACAAGGGGATAACGCCCATAAAATAATACAATATACTATTTTGGATCTCAATAGTGCTTCTCAGTGAAATTACTTCACACAAATCTCATTGGTGAATCCTTTGGAGGTTTTCTGAATGAGTGTAGTGTAGCCTAACCATATAGGTGAAGAAGATGACAGAGTTCTTCTTTTCAACCACTTTCCTTTCTTGCCTCTTCTCTTTTCTATCCAAAATCTTGTGATACCAGAAAAAGAGATAAGAAAAGAGAGATAGAGATCTTGCAAGCTTATATAGAAGAAGGAAGTATCACAAAAAGTTAAAAGCAATAACATACTTATACTTCTTCTTTTTTTCTAAAAGGAATTTTGGCCATAGCCTATGCTCCCATGCTTGAATTATTAAAAGAGCAATTATACAATGAATAGGCTTAGTGCCCTTGGGATCCCGTGTATCTCGCAAAATAGGGGTATAATGGACTGAAAGCTATGACAAACCACAACTGGTAGGATATCTAGGATTCGACGGGAGACAAATGTTTCTAAAGAGAGTTGCTATGTAATTTAATGACTTTTTAGTCACCTTCATGAATAGCCCACTTACTTTTAATCTTGTTGTTTTCCAAGACAAGCATCCTATGGTGTGTGAAAGGTGAAGATTTTTTACAATTACATATTCTTCTACCTAATAAGTATAGAGATTTTTTAATCAACCACTCTTTCTGGTGGCCATGAAAGTTGATTGCACATCTTTCTTTCCATACTTTCCAAAGAGCTTCCGCTATGATGGCATTCCACAAAGCGAATGAGCATTGCTTGGAGAAACAACTTATACTTCTTCTTGTATTATAATGTGCAAGGATTGCCGAATACAACAGAAAGCGGTATCCAACATAGAAGAGAGATAACGTAAGAGAAACCCTAATATCAAGTAATTGAGTGAGCAACATGTGTGTGTCTTCATCCTTCGATATGTTAGTGAAGCCAAATCAAAATCTTTTTGGGGTATATACATGCATCCAAAGCACATAGATATATAAATCAAAATCATGAATCGTTAGATTGAAGTAATATTTATTGAAGTCAATATCTCAACATCTTATGTTCATGCACATATATTGTGAAACCATCATTTGAACCAAAAATATAGTGTTCTTGTTGATAGAAACTTGAAACTTGAGAGAACAACTCAGAAACCTAGGGGACCCCCTTCGCCCTTCACATCAAGGGTTCACCTTGAGCCAATCGGTGAGTCTTCAACCTCTGATCTTGGGCATAGTGATTCAAGGTCTTACCACTACACTATGCCCCCTCAACAGATCCAAATTTCACTCGCTTACAAACTTTAAAACTATAGAAAGCACCACACCCCAAATCCACCTCTATAATTAGTATAAGAGTGCTATAGTTATTTTTAAAGAATTTCACCATGTGTGTGTATGTATGCAAATTTTTCACACAAAAGTGGAGTAGTACTATATGTACATATTGGAATCACGTCTTCTTGGCAGACCACAAAGTATGCAGTCAACTTTGTGTACTTCTTCCTTTCACATAAAATCAAAAGACTTCATGCATACATTTTGTCTTACCATGTCATGCGAGGTTCAGCCTTTTGAAACTTTTTCTATATGTAGTTGTATAATGCGAAGGTGACATCGTAAGACAAAGTGTTTGTAGTAAAGCGCTTTGCGAAACAGGAGGAAGAAGACAAAGGAAGAAGAAGAAAAAGTGATTCCACCATGTCCATTATATGCAGTCTACCACTCTTTTCTTACTTCCAAAGTGTGAAGATTTGGATGTACTTTTTGAACATCCCTTTCACAAGTTTGACCTCATTGTTGAACTACACCATTTCTGGCATGAGTAACTAAAGAAACCTCATTGTTTGGCATGCTCTCGAGAAGTGAGAGTTGAAAGCAAGAGATGAGAAAACACGGAGACAAAGAGTGAAGACAAAGTGGTGCAAAAATTTCTTGAAAAGAAGCCACATTTTTGTTTTTATCCACTTTCGGATAACCTACGGTGTATATTATTTCTTCTTATGATTCCGAAGAGCATGGGAAACACCCTTGAATGTGTTTTACATCATTTTTAATAGATTAGGTAGCTCAATAAACTAGTTAAAATATCCCTACATGTAGTTTAGGACTATTTTTAACTATGCTAACCATTTTTGTGGGAGCAAGGTCACTCATTTTTGTATAAAGTTGAATGAGAGCTCATTTTTGTAGACTTTTTCCTTTGTGAATAGAGAGCTATTGTGAATGATCTAGAAGCTTTCTGATCTACTTTATTTTTCTCTTCCATTCTTGCTCTTCAAAGAGGTATATAGTGAGGAAACCCAAGGGTTTATGCAGCTATGGAGCTCGTATTGCAGTAAAAAAATTCTTGGAGTGTGCAAAAATTGCGGATTTTCAAGTAATCTCCATTTTCAAGGTAAATTTCCATTATTTTTCATCAAAACTTTACTTTTTCTGTTTATATTTTGTTTTTAGAGAGTTTTACTATATGTATAGGGATATTGCATCACTATCAACTATCATGATGACTTTCGTGAGATTTCATGGGACATCACAATTGGTTTGGGAAATTACGATTGCTCAGAGGCATCATCACGATTGCTCTCCTTCAAAGCTAAAGGAATGAAAAACACAAAATTGGGACACAAAACACACAAAACAAAAATTACGCACTAAAGACCCTAACACATTGATAATTAAAGAATGAATGCTCCAAGCAAAGTGAAAATTGATGTATACACTTAAGATTTGGTAATACATGTTGATGTAGTTCGGTAGTGATGTGTGTGAATACACTAGGACCACCAAGGCACTTTTTTCCCTCTTTAGGAGGTTTTTCCCTCCGCTTGTATATACGCCTATAACACTAATAGGTCACTTATTTTTGTGCATTCCCTTGCTAATGCATTCAATATTGTGTGCTGTGATCCAAGCTTCTTCTTCTTCCTTGTGATGTTCTTGTGCTTTCATAGACTTCAAACTCCAACAATTGGCATCAAAGCAGGTCTCCGCTTCATCTAGGCCATCATTGACACCCCTTCGGTCATAGTCTCAGAATTGCAAGAAAATTGATGAGCTATTCATGGCTATTAAGAGTTCAAAATAGCTTCATTGTGTGATGTCCAATTTAGGATCTAAGCTCGTTTAGCCTTCGAACACATTATATAACTGCCTGAGTAGGCAATGTCATCCTTTTGGGCCAAACATATATATAGGTTTCGGTTCGCCAATACAAGCACCTCAAAGTCTACTATAGATCTAGCAGAGCTCGAGAAGGTAGTTATGTTCAACTTTTTGAGATACATTCATTTTTTTGCATCAGGGTATTTTAATCAGTGGCCATGGCAGAAAGCAATGATGTATTCCATATGTTGGTAGTTGAGGATAGATTGGATGGTACTAGTTACCCATTATGGGCATATATGATGCATCATGTATTGGTTGTGCAAGGATTGTGGAATATTGTGCATGGTGTTGAAAGACATCCTGCTACAAATACAGTTATTGAAGGTGATGTGGATGGCATTGAAGATAATGATCTTCAAGTTCCTATTCATGCAACGGTTCCTATTGTAATATATTGTAGAGCAACTTTGTTGGGATGGTAGAGATGTTCAGGCACATGCATTGATAGCCTTATGTGTCAAATGTGCCATTATTCCTCACATTTGCTCCTAAAAAACAACAAAGGATGCTTGGGATACACTTACCACTTTATACTAGGCAAGGAATGAGGCTCATGTTTCTTACCTCTTAAAATAGTTGGAGAGTGAGCACATGAATGAAGGAGATTCCATGAACAATTTTTTGACAAAGATCAAAGATTTGAAGGAGCAATTGATTTCCACTAATGAAGTCTTACCTGACAGTTCACTTGTCCAGACTGTTGTGAATGGTCTTCCATATTCATATTAGAGTTTTGCTTCTACTCTTTGATTGATGATGAAAGGAAATCCAAATGCCTTAACATTTGAGGAGTTCATCTCTATTTTGTTGCAGAAAGATCAGCCTAGGTAGAATAGGTCCATTATGCATGTTCCAAATCAAGCTTTCCTAGCTAGTCAGAAGGGCAAAGGTAAATGGAGCTCATCTACTAGTAAGCAGAAATCTGCTAATTCTACACAATCAACGAAGGATGAAAAAGATAAGAAGAAAACAGAAAAGAAAAAAATGTTTTGCAAATATTGTAAAGGAAATGATTATGTCATAAAGAGTTATCCAAAATTGGCAGAAAAAGAGGCAAATAAGAAAGAGGATGGAATGGTTGTTGTAGAGGCATCTACACCCAAAATAGAGTCTGCTAATCTTGTGCAAAATGAAGAGTGGGGATTTACTACTAGTTGCAATTATGACCCATCTTCTCATGAACCATGCATGTCTCGAGTACACTTAGATGTCTGGTACTTTGATAGTGAGGCAACCAAACATATTACTTTGCAACACAGTTTCTTCACTTCACTTGAACTTGCCCCTAAAGGCAATATTGTCACATGCACCAACAAATCCTCTTATCCTACCATGGGAGTTTGTAAGATCATTTTGACTACTGCTGATGGTAGTTCTTATTTATATAAAGAGTGCTTAGTTAAGTGGAGCTATGGGACATATTGGGAATGAGTAAGTTCCATAAATTAAAATTTTTGTCTTTTCCAACTTGAAGCTAGGAATGAGGCAAATCTTTTTGAGATTGAGCCCATGATCAACGAGTTAGATCATGGTGCACATGTGAATACTCCACATATTATACAAACACACATTTTTGAGGAAAAAAATGTTCAAAGGGGAAGAATGTTGTATAATCCTTGGGTTAGACCCTTGGATAATGGAATTTATCCTCGAAAACCATTGGTTTATTTAAATGGGTTAGACCCTTGAAGTTGGAGCACAATTTCTTGGTTTTAACCCTTGGCAATTTATTCAATTGAAGTCTCGATTGAAGGGCTTTTACCCTTAGGAATAATCATCCTAAGGTATGAGAACTGTTCACGCGAGAGAAGCTTCTCCCAAGTGCCACCTTGACTCGTACATGAAGGGAAGGCTTCAATTGAAATAGAAGTCATGTGACTATCCTTGGAAAGTTTGCACATGAAGGACACCTAGAAGGACACATGGAAGAATCTTATGACATGAACCCCTTGGACCTTTGGTATATATATGGGTGGAGTTGGATGGGTGGATACATACTCACTCACTCTCTTGGTGGATATTATATTCTTGAATGGAAACTTTACAATCACTTCCTTATTAGTTGATAAACAAATTTCACTTTTGTATTCAAGATTTATACCTGGATTGTCTTTATATTTTTAGGGCTTGATCATACCTTGGATCGTCTTTATATTTTCCTTTCATTGATTATATTGAGTTATTCTAGACATGAATGAAACTCAATGTGTTCAACATGGGCATGTGATTTAGGGCATCTATCACGGTCTTTTCTTGCTAGTATTTGCGTTCCTAATAAAAAAAATGAAATATTTTGGCACATCTTCTTTTAAAATTTTCAATTTCGTATTCAAGAATTATACCTTGGATTTAGGCTTGACTATACCTTGGATCGTCTTTATGTTTTCCTTTATTTGATTAGGGTGAGTTACTTTGGACATGAATGAAACTTAGTGTGTTCAACATGGGCATGTAATAGGGCATCTGCCATAGTGTGGATATTTTCTCTCTAGTATTTCAATTCATAAAAAATTTTTAGATTTATTTTGGCATACCTTGCTTTTTTTCCTTTCAAATTTAGTTGGTTTGCAAACAACCTAATGCTTTCTTGCTCAATGAATAGAGTCACTTTGACACCAAATAAGTAATGATTCCACTTCTTTAAGGCATGAGCAAGTGTGAACATCTCTCATTCACAGATATAATAGCTTTTTTAAGTTGTGCTTAACTTTCTACTTTCAAAAGCTATGGGTCAACCCTCTTGAATCATAAAAACGTATTTTTATGGCTATGAACTCTTTTGTATTGCTCTATTGATTCCTATAATTCTCAAGAGCATGGGGAAATGTTTTAGATGTATTTACTTTATTTTTGCTAACTTAATTAGCTCAATAAACTAGTTAGAATAGCCCTATATGTACTTTATGACTATTTTTAAATAGATCGGCTATTTTACTACAAACAAGTGTACCTTATTTTGTATAAAGCTCAATACGAGCTCATTTTTTGTAGAATTTCACCATTATGAACAAAGATTTCTTTGAAACATTTTGTAACTTGTCTTTTTTTTTTCAACTTTTCTCTTCCATTCTTTTTTGAGGTATCTATGGTGATGAAAGTGTCTCCCGAGGGTATGGATCCTTACATAAGTTTTTTCCTTGGATTGGAGGCTTTGTGTGTGCATAAGGAGCTCCAAAATGAGGCAAGACATTTCTCGGTAGTCACTCACATTTTTTTCTCTCTAGAAGTTTGTTATTTTGTAGTTTTAACATTTAAATGTGTAGAACTTTTTGTTCCAAATGTCTCAATGTGTGAAAGGGGTGGTATGGCTTATGCCTTGAGAGATATATTTGCCAAATGAACTAAAAAAGGACCTAAGGTGAGTTTTGCAGACCCCTTAGGCAAAGATAGATCAAGATAAGAGATGGAACAAATAGATGAGGAGATACATAGAGATCCAAGACATCAAAGAGCCATGGATGAGTTTCCCCTACCAAGACCTAGAGAATAACCTAAGATATTGAGGCCCATTGGATTGGTTAAGTCCATGAAGAACTACTTTGATGGCTCTAGAGACCCCTACGATCATGTGGTAGAGCTTAGACAAGTATTAAGAGTTGAAAAAGTCGATGATTTGTTCACCCAATACAATGCTTTTGGCCTTATGAATATCAAGGATACACTCAACCTCAACCAATTCTAGGAGATCAGCCCCCACATCCTCAAAACATAGTACTAGTCAAGTATACACAATCAAGAGAAAACTTGGAAAGAGTTGTAGTACCTGTGTCCCCATTGATCAGATTAGAGAACCTAAATCAAGGCTATGAAGAGGGCTATGGATATTCTTATGCCCATGAACATAATCTCATCAAGTATGAATCCTCCTACGAACAAGAATAGTATGAACGTGATGACTATGGAAACTCTTTCGGATCTAATTATAGTAATCTTATGTATGTAGCTCCTAGGGCTCTAGCTCCAAGAACACCTATAGCTAGCCCACCTGCACCTAGAGGACCGTGTTATAGATGCGAAGGAGACCACTTCATTAGGGGATGCACAATGCCCTATCATCCACCACCTCAAAAGGTATGGGAAGGATATTTCAGTGATTGTGGAACACTTGTTCAGGGATTATCCCAAGAACCCCTCCAAAGCACATTCCATGGCTCAAATTAATGTGATTGAAGTCATAGAGTCCCTAGGTCGTGATAAGGAATACATAGTACCATTAAAGACCATTATGAGAGCTACAGATAAAGAGAACTTGGAAACTCAATGACCTAATAGTCCTAGGAGTGAGAAGGAAGTTTAATCCTTACCTCAAGAAGTAGGATATTCAGAAAAACCATCAAAAACCTCTATGAAAAAGAAAGCTCAAAAATGGAAAACTAGATGGGAGAAAATAAAAAATAATTGGATTAAGAAGATGGTTGAAGATAAGGAAAAAGTTGATATGAGACATTGAATATAATCAAAATAGTCCAGCCAAACAAAACATGAATACGATGAAGGAAGAACAAATGAAGGACCAAACAAGATCAATTCTAGCAGATCCTATGCCTAAAGACTTAAAGATGTGGGTAAAACGTTATCATTCTAGAATAGAGACAGGAACTAGTCTAGAGCAACATGACCACAATTACCCAAGAGGAAATCTTGAGAAGGAAAGGTTAGAAATATGTAAAAAACTGATTGAAATCGCTCAGAGTACTTTAGAACAATCAACACCGAACCTCATTGAGATGAGAATTCTAGAAGTCTAGACATTCCAGGGATGTTTAGGCAACTCCAATTCAAAACATAAGAAACAAGGACCAACTAAGGAGACGGAAGAAAAATTAAAGCTAAAGCCCATAGAAATAGACTTTGTGATTCCCAAAGTGGAAGCCAACTAGCCATATGACTCATGGGCCAAAGTTCAAGAAGAGAGATGGAAGAGAATTGAAGGTGGGATCCTTCCCTTCGCAGAACTAGATGCTTGCATTAATCAACCCATGATGGAGCAAGAAATAAATTTTGAGGAGTTGTCGGAACTAGGATCAAGAGAGAGACCAAACTTGGAGCTTAATTACCCTTCCAAACTATATGGGTGAATATGAACAAAAGTCAGATTTCTTCCATGCCCCTACAATAAGATGCAAAGAGAAGGGAACTTTAGAGGAAGTGTCAAACACTCTATAGGAGTTGAAAAAAGCTAAAGTTCATTGTTCTTTAACCTTAGAAGAACTCTTCCTAGTAAATCCCCATCTGTAGATAAATTAGCCAAACAATTGAATTTGAAGGAACATTGTATATCAACCCAGGAAAAGAAGGTGGAAGAAGCCCAAACTATCAAATGTGGATAAGGTTTGAGACTTTAATGAAGGTGATGAAGGAAATATATGTCTCCCAGATACAAGTGCTATAGTAGGGATAGCTACCAAAGAGATTTGGAAAAAAATGGGGAAAGCCAACATTGAGACCAACACGAATAAAGTTGCAACTAGCAGAAGATCATGTAGAACGTCCTTTAAGACTCCTAGAAAATGTAATTTCGACTACATGTGAACTATAATTCAAGCATACCTTAGTCATATGCCTATTTGGCAAGGCAGGTAATAATGAGATGATTCTAGGAAGACCTTTTATGTGACAATTAAAGGTAGTTCAGGAATAGGGATGAGGTGTTTTAGATCTTTAACACCAGTGCACCACAACTAAAATAAATCTTCAGAACTTCTCCTATAGGGATGTTCCACCTCCTCAACAGAACACCATCCATAAAGAGTAGGATGATGTATCAATCCATAGTGTTGGATCTAATAATCAATCATGGATGAACAAAGATACCCAGCTATGGATATGTAAGGCCCAAAGAGAGGAAAAAAGGTTACAACACTGGCAATTAGGAGAAGAAGAAGATAGAACTATAGAAGATCTAGAATACATGCCTCAAATATTTCTTGATGAAGCTTTTGAACCACATGGATGGATGGAAATATTAGCTACCTTACATGTGTGTGTGAATGAAGAAGTGCTAACCATGAATGAATGTGTAGACAAAGAAGGTTATGATTTTATCATGTACATGGTAGTACTCCATGAAACAAAAGAACGTGAGATAATAGAAAGGGAATGGAAAAGTATCAAAATGGAACCCAAATTTAACTCAAAAGAACAATACTTAAAAGAAGTAAAAATGGAAAACTTGTCAAAACATAAAAAGATACTCTCCATAGAAGAATACTTAGAAAACATTGATAAGAAGAATGATGAGATGGAGAGAGAAAACCAACAACATAAATGTTTTTAAATACTAGAACATTTTAAAAGGTATGAAGTGGAGGAGCAAAAGATTGCTATTCAAATGCTGAAGAGACACGCACAAGATGGAGTAGCTTATGACAACAAAGAAAATTGTAGTAACTCGAGAAGGGGAGGAAGAGAGATGCACAAACATTGGCAAAGATGTGTCCATAGAAGAGGAACCAAAGCTCATAGAATTGCTATGAGAGTATAGGGACATATTTGCTTGGACCTACAAGGATTTGAAGGAGTCGATCCCTCGATCTTCTCTTATAGAATTCCTATGAATCCTAATGCTAAACCCTCTAAAAAAAGACATTATACCTATAATTATGTCTATTCGACCAAAATTAAAGAGGATATAGACACATTGTTAACAACTGGACTCATCTATGAGATTGAGCACACGAAATGGGTTTCTCCTTTAGTGGTGGTACCTAAAAATAATGGAAAACTTAGGGTTTGTATTAACTTAAAAAAGTTTGATTCCACGACTATTTGAGATAGCTATCCATTACCCATCACAAGTCATCTTTTAGAAAGAGTAGAAGGCAAGGAAGTGTACAACTTTCTTGATGGATTTTGAGGTTACAATCAAGTAGCAATTTCTATTGCAAACAACACAAAACCACTTTTGCTACAGAATGGGGAGTGTATGCATTAAGGGTTGTATCTTTTGGCTTAACTAATGCCCCATCAACCTTCCAAAGATTAAAGTTTCATATCTTCAAGGACTTCCTCAGAAAAATTATGGAAGTCTATGTGGATGACTTATGTACCTATTCATCTCAATGCCCATCTCATATACGTGAACTAAGAAGAATATTTAACAAATGCAGATAGTATTGAGTATGCTTGAATCCATAGAAATGTGTCTTCATGGTAAGACAAGGAAAAAATTGGGACATATAGTGTCTAAGAATGGTATTTCAACTAATGATGATAAGATCAAAGTAATTTTTGAATTGTTGAGACCCAAGAATGTGAAGGAAGTGAAAGCTTTTATGGGTCACTATGGATACTATCCTAGATTTATTCACATGTATGTGATAATTACAAAACCTCTCTATAGACTTTTAACTCAATTCACTTGGACTAATGAATGCGAAAGTGCTGATTTTGTGAGTGTAAGAGCTTACTTGCAAGATTTTCATCTACTATTCTGCATAGCAATTGCTATAGGTAAGACCATTATGATGGTCCCACCTCTTTGGTAAAAATTAGGTCCAAATTTTGATCATATTTTCTAATTTTTTGAAGTATTTTAGGTGCTTGCAAGTTCTTCGATGCAAGAAGTGGTGGATATCACAAAGGATCCAGGTAAGGAATGGTGCTTGGAAACACCCCGAGCTAATTGGAAGTGTATTTGGGACATACAAAGAGTTGGACTTAAGGTTGAAAATTACTATATCCCTACTATCAATTCAATTTTTTTGGCTAAGGTTTAGCCCTAGTAATCAGACTTATGTGGCGATAGGAACATAAGTCCAAGAGCTTCAAGGGATTCAAGTACAAGAATAGGATATTTTATTGACAAGATAACTATATGTGAAAGAACATAAGTTGATGCAACAAGAACCAATCAAACAAACAAAAAGTTATTCTTGATGAGCATCCTTGTAACAAGACAAACATCAAAAGGTACTAAAAGGGACAAGTAATTGATACCTAAAGGAACATTGCAACGTGGGTGTATATTAGGTTAGAAAGGGAAACCAAATTCATGAACCTTAGGTCAAGGAGACATATAAGCAAAATATATCAATGGAGTGTAACATCATCTGAGGCCAATGTTAATCACACCACAGACTGGATGAATGCCATAAAGGAAGAGATTGAAGCATTGAATGAAAATCATACGTGGGAGTTAGTACCCAAGACCTCATCCTTGAAGATCATTGGAGCTAGGTGGATATACAAAGTGGAGAAGAACCCTTATGGAACCAGCAATAGGTACCAAGCAAGACTTGTGGCCAAACGGTATGCACAAACACAAGGGATTGACTATGAAGAGACTTTTTCCCCTTCAAAAAGATGCCAACTATTAGAGTGCTTATAAGCATTGCAACTTCCAAGAATTGGAAGATTTACCATATGGATGTAAAGAATGGATTTTTAAATCATTGGATATCTGAAGAGGTGTATATGGCTCAAGCTCCTCATTTTGAAGATTCATCATTCCTTGAACATGTATTTGGGTTAAAGAAGTCTCTATATGGTCTAAAGCAAGTCTCAAGGGCTTGGAATCATAGACTTGACACCTATTTGCAAGATAAGGGATTCATGGTTAGCAAAGTAGATCCTTCACTCTTTAGTAAGAGGGATAAATATGAAGTCATATACCTTACTATATAATAATAATAAGCATAGGTAATGATGTTGAAGGCATAAGGAGGAGCAAGCTTCAAATGAAGGAGGAGTTCAAGATAAGTGACCTAAGGCATCTCACATACTTCCTAGGGTTGGCAATAGTATACACAAAAAACGGTATGTATCTCACTCCAAGGAAATACATCATGTTAAGTTCAAGATGGAGAACTCGAGGGTTGTAGATACACCCATGGAGATGAATCTAAAGCTAAGTGCTCATGAAGGAGAGAAAATTGAAGACATAACTAGTTATCAGAGTTTAGTGGGTAGTTTGAACTATGCCACATTGAATAGAGTAGACATTTGCTATAGTGTAAGTGTCCTAAGTCAATTTATGCACACTCCTAGGAAACATCACATGCAGGGATCTAAGAGGATACTCAAATACTTGAAGGGAAGCATCATTGAAGGTCTATACTACACATATATATTTGATATAGATATCAAACTCTTCTCTGATGCATATTGGATAGGTTCTAAAGATGATAGAAGAAGTACATTAGGATACCTCACCTTTGCAAGTACAAAACTTATCTCAAGGTCTTCAAAGAAGCAATCTCATCAATTGAATCTGAATATAGAGGATTGGCCAATGCAACTTAGGAAGCTATGTGGATCAAGACCTTGTATTTTGATTTCGGCTCAAGTCTTCTAATTGTCAGGACCACATATAGAAGTTCACTATCACTATGTCAAACAAGTAAAGAGTTTGAATTTTCATATCTATCTCCTCACCAATGATGTGCCAATATGATGATCAAGGCATTGAATGGAGTTAAGTTGAACAAGTTCAAAGCTATGATTCAATTATAGGTAGTGTTGAAGAACTAAAGACTTGAGCATCTTAGGCTTGAGGGGGACTTATTTGTGCATGGAGCAAGCATAAGAGCTTCTTCAATAATCATTGGATTTCTCTATGATTCATAGGCATAAATATAAATCCATTGGAGCATATACTTTATAGTATTCAAATATCAATTCTTCATATTACCATAGTCAAAGATAAAAGTGATGAGATTGAGAAAATATCGTGACTTAATGAGATCCAAGAATCCATGAATCTTTTTTTATTCAAGTTCAAATTATCTCCTAAGAATAAGGATTAATTCTAGGTGGAATCACCAACCGACTTGAGGATCAAAAAGGTGTATATATACACCATCATTTGAGTTGCGGGATAGAGAAGTGATTAGAGGTTATCATTGCACTCCTCTTGAGTGACCTTGTACTACATTGAAGTGAGAGGAGTCCTCCAAATCTCCTTTGTATCATATTTTCATTAGCAATACACATTATGATTCATCTCTAGTGACTTGTCAATCTTTGTCTACTATTTCAGTACCTTGTGCAACTTTGCCATCTTCTCAAAGTTATTTCTTAGTGTGTAGGTATGCATTGTCCAATCCATCAATTGAATCACTTAGATAAGATTTTTGTGAGCATGCATAAATAGTTTCATCATCATCGTTGGGTGGTTATATCCCAAGATATGAGTGATTGTGTATCATTGTATCTGAAAATTGTGAGAAAAGTCATCAATGGGATCAAATCCGCTGACAAATGGGAAGCCTTCACCACATCCATGCATCTCTACATGGATATGCAAGTTCCTTATTTCAACAATTTCATGGGGCACCTTGAGGGGACATTTCTCTCTCAAAACACTAGAGAACTTTCATTTCGAAGTTATAATACTCAAGAAAAGTGCAACGTATAAGAAAAAAATCCACAAAACTTAGATAAAACCTAAATTTTTTTTGAAAAAATCTAAAAAATTTACAGCAACATCCTCTTGATTCTACTTATTAAATGACATCAAAATTTTGATATATACTCCATAAACAAGACTCTAACATCAGCTTTTAATAGCAAAACTAATGAAATAAATAAAGTACATAAGAAGGTTATTTACAACTTGGCCAAAATGCGCAAAATGTCAAGGGAGAAAGGAATTTAAATTGCTATGTCAATAGGCCTTGAGCCTTGAAATATATACTAGTGGTAGTGCCTCTCCAAATAGAGATAGGCCAATTGCATTGCACCCCATTGGAGCATTTCTTTGATTTTGTATGGACCTTCCCAATGGGGAAGCCATTTGCCTCGAAGTTGTGTTTCTAATTGTGGTCTATGTCGAAGCACTAGCATTCCAACTATAGTTTGTTTTGCCACAAATTTCTATCATGAACTTCCTTTCTCTTTTCTTGCATACCCTATAATTGCCTTGCTCCCTCCATGCAAACCTCCTCTCACCTATTGAGTGATGAAAGTCTCATAGAAACCAATGGAATCTTCTTTGCCTATATAGAATTTGTCTTAGGAGAACCGTATAAAAACTCAAAAGGCTCAATCGCACTTACTCCATACATCAATTGAAAAGGCGAGTGACCCATGGCTTCTTTGCATCCAAACTTATAGGCCCATAATGTACCTAAATATGTAGTACCCCAAGTAGTAGGCCTTGGACTAAAAAAAGAAGCCAAAAAACATCCTTTAAAAAAACATATTACACACCTTGAGGGAAATTTTATCACTCAAAACATTAGAGAACTTGAATTTCCAAGTTATAACACTAAAAAAAAGTGCAATAGATAAGAAAAAAAACCCAAAAAAAGTTCAAAAAAATCCAGAAAAATTTAATTTAAAAAAAAAACATCCTCTTGAATAAGATTATTGAACGACATCAAAATTTCAATTAATACTAAGAAAAAAAGCTTCTATCATCTTTTAATAGAAAAACTAATGAAATAAAGAGAGCAGACAAGAAGGTTATTTACAACCTTGCCAAAATGTGCTAAATGCCAGGAAAGCATAGGAATTTGAGTTGCTCTGTTGATAGGCCTTGAGCCTTGAAATATTGACTAGTGGTAGTGCCTCCCCAAATAGAGATAGGCCGATTGCACTACACCCCACTAGATAATTTCTTTGATTTTGTATGGATGTTCCCAATGGGGAAGCCATTTGCCTCGATGTTGTGTCTCTAATTGTGGTCTATGTCAAAGAACTAGCATTCCAACTGTAGTTTGTTTTGCCACAAATGTCTATCTTGATCTTCCTTTCTCTTTTCTTGTGTACCCTATAATCTCCTTGCTCCCTCATGTGAACCTCCTCTAGCCTATTGAGTGATGAGATTTTGGTAGAAACCAATGGAATCTTCTTTGCGTATACAGATTTTGTCTTAGAAGAACCATGTAAAAACTCGAAAGGCTCAATCGCACTTTGTTGCAAAGAAAAGGAGCATAGAAAAGGAGCCCCAAAAATTTTCAATTATGGGCATCAATTTTCTTTTTCAAATTTCTATGAAAACCTCATGAAGCCATGTAAATGCACTAGAGGAGTCCTCCAGATGCATAAAGCCCAAACATTGTATCATAATCTTTGTAACATAGTAGGAGATTAGAGTTTTCCAATAAAAGTGCCGGTCTCTTGTGTGAAAGGACCATTTTTAGGGCACATGTATATAAGTGACTTGGTGACACTTGTAAAGGACTTTTTTCCATTGTGAGTAAAGGAGAACTCAAATTTTTGAATTTGCCTCTTCTTCCTTTTGTATCTCCTTTCTTGTGAGCTTGCATGTGTGATTGTAGCTTGAACTGAGTGCATGGAAGTGTTGTCTACCCATTTGATTGAATGTGTGTGTAATGTGTTGTCTGAATTGTGTAATGTGTGTGTGAAGCTTGAGGAGGTGTGTGGTGAGACTAGGTGAGTTGTGCAGCTCAGTTTTTTTCCCATAACTCAAAGTAGCTTTGTCAGAATCAAACTAGAGTACCACCATTGGATGCGTCTCATCGAGGTTCAAAATGGCTCCGCTATTGACCATATTCCGAGTTTGAAGCTAAGAGAAAAGTCTGATATTGTGCTTACTACTATTTCATGTATCCCGACACCATTTCCACCTGTGTAAGTGATGAATCTGGGTCATGGCACTCATCTACATGCAATGGTAACTATTCCACTTCATTGACCATTGTATTAGTACACATCTTCATACACTTGGTTAGGTTCAAGATACTTTCTCGATTGATAATTTAAATGTGTGATCATCCCCACTATATGTGCTTGCTAGTGATAGAGGAATAGTCACTTTTGTTACAAGTCCCTAAGGAGTCACTTAGGTACACATGTTTTTGGCACTATTGTTGGGGAGGTATGAGTCCAACCGAGGTACTTGCATGATGGTAAGAGCTTGTAAGTGAAGGTATGAGTTGTGAAGAGGTGTTTACTCTACTTTGGTGAGTCATTTCTCATTGCACTTATTACTTCGCACTTAGAAAGTGTGTGTAGTAAGTTGTTATAACTAGGGAAGTGAAAGTGAGTGAGTAGGAGTAGAGAGTAGAGAGGAAGGAGTAGGAGAAGAGTAGGTAGGTAGATCCCCAAAATCCCCAAAAAAAATTCATTTCAGTACCTCTTAGCCTTGGGTTAGCCCACGGGTATAAAAACCAAAATCTCCTTCTGCAGTTCACTTGTGACCTTCAAGTATCATGGAGCTCTGATGACCAGTATCACAGGATTGTATCGCTAGCTATTACAGCCTTCTAGAGCAACAAATCAGTGGAGAAGCTTGGAGTGATCATCATTGAGGTGAGATTAAGTGGATTCTCAAGTTGAAACCAAATTAAATCTGCTCAAAATGTGATTGGGGCTACGATGGGTATCATGGGAGAGGTATCATGGGATAGAGTGAGAATTTGATTTCTACAGGCACTTAGGGCTAGAGAGGAGTGCACAAGGAGCACCTTGTCCAAGTATCATGTATCATCATTGTCAAGTATCGTGTATCATTTTGATCTGAGTATCATGTATCGTTTCTGCTTCAGGTATCGTGTATCGTGACCTTACCCAGTATCGTGTATCACAAAATCTAGGTATCGTGTATCGCTAGAGACTGGTGTATCGTGTATCTTGTGTCGTGTATTGTCTCAAGTTCAAGTATTGTGTATCATGGAAGGCCAAGTATCGTGTATCATGGGAAACTGTACACAACTTGAAAGTCTAGGAAAAGAAAGATTAATTTGGGCCAAATAAACTCCTAGAATAAGCACAAGTCAAGAAGACCCACTAACCCGACTTAGGGATCAGTGAATGAACCTGCACTGAGGACGTGTCCTAGAAAGATGATGTAGTGTCATATCATCAGCAAGAAGTGTAATTCTACCTAGTGCCAATTCCCATTACTCAGATACCTCTAGTGATTCAAACGAATAAGCTAGAATGGCTTTTGAAGACATGCATAGCTATGTGCCCTTGGCAGGATTCATGTTTGTAATTGAAGGAGAATATAGGACCTGTCTCGAGTATGTGAACACCAATCAGCATGATTTTCCAATCTACATAGATGGGTTAAATAGATCAGTGGCACGAATGAACAAAGTGAGCGAATCTGTGATTGTTCCTCGATCTACGGTAAAATATGAAGGAGGATTCTACATGGATAAAAGGGGAGTAATTTATGCAGTGAAAGACTGTCTTGAAACCATAAGTGAACACTGGGAAATGAGGACGTAAATCACCCTAATGGGGAGAATAATGAAGATAGAATTTCTACACCCCGAGGTAAGTCTAAAGTGAAAAGATTTTGGAGGGGAGACAAGATCCCTCAGGATGACACATTGGCTGATGTGTATATGGTAGTTGGGATGGAGAAATATGAGAAATTATTGGCCTATTTCAGATCTAGAAAGATCTTGATTAAGATATCAAGGCATTCTAGTGTTTTCCCCATAGAGTCCAGGGAACCACCTCCCAAAACCCTCAAGGAACTTACCAAATCTTTGCCTACCAAAACTTTGGATAGGCTCAACAACAGAGCATCCCGGTGAGGACTAATGTTGAGTTTACAATGCAAGGAGCCAATCCGACTATCAACCCCCATCCACTGGAGAGCCAAGAAATAGAAATCCTATTCCTGAGAGACCGCCCATAGGCAGGGGAATTGGCATTCAAGTGAGACATCCAACCACTTTTGTTATGCCCAGACCACCATAACCTGGTGGAAGATTGTGATCAATTCAACTGGCCAAATGTATGAGGAGCCACTATGATGAGTCGGGCAAACCTTATAACCACATAGCCGAATTCAAGCAAATGATTTGTGCTAAACAAGTGGAGATTTCGTGGTTCAATATGAGTCATTCGGTTTGACTCTCACAGATACTCCATTAGCCTGGTTCCAACCACTTGAACCCAATAGTTTCCTAAACATGGAACAAGTATTTTAGGAAATGATTGAAGAATTCACAAAGCTTGGCATTAAGAATGACTCTTCATCTTTGATTCACAGCTTCAAACAGTCTCCTACTGAGTCGGTCCGTCTGGCAGCTAGAAGGTTTAAGCAATATGTGGATAGATGCCCCACAGAGGAAAGGCCTACACAGCAGAAAATGATCTCATTATTCTTGGAAGGATTAGTCAATGGATCTCTAAGAGCACTAGTCTATGTAAAGAGATTCCAAACATTCAATGCATGCTTGAAGGAGTGTATAGAATTGGAAGACAACTTGTTAGAAGACTTGAAGATTCCACAAACCAAGAATAAGAGCAAGGATAATTCTAGTAGCATCTCTAGTTCGAACAACAATGTGGAAGAGATTGCAGACTTAGTGGCCAAGAAATTAGGCGTGTAGGGACAAAAGAATTACCCTAACCCCCCACTAAGGATGCCAATGCTTAGGAGATGTGTACACTGTGGAGGGGATCATCCTTCTCATGTTTGCAATAGAGGAATTGTCCCACCACTCCCATATGTTTATAACCAATAACTAACACAGAATCAAGCTCAGTACTATAGTATTGAACAAAAATACACAAATCACAATACTAAAAATTGTCCTTACAATAGACAACCTAGACATGTCCAACCACCACAATTCAGGCCATATGGATACCCAGCTAGAGACCAAGGAAGGGAGTTTCCTAGATATCCTCAGTACCAGAACCCACCTCTAATTCAATGTCCATACGAATACCCAGGGTACAATCCACCACAACCAGTGTTAGGAGAATAGCCACCTCACCCACAGAATGTTACCCCAGTGAAATTTTCCCAAGCATAAGAGAACTCGGAGAGACCCCTAGTGCCCACCACTTCATTAACAGGGCCTGACAACCATAATCAATTCTATGACCAAAACTAGGGAGAATACTATGCATATGAAGCTGACTTGGTGAACTATGAGCAGACCTATGAACAACACCCTTATGGACAAAAGGACTATGACAGCTCACACGGATACAGAGCTCAATATGCTACATTAATGTACATGGTCCAAGAGCCCAAGCACGTTCTAGACCCTTGATTAGACCTCGAGTCCCTAGAGGACCCTGTTATCGTTGTGGAGGAGACCATTTCATTAGGGAATGCACTCTGCTTTATCAACCACCACCTAAGGTTTGGGAAGGATATTGTAGTGGTTGTGGAAAGGATCATTTGTTTGGGGATTGTCCTAAAAACCATAACAAGACAAACCAAACGACTCAGGTCAACATAGTAGAAGTGGTAGAGTCTTTTGGAAGTGACAAGCAATATACGATACCATTGAAGATGATTACAAGAGAAAGAGCTAAAGAAAGACCGGAAAGGTTAGATTATAACTGGATAAAGAGGAGTTGGAAAGCATAAACGCTCTACCTAACTACATGGAAGAGTATGAGTGGAATCTTGAGTTTTATCATGCCCCAAAAATAAGAACAAAAGGACGAGAAACCTCAAGCAAAACATCGGATATAGCACAAAAGTTGAAGGAGACAAAAGTGCAATGCTCCATAACATTGGAAGAATTACTAAAAATCAAACCACAAGTCTGGAATAAATTGGCTAAGAAAATGGGGCAAAAGGAAGCAAAGATAGTCAATAAGGAGGCTAATGGAGATGTGCGTATAGTCCAAATCTCGATAGACAAAGTCGGAGATTTCAACAAAGAAGATGAAGGTAACACATTTCTACCCATTACTTTTTGAGGTTACACCACGAAAGCAATCCTAGACACAGGTGCTAGAGTAGGAATGGCCACAAAAGAAATATGGGAGAAGTGGGGAAAACTAGCTTTATGACCTACAAGAATGAAATTACAATTAGCAGATGGTCACACTAAAAAACCTATGGGATTGTTAGATCTTGAGTGCCCCGATGAGGCCCCTTATTTTAATAAAGCTCTAATTGCTCTGCTCGCCATCCAAGCTTGAAGATAGACTTTCGCCAGCTAGAATATTGGAGTGGAATCGTGCGGAGTTCATGATATATCTTGCCACCCAGCCTCGTGGAGGTTTTATTATTCTAATATTCATAGAAGTGAGCTTCCCCCACATGGTTTTGCACATGGGTGCCACATGGCACTCATGTGTGAGCCCATCTAAACAAAGCTAAGAGGTGGTTCACACCTCTTCTTAGGGGTTACTCCATATAACATTTCCTTCCCCTTAGTTCCATTTTTGTCCTCAAAAATGGTATTGGAAGGTCTGATAGAAATACAGAAATAATAGAACCACCACTCCCACTATATCCCCATGCACCTCATGTACATGGTCATATCTCCGTGTTGTTTCCCCATATCCTTCCCCTTAAGAAGACTCTTGGGAAGGTATTCTAAAATTGGGAAACCATCTCTCAAGGGTGCTAACCTGCTCCCATGTAGCACTATCTTCTGAACTATCTTTCCACTTTACTCGACACTCTTTATACAAGTGACTTCTCGTTTGTTTCTCTCGAGTGTGTAGTATGCTCTTAGGCTCGTGTGGAATAGATTGAACAGAAATAGGCTCTACTACCTCACTATCTGGAATGAGGTTGTTAGATTCGCCCAACCTTTTCTTAAGCCGGCTAACATGAAAAATTGGATGAATTTGACTATTCTCTGGAAGTTGGAGCTGGTAAGCCATCTTTCCTATTCTCTTAAGTATTTGGAAAGGTCCACAATACCTAGGAGATAGTTTTGGACAAGGTCCCATCTTCATGGTTTCATACCTAGATGGAACTCTAAGATAGACCTGCTCTCCTACCTCAAAGTTGATATCTCTCCTTTGAGGGTCAGCATAGGCTCTAGCTCTATCCTGAGCTCTCCTAATGCTGTCCTTAGCAAGCCTAAGCATATCGTTCATCTCTTCCAGAAAGTCCTTTGCAGCTTGAACCTTCTCATTCTGCAAGCCTACTGCATAAGGAGCTCTTGGCTGAAACCCATACATAAGCATAAATGGACTATGCCCAGTGGAAGAGTGTTTGGCACTATTATATGCAAACTCTACTATAGGTAAGTACTTTTCCCAATTAGTTTGCCTTTCATTCACATATGCTCGAAGCATATCCTCTAGGATTTGGTTAACCCTCTCTTTTTGCCCATCCAATTGTGGATGCTCGACCGTACTCATGCTAAGTTTCATATCCAATCTGTTGAAGACCGCTCTCCAAAAGTGGCTAGTAAATTTCCTATCCCGATCAGAAACTATGTCTAAAGGAAGACCATATAGCAGGTATAGGTTCTCTACAAAGAGTCTAGCCAACTCTGGTGTCTTCACTGTAGTACGTGTTGGAGTAAATCTAGCCATTTTGGTTAACCTATCCACAATTATCTAGACCGAGTCATGCCCTCTCTATGTCTTAGGTAATCCGACTATAAAGTACATGGAGATACTCTCCCACTTCCCATTAGGAATATCCAATGGGTGGAGTAGTCCTCCAATCCTCAATCTCTCAGCTTTGTTGACCTGGCATTTAGTGCACTTAAGCACATATTCTAGGACATCCTTATGAAGTCCAAGCCAATAAAATTGCCTCTTAACAAGATCATAAGTCTTGTTAACTCCTTGTTAACTCCAAATCTCTAGGGACACACACCTTACCTTTATATAACAGATATCCATCATGGACACTGTAGTTCTTCCACTTGAATCCTTCTTGAGTACCCGTCGATACTCCATCCTCATTGGAAACCCATACATCACAATCCCCATTCTCTATGGCTTCCCAAATCTCGGAATATGCAGGATCAAGCCTACATTTCCCTCTAATGGACTCAAGTAGCTCACTAGTGATCTGAGTAAAACTCAGTCCATTGAGCATAGGCATGCGACTAAGTGAATCAACCACTACATTAAGCTTTCCCTTCCTATACCTAAGCTCATAATCAAACTCCTGAAGGGTCTCTACCCATCGGGCCTTGTGACCCTTAAGGTCTGTTTGATTAGAGAGCCACTTAACACTCTCTTGATCAAACACTATCGTAACTTTGGCCCCATATAAATAATGATGCCACTTCTTCAAAGCATGGACAATTGCATACAAATCCTTCTCATAAACGGAGTAATTCTTCTGAGCGGATTCTAGTTTCTTACTCTCAAAAGCTATGGGTCGACCATCCTGAACTAGAACCGCTCCTATAGCAAAATCACTAGCGTCAGTCTCAACCACAAATGGTTTTTTGGGATCTGCTATATGTAAAAGTGGAGTTGTAGCAATTGCTACTTTCAATTTCTCCATACTTTGCTTCTATTCGTCTCCCCAATGACAGGCTTTTGCTTTCCCTTTAAGCTATTCCCTCATCGGAATAGCAATTTTGGCATAATTCTTAATGAATCTTCGATAGAAACCTGATAAAGCTAGGAAGATCTGCAGCTCTTCCAAGTTCCTTGGATGTGGCCATTCCATAACATATTGGAAGACTATATGCCCAAGGTATTTAACCTCTGTTTTGAAAAATTCATACTTTGACTCCTTAGCAAAGAGTGAATTTTCCCTTAGCACTTGAAATACCTTTCTTAAGTGTTCCAAATGCTCCTCTTCTGATGCACTATAAATCAGAATGTCATCCAAAAAATCTACTACAAAAGTGTCCTAGATAAGGTTGCCCATATCTAGTCCTAAATGCAGTCTTAGGGACATCATCTACCCTAATCCTAATCTGATGATCTCCTGATCTAAGGTCAAGCTTGGTAAAATACCTAGCTTGATGTAACTGATCAAATAGATCTTCCAATCTAGGCATTGGAAACCTATTGATAGTTACCTTATTAAGTGCTCTATAGTCTATACATAGTCTCATAGAGCCATCTTTCTTTTTAACTAGGAGCATTGGCGATGCCCAAGGTGAGTTACTAGGTTTAATGAAGCCCTTATCTAAATAATCTTGCAATTGCTTCTCAACCGCCTCATGTTGAAAAACACTAAGCCTATAAGGTGGCCTACAAATAGGGTTAGTGTTAGTAACAACCTCAATGGCATGGTCAATGTCCCCTCTCTCAAGTGGTAGCCCTCTAGGTAAGTTAGTGGGAAAAAAAATCTCTATACTAAAACATAAGATCCTTAAAACTTTTAACCACACTCGTGACCAAGATTTTTGAAATCGGATATCGTATGGACAAGCTATGGTGCAGAGAAGTCGGGTATGTCATGAGTAGGAAGTGGAAAAGCTAATATTCATGGAAGGGTGACTTTGGAAGATCACAACTGAGAAATTGAAGCTTTTCGAGACAAACCCATGACCCATATCCCATATCCACAACCCATAATAAATAAGTGCATCATTATTCTATATCCAAATGATGGATTTTGTTGCCCTAAATTGAAAAAAAACTCGAATTTTTCTCTAACCCCAAGCTTGGTATGTTGCAGATTCGAACAAAGAGGAGGTCGATGGCAAGCAATATTATCCCACATGGGTATTCAGAAGCACCAAACTTTCCTATATAAAGAGAAGTACTCTCTTCACTCCCTCATCCAAGAGAAGAGGAGGAGGGGAGAAAAGGCCATCGGACTCTACTGCTCGTCGGCTGGTATTTCTTCGCACCTCTGCGTGCTCCGTCCACGTGGGCCATCTGCTGCCGTCGCCTGTGTTTTCATCGGCTACAAAATCGGAGTGGAATCGCACGGAGTTCATGATATATCTTGTCGCCCAGCCTCGTGGAGGTTTTATTATTCTAATCTTCATAGAAGTGAGGTTCCCCCACATGGCTTCACACATGGGTGCCACATGGCACTCATGTGTGAGCCCATCTAAACAAATCTAAGAGGTGGTTCACACCTCTTCTTAGGGGTTACTCAATATAACATTAGAGAATGTTGTACTTACAACATGTGGAGTAGACTTCGAGCACACATTAGCCATTTGTCAATTTGAGAGAGCAAGAAACTATGAAATGATCTTGGGAAGACCTTTTATGAGACAACTAAGGGTAGTGTAGGACTGGGGAAGAGATGCAGTATACCTACAACATAGGGGCACAACCACAAGGATAAATCTCCATACATATGCTTACAAAGATGTCCCACCTCTACAATGGAACTCAATACATAAAGAAGAGGACAACATATCAATCCATAGTGCGGGATCCAAAGACCAATCATGGATGCATGAGGACACCCAACTATGGATGTGTAAGGCAGCCAAGAGAGAAGAAGAAAGAGGACGAATGTGGCAACTAGGTTGTGGAATCTCTAGACCAGTAGATGATCCAGCATATATGCCACAAGTGCTCCCCGATGAAGAATTTGAGCCCCATGGATGGATGGAGATATTGGCCACATTGGATGTGTGTGTCAATGAGGAAGTCCTAACCTTGAATGAGTGCATAGACAACGATGGATACGATATAAGTCTATACATGGTTGTACTACAAGAGACAGAGGAAGGCGAATGGATAGAGAAAGAATGGACAGAAGACTATGAAAGTATAGAAATGGAGGTGAGATCCAAGAGGAAGGACATCACTCAGAGGGAGAACATAAAGAAACCCTCAAACAAAAAGGAAGACAAGAAAATAAAAATTCACGAGAGACTAGCAAGGAAGAGAGTACACCGCAAGAATAGTTCAAAGTTCTCGAACATTTTAAACAATATGAAGTAGAGGAAAGAAAAATTGCCATCCAAATGCCTAAACAACAAGCGCACGAAGGAATAGCATATGATAATAAGGAACAGACCAAGAAAGTCACAGTGACCATAGAAGGGGAAGAGGAGAGATGCACCTACATCAGGAAAGATGTGTCAAAAAATGCAGAACGAGAACTAATAGAGTTGATTCAAAATTATAGGGATATATTTGCTTGGACATACAAGGACTTAAAAGGAGTGGATCCCTCTATTTGTTCACACCATATTCCCATGACCCCTGAAGCTAAACCTTCAAAACAACAACCATACACTTACAATGATGTATACTCCATCAAAATGAAGGAAGAAACTTATTGGCAGCATATGAAATCGAACACACAGAGTGGGTGTCACCCTTGGTAGTTGTAACCAAGAAAAATGGTAAATTAAGGGTTTGCATTAACCTCAAAAAGGTTAACACAGCCACTATTCGTGATAGTTACCCCTTACCCATTATGAACCACCTCTTGGAGAGAGTGATAGGCAAAGAAGCCTATAGCTTCCTCGATGGAATTTCTGGGTACAATCAAGTTGCAATTGCTCCTGAGGATCAACACAAAACTGCATTTATGCCATAATTGCCCGACCTCTATATGACTTACTGACTCAGTTCAATTAGACTGAAGATTGTGAGAAATCCTCCAATGAGTTGAAAAGCATACTGAGTTCAATACCCATTCTAAAAGTACCGAATTGGAACAAGTCATTCCATATCCATGTGGATGCTTCCAAATTTGCCATAGCATGCATCTTAGCATAGCCTACACATGAAGGGAAACTCGATCACCCCATAGCCTATGCTCGCAGGTAGCTCAACCAAGCCGAACATAATTAAATCACCAATGAGCGAGAGGGATTAGGAATGGTTTACACTATAAAGAAATTCAAACACTACTTACTGACAAACAAATTCAAATTCTTTATTGATCACTAGGCTCTGTTATACTTAGTCAATAAACCCTATAACATGAGAAGATTAGTGAGATGGTTTTTCCTCTTAATGGAATTTGACTTTGAAGTAGTGGTCAAGAAAGGAAACATGCACGTCAGAGCTGATCATCTGTCTCGAATGACTGATGGAGAACCCTCGACTAGAGTTGTAGATGATCTGCCTAACACCTATCTTTCTAACTTGGAAATTTGTCCATAGCGGGCTGAAAAATTGATACCTATACTCATGCATGGACCTAGTCATAGGATTAATTCAGATAAAACCCAACAATTATGGAAGACTCGGAATCTTCACATTGTGGCAGGAAGCCTATATAATCAGGATTCTAGAGGACTTCTTCTGAGGTGTGTAGATGAGGATGAACAAGAGACTTGGTTAAGACACGCCCACATAAAACCATGGAAGAAACATAGAAGTATCAATGGTATGCTGCATGAATTAAAAAGGTTGGGAGTCCAGAGATGCAAAAAGATGTTCATTCGCATGTAACAAGTTTTCCTACATGTAAAGAGGAAACACTAGAGGAAAACTCTACACTATGCTATTCCACAATAGCACCTATATGGAGTTTACCTTAAGTGAACTTTTTGAGGACACAGGAATACTCGGAAGGGGCAAACCTAGAAAGAAAACGGTCTTTAGCGGAGCAAAGTAAAGATTATACCCTTATAGAAAAACAATTGTTTAAATGTGGACAGGACAATCAATTGTGATTATGTGTACATGAGGATGAGTATATCCATGTTTTGGAGATGGCCCATACAAGAGCCGCAAGAGGTCATTTTTTAGCTGATAAAAATGCAAAAATGATTCTTTTTGCCGGATTATGATGGCCAACTTTTCAATGCAACAAAAGGTTCTAGTTTGTGAGGATGAGGACTTGTTGGAGGAATTAGTGCTAGGTCAAGACTGGATATACGAATTCAAGGTGACAATCCAGTTAGCCTTAGGCTACATATCAGCTAAGATTGAACAGAGAGAAGTCTTTAGCCTACTAGATGAGAAACCTCTAAAAACGGTCAGTCTGAAGTTTAATGATGGTGAATGTATGCATGCATGTGAATCTATACCATTGTCTAGCCCTAATCAACTAGCTTCTGACTGTGAACAAAACCTAGAAAGCACCTATCTTCTTACACATGAGAATTAACTAAGCACTTCATCTCACTCTAGCCAACCTGAGGGACAAAATAAGGTTCTTATTGCTAGTGAGAGACAGAGAGTCCCACAACCAAAAACAAAATTGCCACTAATTCATCCACCAGCGAGAACAAGAATGCGACAAAGATGGATTCACAAGGACCAGTTAGACAACGACAAAAGTCAGATGAAAGAGAACCAAAGGGAATTCAATTGAAGGTGACAATGACCTAACCAACTGATCAAAGATTGGTCCACACAAATGGTGCAAGTATGGAAACAAAGAAAGTGAGGGTAGCTCAACCTTCAGGGAATCAAATACGGATACCCAAGACATCAATCAAGATCACCAAGGAGCAACCACAAACACTACGGGGAGGTCCAAACCAAACCACGAAACTTCCCAAGCAACAAAGAACTTATGGGAAGAGAAGACCACCGTGCGAACAGATAGTAGCTCCACTGACGAGACGATACATGTGGAGAGTGAAAGTACAAAGAAACCAAATAATTCCAAAAAACACAAGGCGATTCTGGAAGGACATTCAAGGCATCAAAACTAGGACGATCTGGATCCCAAAGTCAAAAGAAACATTACCATTGATGAAGCCAAATAATTCGTTTCGCACTCATGTTGAGACAAATGCACGTCGAGTATGCATAATAGGGCCACATTACAAGTCCATGCATTCAACACATCAGCGTCTCTATATCACTAAGAGCGCATATTTCCCTCCATGGGAATAGAAAATAGCTTGTACTATAAAATAATAATAATAAACAAAAAGAAAATTGCCTCGGCTATGTCATTAACTTTTTCTGTTTTCATTTCAGCCAAAGAAATTTTTTTATAAAAAGATCAGGTACTATGTTCCTTGTACACTCTGTGAGTGGGGACGTGACACATGGAGTGATGATCACAACACCAAAACAAATCAATTCCAAGCTAGACACTAATCATTTTAATCATTCAAATGTAAATGGCTTCCTCGATTCCAGATCATGAGCAAAGAGCTCTCGACCAAGAACATAAGTACTCAGCAGGAACTCGCACATAAAACGGCTAAATTGGTGACAAAGACTAAATAATGCAATCATCTACAGGAGGAGAACTCGTTGCTCAAAGAAAAACTAAAAGAGGTAACTATATCTATTTCAGAACTTCAAATGGATGTAGAGACATTGAAAAAGCAACAGGAAATATATGACTCAGAGAAAGTGCAAATAACCAATCGAAGCAAGTTATTAGAAAACTAAATCAAAGTGTATATGGATGAAGCAGATAACTTGCATACAAGGAACATAGAGTTAATGAACTCCATTCTGTTAAATCAACCCTTTGAAAGCCCGACCACAGAAGGAGAAGGAATACAGGAACTGAAGGAAAAGTTATTAGAAATGGATGATCAGCTAAAACAAGAGAAAAGGAAACACGTTGAATTAGAAGCAAAATATACAGTGGACAACAGAACACTGGAACTCAAGTGGAGAGAGGCAGTGCAAAAATACACAGAGCAATGCATTCAAGATGTTGATCAAGTGAGGATCATTTGCGAAGCTAAGACAATAGTTGAAGATGAGCTCAAGGCTATTAAAATACACCATGAAGAGAAAGATCAAATCATAGTAGAGCTCAAAGCACAATTGGAACAAGCAAAGAACTTGGGGACACCAATAGTGCAACCATCCAAAATGGCTATTGACGAGACTGAGGTATGCCCTCTTTCTCCCTCAATAGTTCATTCACCAATAAGGGAGCCGCCTATGGACGAATATGATGACCATCCAATGCCATATACTGTAGAACTAAGTCAGAAAGAGAGGGCACTACTAGTGTCTTGTCTCACAAAAAAATTTGAAAATGAGGTAGTGAAAGTCATGAAAGAGGCTCACATCAAAAGCAAGGATTTAGATGAGATAATGAATCCCTTTAACCTCTGTTATGGAATGATGAAAGAGCACACCCGAAGATACATCAAGAAGACCATGGGAAAGGATCCAGACGTGCAACTCAGCTTCAAGGCAAACACTTTTAATTATACTCAACAGGAGTTCGAAGCCGCCGATCCTATTTGGAGAAGAAAATTTTTGGAGAAAAGTCCAACCTTGTGGGTGCACTGGCAAGAGGCACCAATTTTACTCCAAGTCAATCCAGCTTTCTATCCTATGCCACATCGATGATACTGGCCATAATTTTGGGACTTGAAAAGTAAAGGTAAAATAAATAAATAGTGGCTCGATTTTCCTTTACTATTGAGCCCACCGCATAACTACCTCCCCATTGAAGAGTACATGGTGAGAACTGGTTATCTTGTACACCAAGGTCCCCGATCTCACTATCAAATTAACAAATAAAGTACTTAGCATGATACTAACAATACTAAAAGACTTCAAGCCTGTAGAATACACATTTTTGAAGTTCATTGGTATAAATCAAGGAACTGAGATTCTAGTTTTTGAACTTTTTGTCATGCCAAGCCGACTCACTATCATGGCCTACTATTCCAGACTAATGTTTTTGCCCAGCACTTATATGCAGACTTTCGAAGAAGCATTCTTCACAGGCTTCTTCGAGATAGATTCAAAAATATTCCTAAAGATGTCTACTAACCTAAATGCACGGTTAGAAACTTCAAAAGAGAGTTATTCAGATGATCATAAAAATCAAATTTTCATGAACAGATTACTCATTATAAAGTGCTTTTTAAAGCTTTATATACAACACATACTCCCGTCGACTTCCAAAGCCTGTCGGGGACGATAGAGTTCAGGAGGGGAGACGTGGGATGTGTGGAAGGAGTGACAAGAGAATCAAACAAGAGACGAAGAAGAAGAAAATAAAAAAGAAAAACTGCTCAATAGAAAGCACCACCCTCTACCCAAAGCCCCCTAGGGGTACACATCAGGCTGCAACATGAAGGAAGGAGGTCTCGAAGAGTGAAAACAAAGATTTATTTGAAGACTAAAAGTTAGAAAGGGGTAGAGGCTGAAAAGTTGAAGAGGGTGACTAAGACAGACACATTCTTAGCCATTGGGTGTGTGCGGTGAGAAGAAATAAACAAGCCTCAACAATGCAATGGGTTGGAGGAATGCAAACAAAGAAGTAAACAAGATCCTTCTGACAACCAGAGGCTAAAACTCTATCTGTCTTGTACCAATTGGTTCTCATTGATGTTCCAAAGTACTTATTGGTTTTTATTGCACTAATCACAAGTATAAAAGTTCTATTTGAAATATCCAAAGAGCTAGGGCAAGTCCTATGCTACTTTGTTGGACCACCTTCATCATTTGGCAACTCAAGTTTCTACAACTTCTTTCAGTGGTATTAGAGCAACTCCAAGATGGGAGATGGATTTCCATTAATGATTGCGAAGCTTGAGAGACACATTACTTGGAAAATCAGAATGGAGGCCTGTTTGCAAGGAAGAAATTTATATGGGATTGTATCAAGTGATGAAGCAATGCCTATTCCAAGGTCCAAAGGAGGACCTACTGAAGAGGAAACAAATAAGCGCACACTTTGGTGTGCAAGGGATGCTCAAGCAAGGTCATACTAAAATCTATCTCTGATTTTCTATTACCACATATTAGAGGATGCAAGAACATCTCAAGAGATTTGGGATGTCCTAGGGACTTTCTTTACTGCCAGTACCAAAGCAAGAAAGAATCATCTCTAGAATGTGTTCAACCTTATGAAGAATACTCCAAAACAAACCATCACAGAATTTGTTACAAAGGTAAAGAAGATTGCATATCAATTAGCATCCATTGGAGAGATGATTGAAGAAGAAGTCATTATGAGGGAAATTTTGAATGGGATTAGAAGTGACAAGCAATGGAAATCTTTCACCACATCCTATGACCTCATCATGCATGTACAAACTCCAAAATTCAACATCTTTCTTGGACAAATCTTAAATCAAGAGGCCAACAATAGCATAAAGGAAGGTAACTCCTATCAAGGTAATTCAACTAGTGCTCTATATGCAGATAAGAAAGACAAGAAGTCAAAAGAAAAGAAGAAGGAAGAGGATGAAGAAGAGACTTCCCAAGTTGCAGATAAGAGCAAGTGGAAAGTGACGAAGACAGGACCAAAGCATGACAAACCCAAAACTCACTATGTACAACATTGTGCCATCTATGATAAGACTAACCACACCACTCAAAATTGTTGGTTCAATGGAAAGACCCAGAAAGGAAGTGGAAGAGGTGGATATGACAACAATAGAGGCAAAGGTGGATACAACTTCAATAGAAGCAATAATGGAAAGGACTACAACAACTATTCTTCATATGAACAACACGAGGACTCATTACTCTTGATGAATCTAAGCCACAAGGAAGGTAAAGATGACGATCATTTATCCTACATAGATTTAAAATGTTCAAATCATATTGCAAGCAACCTAGCCCTTCTATCTAACTTGGAAAGTCCAAAACATAGACATGAGGTCCAAACAGAGGATGACACAAAGCATAATGTGGAGAAGATTGGTAATGTTGAGCAGAACAAGTATTGGAATTGTGGTCCCAATGGGACTCTTCTATATTTTGATACCCCAATACCTCCCATAGAGTCCCAAAATGTTTTTTGTGCAAACAAAGGTATAAGAAATTATAGTGGATTATGAAAAGATCCTAGCAGAGAATGTGCAATTAAAGAACAAGTGTGCAAAACTAGAGTCAGAAAAGGTAAGAATGGTAAATATAACTAAATTGATTGAATCTCAAATTAAACTTTACATGGAGGAAGTAGATACTTTGAGAGCAAAAGAGGATAATAAAGCAAAGAACATGGGACAACCTATATCACCTGTTCCTAAAGGGCATGCTGTAGAGATTGAGGTATGCTCTCTTTCTCCCCCCATTGTTCAATCACCTATAAGGGATGTGCAAGAAACAAAAACCAATGCACTACCTATTCTGTAGAGCTAGGCGAAGAGGAATGGGCACTTTTGGTGGCTAGAATGATGCAAGAATTTGAAGAGGTAGTGGTAAAGTGCATGAAGGATGGAAAAATAAAGAGTAAAGAGCTGGAAAAGATAATGTAGCCATTCAATATACTCGATGGAATTATGAAAGGACACACAAGAAGGTATATACACATGACAACTCAAAAGGATATGGATGAGGATCTCCATTTTACACTAAATACTTTCAATTTAATAGAGAAGCAATTCAATGAATGTGATTTTGTGTGGAGAAAGAAATTTTTGGACAAAAGCCCAACTGTTTGTGTATATTGGCAAGACATGCCATATTTATTACAGGTAAAACCATCTTTTTTGCTTGTGCCAAGAAGATGACCATGGCCAAAATTTTGGGAAGGACAATGCAAAGGTACCCTCAATAAAAGGTGGCTCAATTTTCTCTCATTACCACCTCATGGTTAATTACCAATAGAAAATTGTTGGAGATAGACGTCTGCGGAAGCACATGAACAGCACAAGGAAGAAGAAGAAGCTTGGAGCACAAACACATAATACTGAATGTATTACTAGAGAATGTACAAAGATAAGTAGCCCATTAGGGCAATAGGCGTATATACAAGCCGAGGGAAAAAAACCTCCTAAAGAGGGAAAAAAGTACCCCGGTGGTCCTAGAGTGTTCACACACATCACTACCTAAATATATCAACAAATCTCCCCTGGGAGTGATGCGGTGAACAAGGAGCTGGCACTCATGTATAAGGAAGTGCCAAGCTATGTGGAAATCACTCCACAAAAGGAAGTAAGCCCAAAGCTTTGCGGAAAGCTTCAAAATTCTCCCTAGGCAGAGCCTTCGTGAAAAGGTCTGCAATGTTCTCCTGCGTGGGCACATATGCCAAGCTGATCTCCCCAGCAGAGAACCTCTCCCTGACATAGTGATAATGCACCTCAATGTGCTTAGTGCGAGCATGGAACACAGGGTTCCTCGCAACTGCCAATGCGCTCTGACTGTCAGTGAAGATGGTGGTGGCAGAAGACTGGCCAACACCCAAATCAGCCATAAGGCGTCTGAGCCACACACTCTCAATAGTCGCTGTGAAAGCTTCCCTATACTCAGCCTCACGACTGGAAGTGGCCACAGTAGGCTGCTTCTTGCTCAACCAAGATATACATGAGCTACCAAGCATGAAGCAAAAACCACTGGTGGACACACGAGTGTCATAGCAACCAACCCAATCTGAGTCAGAAAAAGCATGCAAATCTGGCGGTAGTGATCCCCCCTTGGGATAAAACAACTCAAGTAGCCGAGTACCACTCAAGTAGCGAAAGATGCGCTTAACCGCTTTCCAATGCGTGACTCCTGGGCAATGCATAAACTTGCTCATCTGTGAGACAGCAAACTGAATATTTGGCCGAGTAATGCATAAGTAAATCAAGCATCCAACAGCCTGCTGATAGAGAACAGCATCAAATGCATCTCCAGCATCATGAAGACTCAATCGTAAACCTGTCTCCATAGGAGTGGCAATAGGCTTACAGTCTTCAAGGCCAAAACGCTGCAATAATGTGTCAATATATTTCGTTTGACACAAAGCCATTCCACCATCAACGTGCATAAACTGAATGCCCAAATAGTGATGCAAATGCCCCAAATCAGACATCTCAAATGAGGCATGCAAATCAGCCTTAAAATCAGCAATATGTGTCTCAATAGGACCAGTGAGAAGCATGTCATCAACATAGACAACAATGATCAGAAGCACATCATTAGCACGTTTAACATATAAGGTGCTTTCAGTTGGACTGTTCTCAAAACCATGTGCAATCAGATAGGCATGTATCTTCTCATACCAAGCACGTGGTGCTTGCTTTAAACCATATAATGCCTTCTTTAACCTGCAAACCTGGTTTTCATGCCCTTTCTGCACAAAGCCACGGGGCTGAAAAACATACACTTCTTCATGCAAGTCACCATTCATAAATGCTGTTTTAATGTCCAACTGAGGTACATTCCAACCATGATGGGCTGCAAGTGCACAAATGCTCCGAACAGTAGTCATACGGCATGTAGGTGCAAAGGTCTCATCAAAATCAATGCCTCTTTCCTGTGCATAACCCTTTGCAACAAGCCTAGCCTTATACCTGTCAACTGTACCATCAGGTTTACGCTTCAGCTTGTATACCCACTTAGTGCCAATGGCCTTCTTGCCAGGAGGCAAGTCACATAAAGACCATGTACCATTCTTCATTATAGCATCATATTCAGATTGCATAGCAGCCATCCACTTTTCTGAATTTTGTGCTTCATCAAAAGAAACAGGCTCATTCTCATCACAGAGACTAGATGCAGCCATAGCATAGCAATCTGATGCAAAGGAGGCACTATGAGAGCCTGAACGAGTACGATATGACAAAGATGCATCTAATTTGCTGTCACGCAAAGTCTGCACCAGCCATTTTGGCATAGTTTTTGCCTGCTCAATATCACCTCTCTCATCAACAAGTGCATCATGTAAATTTGCATCAGAAATGGAATGATCTGCATCATCATATGAAACCTGCAAAGGCTGAGAAGTTGCCTCATTAGGACCAGCACTAGCCTGTCCACCTGTAAAAAGAGGCATCAAAGTATCATACATGTCTTTGGAGCTAACAGATGTCTCCTTAGTACATGAAAGCAATGGCTGAATAGCATCTCCCACAAAGACAACATCACGGCTAACCAGAATGCGTTTAGTCTGTGGATGATATAGACGATAGCCTTTACTTTCAGAATTGTACCCAACAAAAATACATTTTACTGCCTTATCATCCAATTTTCTGCGATGTTGTTCAAGCACTAATGCATATGCCAAACAACCAAAAACACGCAGATGAGCAACAGATGGCTTGCGGTCATGCCAAGCCTCATATGGAGTGATAGACTGCAACGCTTTAGTGGGACACCTGTTCAGTACATATGATGCACACATGATAACCTCAATCCAGAAACTATGTGGTAAAGCCTGACTTTTGACCATGCACCTCGCCATCTCCATGAGTGACCTATTCTTTCGTTCAGCAACTCCATTCTATTGAGGTGTATACGGCACTGTACACTGGTGTTTTATCCCACGTTCAGCCAGAAATGCATTAAAATTTGAAGACATATATTCCCCCCCTCGATCAGAACGGAGGGTGCCCATTTTACATGCTGACAGATTTTCAGCTAAAACCAAAAACTGTTTGAAGCACATGAACACTTCGGACTTTGCTTTGAGTGGATACACCCATGCATGCCTGGAAAAATCATCAATGAAAGTCACGAAGTAAAGGTAGTTTCCAAAAGAGGGTGTCTGCATAGGACCACAGACATCACTATGTACAAGCTGCAATTTCTGCATAGCCCGAACTGAACCATCTTTTGGAAAGGAAGAACGCTGCATTTTGCCCAAAATACAGCCTTCACAAACATGTTTTCCAGGTGCCTCAAGTTTGGGCAAAGAGGACACCATTTCAGATTTCTGCAGGCGTAACAAACTAGCAAAATTCAGATGACCAAAGCGTGCATGCCAAAGCTTTGCATCTGACATAGCCTGAGAATCATGAACTGCACATGCCGAATCATTCACAGATCTTTCATAGTCTATGAGCTTATACAGCCCACGACATAAAATGCCAGAAGCAATAATCACATCGCCATTTGAGAGATCATGGACTGTACACCTGTCATCAACGAATTTCACAACCAAGCCAATCTTGGCTAATGCAGAAACTGATAACAGGTTCTTTTTGATCCCTGGCACAAATAAAGCATCTGACAAAGTGAAAGAACTACCATCAGCAGTAGTCAGAATGATCTTACCAACTCCCATAACAGGATAAGAGGAGTTATTGGCGCATGTGACAGTATTCCCTGTAGGGGCAGGCTCGAGTGAAGAGAAGAAACTGCGCTGCGAGGTAATATGTTTGGTCGCCCCACTGTCAAAGTACCAAACATCTGAGTCTACTGCAGACATGCATTGATCATGAGAAGATGGGTCAAAACTGCAGACACTAGTAAACGCCCATTCTTCTTCCTGCACAAGATTTGCAGACTCTGTTTTTGGTGTAGAGGCCTCTGCAACAACCATTCCAGCCTCTTTCTTCTTTGCCTCTTTAGCAGCCAGTTTTGGACAGTTCTTTATAATATGATCATTTCCTTTATAGTACTTGCAGAACAATTTCTGCTTTTTTGATTTCTTCTCATCTTTATCCTGGTTCTTCGATTGTGCAGCATTTGCAGATTTCTGCTTACTAGTAGAAGAGCTCCATTTTCCTTTGCCCTTCTGACTAGCCAAGGAAGCTTGATCTGCAACACGCATAATGGACCTGTTCTGCCTGGACTGATCTTCCTGCAACAGAACAGAGACTAATTCCTCAAATGACAAGGCATTCGGATTGCCTTTCATCATCAACCGAAGAGTAGAGGCAAAACTCTGATATGAATCAGGAAGACCATTCAGAACGGTCTGCACAAGTGAGCTATCTGGTATAACCTCATCAGCAGAAATCAATTGTTCCTTCAGGTCTTTGATCTTTGTAAGAAAACTGTCCATAGAATCACCTTCATTCATGTGCTCACTCTCCAACTGTTTTCGGAGGTAAGCAACATGAGCCTCATTCCTAGCCTGGTACAAAGTGGTAAGTGTATCCCAAGCATCCTTTGCTGTTTTGCAAGAGCGAATGTGAGGAATAATGGCACGTTTGACAGACAAAGCTATCAATGCATGTGCCTGGGCATCTCTGCCATCCCAACGAATCTGCTCTGCAGTAGGTGCAACAGAAACAGCAGCACGAACAGGAATCTACGGAATATCATCTTCGACACCATCTTCATCAGCTCCAACACTTGTATTTGCAGTACCTGTCGTTACAGGTGTAACAGGACGTCTTTCAACACCCTGCACAATGTTCCATAATCCTTTTGCAACCAGTACATGTCGCATCATATAAGCCCATAATGGGTAGTTGGTACCATCCAACTTATCCTCAACAGCCAACATACGGAATACATCACTGCTTTTAGCCATGGCCGGTGACTAAAATACCTTGATGCAGAAAATTGTCTGTATCTCAAAAAGTTGAACAGAACTGCCGAGACGAGTTCTGCTAGACCTGTAGCAGACTTTGAGACGCTTAAACTGGCGAACAAAAACTGGTATATACCTTTGGCACAAAAGGACGAAATAGCCTGCACAAGCGATGCGATAGTGCGTTCGGAGGCCGAAATGAGCTCAGATCGCGATTTTGGCACCATGCAGCAAAGTTGTTTTGATCTCGGAAACACCCAGAGTATGCTCACCAAATTTCGTGCGAATCTGAGACTGCAAACGGAGGAGTGTCGACGGCGCCCTAGAAGAAGCGACGACCTGCTCTGATACCAATTGTTGGAGATAGACGTCTGCGGAAGCACGTGAACAACACAAGGAAGAAGAAGAAGCTTGGAGCACAAACACACAATACTGAATGTATTACTAGAGAATGTACAAAGATAAGTAGCCCATTAGGGCAATAGGCGTATATACAAGCCGAGGGAAAAAAACCTCCTAAAGAGGGAAAAAAGTGCCCCGGCGGTCCTAGAGTGTTCACACACATCACTACCTAAATATATCAACAAAAATTACATGGTGTCAACAATAGAATTTTGGTTGGAAAATCATCCAAACATTCCACATCTCACTATTAAAATGACCAACAAAATTCTAAGTATGATCTTGATGGTATTAAAACTCATCAAGTCTATAAAGTACACATTTTTAACTTCATCGACATCAATCGAGGTGTAGTGCCATTACATTTTTATCTATCCATCACTCCAAGAAGAGCCATGATTATGGCATACTTCTCGTGCCTAATGTATTTACCAAGCTCTTACTTACAAACATTCAAAGAAGCATTCTCTACATATGTTTTTGAACTTGATTCAGAGATATTCTTAAAGATGTCATCTAATGTGAATGCAAGACTTTTAGCATATGAATTACACTTTTTTCATATCAAAGACAAAAAAATAAAGCCAAAATCAATCAAGCATAAGGTAATAACCACCCTCTACCCAAAGTCCTATAGGGGCATGCATAAGGCTAAAACATATATACAGGGAAAGAAAGAGATTTATGGAATCAACAAAGAAGGCCAAGGACAATGAAGCAAGTCCTAGTAGTTGAAGATCAAAAGTTCAAAGGCCGAGTGGGAGCTTTCTAAAGACTAGATAAGGATGACGAAAGTCCTTTCTCTAAAGCATTGCAAGAATGCCTCAAAGATAAAGCTTATCTCATCCTCCGCTTCTAGTGGCATGTCAAGAAAATCTGATTGAAGCTTGTCTGGGATGACAAAGACTAAGAGGGAGAGTGTTGCAGAGACTAAGAGACAAGAAAAAGGAAAGAAGGATTGAAGAAAAGAAGAGAGAAGAGTAGGGGCCCATAAAAATTTCCAAAAATTACCTATTTCTACTTTGAGGAAAGCCAACAAATGTACTGAAGTCTTGTAAATGCACTAGAGGAGTCCTCTGATTGCGTAAGCCCCAAAAATGTATCATATCCTTGTAAAATATTCTTTTTTCTTAGGAATTTCTCAAATTGCTAATCCGTGTGTGAAAGGAACAAATTAAGGGCACATGCATATAAGTCACTTGGTGACTCTTTTGTAAAGACTTTTTTTGCATTTTCAATAGAGAACTAACTTGAAGAAGCAACCTTGTAACTCTCTCTTCTTGCTCTCTTATCTCCTTATTTGTGAACTTGCATGTTTAATATGGAATGTATTGTGTGCATGGATGTGTTGTCTACCCCTTCCCCATCCCCATTTGGGCTCCTCCTTGTCCCCAATATGCTTGTGTATCTGTCCTGAGTGGCACTCTTGGAATTCATGGTCAGGCTTCCAGCATAATAATTGGCAAGTTCATTTAAGAGAAGACACTCACTTACCACGTCCTTGTTTGCTACACATTGTACACCATAGTTTGCTTTTGACTCCACTTCCTGCATGAAGCTCTTCCAACTCCTAACGGAGTTGTGCAATCTCTTCTACCTAGGCTTGCTCTTCTTTTTGGAATTTTAAGGCTTCAATTTTGCACCATAAGTGTGCTATTGCACTCTCTTCTTCCTTTTGGGCCTTATTCCTCCTTAGGCTTTTAATATCCTTCCTTAATTAGGCTATTAGGTCCTCATGTTCCATGGAGTATGGAAGGTTAGAAGACCAAACTCCATATTGTTGCCATATTTGCTCCAAACTTGTTGTTGTCTATCATTCCTTTATCTTGCATTGGGTAGACATTGGTAGTGGCTTGGCAAGCCACTTTTTGACAAAAAATTCTAGAGGATCCGGTTATCTTGCCATAAGCGGTGATAAGTTCAAGAAATGTCTCCCCAACAGTCAATCTTAAGCTCTTCAATCCTTCAATAATGTTTTCAGTGGTATTTCCCTATCGAGTTCATGCTTTAAGAGCGTCCTTCATTAGGTATCAAGTCACAAAATGGTTGTGGAAAAATTGACTAAACCATTGATCTGACAACCCTTCTAATGTTTTGGGAAGAGTATCAAAAAGCATCTTCCCTACCTCTTAATCTCCTTGTTTTGCATAAAGCTAAAAACCTCCTAACATGCTTGTGAGGGTCTTCATGTGCTAAACCTCTAAAGGAAGGGAACTTTATGTTTAATTGGGAGAGTAAAGTTTCTAAGTCTATTTGGGATGTCATGTTCTCTACTACTGATGATGAGGAAGGGGGACTAGTTGACCTATGAGAAGATTTCCTTCTTATGGTTGTGAAAGAGATTTTGTTGCCTAAGTCTCGGGACCATATTACGGTCATGATTTATGCATCCACTTTTGTGAGCATAAGGTGAATTCCAAAGATAAAAAGAGTTAACTCTTCAATTGCAGTGCCAACACCTTCTATCCTTGACGTGAAGACATGGTTCTATTACCTTATCTAATGCTTGGATCACAAGCTAACACATGATTTTGAGTGTGTGTATGAAATATTTTGATCATTGGAGTTCTACACACAAAGATATGAATGTATCTATGATTGTGTACATGCATTCTCTTCTCCCGAAAAAGTCAAGATCACACTTGTGACTTCTTTAGCATATTTCTAACTCTATAATGGCTCTAATTCATGAAATAAATTATGTTAGCTCACTTATCTTCCCATTTCAATATGTGCAAAAGAATTTTGCTAAATTCATAACAGGTTGTGAGCATTGAGCATTTTCTTGAGAGCTTTCTTCCATAAATAAAAGGTTTTCTTATGTATAGTAAAATATGATTTTAGTCTATCTTGACTAAAATACTTGGGATCAATGCTCCAAAGTACTATGGTCATATTTATTCACTATTTGATAGCATAGAGAGTCTGTGAGAGTATTTGAGAAAGAATTAGGCTAGTCTAGAGCAGGTTTTTTCAAAGACCCTCTCATCTTTGTAATCTCCCATCACCTCTTCACATGCTACTTATGCCTTGACCACATTGTCCTCTTCCCTACCCTCTTCCAATAATACACCTTAAAAAATGGAGTTTATGAGAGGCTAAAAATTATCTCATGGAAATTCTAAGGTGCACGGTCAAAAGTCAAGCTTTACTACATAGCTTTTGGCTGGAGGCTTTTATGTGTGCAACATATGTACTACTAAAGCATTGCAATCTTTCACTCCTTATAAGGATTGACATGGTTGCAAATTTTATGTTGCTCATCTATGTGTTTTTGGTTGTTTTGAATATGCATTAGTGCTTGAAAAATAACACAAAAAATTGGACAATAAGGATATGAATTGTATTTTTTTTGGGTACAATTCTAAAAGCCAAGGCTATCATCCACTTATCAAATGCATTCTGATTAGTGTTAATGTTTCTTTTGTGAAAGATGTGATTCAGTCCTTACTTATATGTACCAAAGAGACATAAGTGAACTCAAACAATATGTATGACATTTTACTACCAATATGTATGAAACTTTGATTCCTCTTTTTACATGTTGACAAAAAAATGTTGCTTCCAATGAGGCAATTTCTCAACCTTTACATGTTTCAAATGATGATCCGGATCATTCTATTTCTGATACAAATTTACATGATGCACTTATTAATGAGAGAGCTCACATTGAAGAGGCAGAAATTATGCCTAAATGTCTAGTGTAGGCTATGAGAGATAGGAATTTAGATGCATCTTTGCCATGTCCTACAATTTCATGCTCTCATAGTGTTTCTTTTGCATCATGTTGTTATGCAATGGTTGTCTTTAGTCTTTCTCATAAGAATGAGTATGTTTATTTTGATGAAGCATAAAAAATACAAAATTGGATGGATACTATTATCATAATTTGATGACATTATGAATAATGGTACTTGTCTCTTGGCAAAAAAGTCCATTTGCACTAAATGGCTATATGAGGTGAATTAAAAACTTGATGGAACAATTGATTGATATATGGCTAGGCTTGTTGCCAAAGGTTATACTCAAGAGAACAACATTTATTTTGATGAGACCTTTGCCCCCAAGTGTGAAACAACAACCATCCATAGCATCTATGCACTTGCATGGTTGGAATGTATAACATTTGGACATTAAAACTACATTTTTGAATGGTGATTTATGTGAAGAAGTGTATGTATTTCATACCCATTGTTTTGTGTACAAAGGACATGAAAACAAGTATGCAAGTTGAAAAGGGCATTGTATGGATTGACGAAAGCACCACATGCTTGGTATGAAAAGATACATGCTTACTCGCTAGCACATGGATTTGAGAATAGTCCAATAGACATCACCTTATATGTTAAGCATGTAGATGTTGTACTTCTCATCATTGTTATATATGTTGATAATATGTTGCTCATTGGTCTTAATGAGAAGCATATTGCCAAACTTAAGGATGATTTGCATGCCTCCTTTGAGATGCTAGATTTGGGGCTTTTGCATCATGATTTGGGCATCCAATTTATGCAAGTTGATGGGGGGATAGCATTGTGTAAAAAGAAATACATTGACAAGTTGGTGAACTATTTTGGCTTTGAAGATTGCAAGCCTATTTCAAATCCCATGGAAATAGCATCATGGTTGAGCCTTCATGATGTTGGAGATGCATTTGAAGTTGTTCTCTATCAACAAACTATGGATTCTTAATTCACTTATGCATAATTTGGCCTAATATTCAGTTTGTTGTCTCTTATAAGCATGCTTATCCATAGCCCAATTGTCAAGCACTGGAAGTAAGTTAAGCACATCTTTCACTATTTGAGTGGTACCTGACTACTTGGGTTGTTTTATCCCAAGGTCGAATCACTATCACCATATATTTACATGTTTTTTAGACTCGGATTGGCTTGGTTACTATGACACTCGTGTGTCCACGTGGTTTTTGGTTCATGATTGGTAGCTCATGCATATCTTGGTTGAGCAAGAAGCACCCAACTATGGAAAATTCTAGTTGTGAGGTTAAGTATAGGGTAGCGTTCATAGGTATGGTTAAGTGTGTGTGGCTCAGACACCTTATGGATGACTTGGGTGTTGCTCAATCTTCTACCACCACCATCTTTACTAACAGTCAAAGTGCATTGGTAATGTAAGGAACCTTATGTTCCATGCTTGCACAAAGCACATTGAGGTGCACTTTCATTATGTAAGGAGAGACTTTATATTGGAGAGATGAATTTGGCTTATGTGCCCACACAAGATAATGTTGTAGACCTTTTCACAAAGGCTCTACCTAGGGAGAAGTTTGAAGCTTTTTGCAAAGCATTGGGCTCACTTCCTTTTGATGATTGATTTTAGTACACATTGTTTGGCACTTCTTTATAGATGAGGCGAGCTCCTTGTTCATCACATCTCCCAAGGGGAATTTGTTGATATATTTCAGTAGTTATGTGTGTGAACATGCTTAGGACCGCAATTAATGCTCTTTCCCTTTTTAGAAGGTTTTTCCCCAGCTTGTATATATGTTTATAACCCCAAACAAGTATTTATCATGTACATTCACTTATTAATACACTCAATGTTTTTCTCCAAGCTTCTTCTTCCTCCTTCTTGTGATGTTTATGTGCTTCCCTCGACCTTGAACTCCAACAAATATCATGACATGCTTTGAATTTAAGAAAGATCATGCATTACCTACATCCTTAGTGAATAAGGATTGGAAGACACTCAACGCAGTTGTCCTATAGTATTTTTCTCTTCTTGCCCATATAAAAATGATCAAAGCAATGGTATTGTAAACCCGTTCTTTGCATGTTCAATAATCAAAATTTTGAACGATCCACACATGCTCCGAAAACGAATTCATTGTCATAACAATTCGAACATGCAAACTTATCATCATATGCATCATTATAAGAAAGATATATATCGTACACAATAGTAAAGTGTATGCATTTCCATTTTTGCACTTCCTTAAACTTCATTTGTGTTGTACACTTTATCTATATGTTTGCGCAAGGTGAGATTATTATCCTACTTGTGCTAGAAATGTGATCCGAAATGCTAAAAATACAATTCAATCCAAAAAATGAAAGATCAATGCAGCAAACCTTGCATCACACAACCCAAAGCTTACGATGTGGGATGTCATTGCTTTTTGTGTGTGAATGAGGCATTGATGGCGTCTTCATTAGGGATGAAATGATGATCTAGAATGTCCCCTTTCGCAAAGGAAACTCTACAAGAAACACATGTATACAAGAGTAGATTCAATCTTTAAATATACTTTCTTATGTTTACTGGAGAGCTTTCAAATTCTTATGTTTGATGCACACCTTGGTGACTTTTTGCTTTTTATGTTGCAATTAAGCTGTATGTTGTATATCATCTCACTTGGTAGTAAATTACACTTAAAAATACAGTACCATGTGTGCCCCTTTCATCGAATGCTCACTTTCATGTTCATGTAAGTATAGACTGATCATTCATGATGTAGATGCTTCTGAAGGTTCTGCGACTATATGTGAAGAAGCTATATCCTATTTTGCTCCATCTCTAGCTTGAATACATATAATGGCTCATGATTAGTACACAACAAAGCAAGATGTTGGGCAAAAACTGTGGTCAAGTGAGATAAGCAACTTGAAAATATTTCATCTTTGTTACTTACATAATTATGAAAGATAACTTAATGGGTATATTAGAGAGAGATAGAGATAGAAGAGAGAGATAGAGATAGAGATAGATAGATAGATAGATAGATAGATAGAGAGAGAGAGGGGATGATTGTGTGCTTGAGTTTGTGGGGATGAGTGTGTGTGGTGTTGCTTATGTATGTGTAAGTGAAAGAGATTGAGAAAGATGGATTTTTGGCATGCATTAGTGCATGTGTATGATAGAATGCGCATGAGAAAGAGAGAATATGTGTGTAAGGGAGAGTTACAAAGTGTGAAAGAGTTGTTATGAGTGGATTAAAGCGTTAGTGAGGATGAGTAAATAAGACAGCCTAAGCACAAGTTGATCCTTATAATTGAGTCCCAAAATACCTTCAATATTTTCTTTAGAGACTTTATATCTTCCACTAAGCAATTGATCCCATCTACGATGGAAAAGAAGAGGGGAGCAAGAAGGCACACTTGTCCATTAAATTGTCTATTAATGAATTCGAGGTAAAAAAAGGCATGAGATACTTCCCAAAACGTTGAACATGAGAATGTGTCAAAAACTTTCCATTGATGTGGATCACCTTGCTAACATTTCCACATCAACGAGGAAACCACCTTAAAAACTTTCTACCCAAGTGCATAACCACTAGAAATTGGAGAATATAGTTTGAGTGAATCTCATAAAGCTCGCACAGGAGCGATTTGGCCATACATAGGGTGAAAAATGGACTTTTAATGTTTATATCTATATTTACTTTTATTGATATATATATATATACACACACATCCATTTGCATCCGTGTATTTTTATTATTGATATTTTACTATCTCTAAAACGTATGTGCCTATTTTCAATTTTCTTTTTTTTTATATTTATATACTTATATTTTATTTTATTAATCTATTTTTCATATATATATATATATATATATATATATATATATATATATATATATATATATATATATATATATATATATATATATATATATATATATATATATATATATATATATTAATTTCATATTATAATTTATTTTATTTTCATATCCTTTTGTTTATATTTTTAATTTATATTGTCATTTATATGTATTCATAAAAAACATACACATTTATTTGAAATATTTTTAGTTTTTTAACATTAGCAAACTCATTGTTTATTATTTTTTAAGGTTTTATAGTTATAAAATTTTAAATATATTTATATATATTTTTTATTAAAAAAGTTCTGCAATTAATTATTTTTTGATGTTTGGCTATGCTTTTAATTATTTAGTTCATATGTTTGATATACTTTTCTTAATATTTTTATATGTAATGTTGAAGTTCGATAGAATCATCGGAAATTAGAGCAGAATCAAAGCATGTGCACATGAATTTGGCGAGTTGAAGTTCGATAAAGTCATCCAAAGTTCGACCATCGGATTACCATCTGACTCTGAATCGGATTATCATCGGATTATCTTTTCAAGTGATTTGACAAAAGATCTTCGATCACCTAAAATCTCCGTCGAAATTGATTTTATGAACTCAAAGATGAAACTACGTGAATATCTAGTGTTGAGACATAGTTTTCTCATATAAATTTAAGTTTACGCCAAAAGAAAGGGAAAAATCTACCATTTCTCCGTGTGGAATAGATAGATCAGAATTTTCATGCTTTGCAAATTGCGGCCCGTGAGTGTCGTTGATGGTTGGCAACAGTTGCTTTTGGCATCTCTCACTCACTCACTCATTTGAGTACTCGCTGGCTGTCGGGCTGCTTGAGTTTGTGATTGAGCAGACCATCGATAGATACAACAGCACGTAATGCCAGAGCTTCGTAAGGACCCCGTGCTTGGAAAATGGGTCGTGCTGTCCGAGGCTAGGGCCAAGAGACCGTCCGATTTCAAGGACAGTAGCCCATCTGCGCAACCAAAGAACGGCCCTTGCCCATTTTGCCAGGGTCACGAGCATGAAACTGGTGCCGAGCTCTTTGCCTTGCGCGAAGGATCCTTGATACCGGATTGGCGTGTGCGTGTTGTGAAGAACATCTATCCTGCCGTTTCCATGGAAAGTTCGGATGGTTTTGACGATTCGGTTTCTAAAGAAGAGGAAGTTAGTAGCCCTTTCCATGGCTGCAAAGTTCCCGCTATGGGCTCCCACGAGGTTGTCATAGAGACTCCCCATCACAGTGTAAAGTTTACAAGCTTGTCTTTGAAGAATGTGGAAGAGATCTTGTCATGTTTTAGACATCGAATGTGCCAGCTGCGTGAAGAAAGTCGCTTCAAGTACATTCAGGTATTCTTTACATAGTTCTCTGTCATATTGCGGGTCTTTGTTCACTTGGGCAGTAATGTCACTCACGTAAAGATTTTACAGTATTACGTGTGTGTGTGTGTGTCTCTCTCTCTCTCTCTCTATATATATATATATATATATATATATATATATATATATTGAATTTGCATTGTGGCCATTTGGATGGTTCTTCCTTTAGTATCTTATTCTTCTTCAAAGATGTTTCTTTTAGATATTTCATCTCTGTGGTGGGTTGTAGCCTACTTGATTTCCATACAAGGAAGATACCACTTAATACCGTTGGTGGTATTGTGTTCTTGCTCAAACATGTGGTGCCTTGGCTTGAATATTTCATGAATTGTTATTTTCTGATAATTTTTGAATATGTTAAGCGATATTGCCATATTGGTTTGATTTCCCTGTTTATGATCAGTCAAGGGGATAAGGAGGGAAGGATGTGAGGATGGAATGGTGTGTATCGAATTATTAGCACTAAAATGAAAAGAAAGCAAACGAGAGATATGCATGCTCTAAAAGAGCACAATCATGAGAATCAAGTCAACCATTTCCCTCATGTAATCAATGGGACATAATACATTAAGGGATGTACATTATATGTGTTTTGCATCAAACAAACATCTCCAATGATTGCATATTTTTTGGTGGTTGATTTTTGGGTTATGTAGTTCATAAGAAGGTAATTCTTGCACCGCTCGGGATATGCTTTGACATACTTGCCTTTCTGAAGGATGAAGATATGACACGGGCTAGCATTGCCACCTTGACCATTGAATCCATGAGCTATATTTTTGTATATTTTTGGGCATTAGATTTGGAAGAAGTCTTTTTCTTGGGCTATGGCATGAGTCCTTGGGGCATCTTCTTGGAGCTTTTTTTTTTTTTATGGAGCATCTTCCTAAGGCATAGGGCCACCCCTTGGGGGCGAGCCGTGACCCTTGCCCTTGGGCAGGGGGCCACCTCCTTGGGGGCGACCCTCACCCTTGGGCTAGGGGCCACCTCATTGGGGGCGATCCTCGCCCTTGGGTAGGGGGCCACCTACTTTGGGGAGACCCTCCCCTTAGGAGTAAGGGTTACCTCGAGGAGACTCTGGCCTTGGGCCCTGGGGTCAAGCTCATGATGAGGAAGGCATGAAGGTCCACACAAGCATCAGTCAGGGCACATAAGGCAAGAAGAAGACATCGAGGCCTAAGCCCATAAGCAATGGCATAAGTGCATGAGCAATGGCATAAGCACATAAGCAATGACAAAAGACAACAAGCCCGGGGTAGAAGACCACACTATTGAGGGCATCAAAATGAAGTACATATGTTCAAAGACATTGGATGGAGCTTAACATAAGATTGCATCTTATGTTAACTATTCAGGTACATATTCTCTTTTTGCACACAGGTACTACTTGGAGCTTATTGAGGGGGTGGCATCCATATCTGGAAGAGTCCTATTTGGCATACATGGAGGCATGATACATGCATCAAATGAGATGTTAGAGAAGGTGTTTCCACATGAGTATGAGGATTTCTATTAGCAACATGTTAGCATTCTATGCTAATTCTGTAAGTATGTGATCTTTCACACACACATCTGATTTAGGGTCTTCCATAGCCTAAAATCAGATTAGGGTTTGCTAATATCAGTTTCTAACTGATCTTTCCTCTTTCTGTCACTCATATTCACTCTTCTACAACCTATCAAGTCATACATCTCATACATATTCAGATTTCTGTCGCTACATCTAAATATTCTTGTAAATTCTGTACATACACTCTTCCATCTATTTTTGTTCATATAGAGTGGTTGAGATTTTGACCCACATTGTAAAATTAACATTTGTATATATGATGGTGTGAGTAAGCAGTGGCTTACGTAACGCTTTGAACATGTTGTCTAATCTCTCTCTATCTTTGTCTCATCATTGTATGATTAAGTGTTGTATGTTCATGTTTGTCAATTTTGGAAGATACTGGAATCTATGTTGTAGATCTTGGAAATCTGTGATCTTGTGGAATTAGTTATGGGCCTACCTAATTTCCAAAAGATGTGAATGATTTAGGTATTTTACATTATTATCTTGTGATTGAGTTCAAATGTAGGAATGAGTGTATCTGCATAACACAACAAAAATACATTGAGAAATTATTGGAAAGGTTTGAGATGACATGTTCCAAGCCTAGGCAAACACCTATGGATGTTAATGTGTCATTACATGCTGAAGCAAATTCAGAACTTTTTGATGCTGCTTTGTATAGTCAAGAAGTTGGTTGCTTGATCTATTTATGTAATACATGTCCTCACATTTAGTTTGCAGCTTCTCAAGTATCCAGGTTCATGTAGAGCTCGCTCAAGATTCATTGGAAAGAAGTTAATAGAATTTTCAGATATTTGAAGGGAACTTCCAGTTATGCTATGGTATTTCCGAGATCGCCCCATTTTTAATTAGCAGTTTTTCATATTTTGATTGGGCAGGTAATGAAGACTCAAGAAGAAGCAAAAGTGGCTATTGTTTCTTTCTAGGAGATTGTCTTATCTCTTGGTTGTCAAAGAAACAGCCTACCGTTGCTACATCTTCTAGTGAAGGAGACTATAGGGCTGCTTTAGTGAAGGAGAGTATAGTGAAGGAGAGTATACTTGAAGCTGTTCGGTTGCAGAAAATTATGAGTTATCTTGATGTTCAAGTTCATCTACCTATGCAAATACTGTTAGACAATCAAAGTGCTATTGTTATTGCAAAGACCCCTGTTCATCACGCTAGGACAAAGCATATTGAGGTACATTACCACTACATTCAGAACAAGTATCTAAGAAGCACATTGAGCTAGTCTAAATACTCACAAGTGAGAATGTTGCAGATACTTTTACCAAAGCATTATCCAGAGACAGACATCAAAAGTTTTGCAGATTATTGAACCTTGTACCATTATGATATTGAAGGGGGGATTGGTTGAAACAATGTCAAAATAGTCCAAAAACTCTAATTTCCAGCAATCCTAATTTTTGGTACTTAGCAAAATTTAGGTCACACAAGGCCAAAAATTATTATTAACTCATGAAATAGTACTTAAGGAGAGCTTTTATTTGGTGTATAACATTCAATCATGGGAGGTCCAGATCAGGAGAAAACCCTAACCCTTATTTTTGTGCAAAAAGGTGCTTTTACCTCATTTTGTCCCTCTCATTGTGTAGATTAAGGAAAGCAATGTTGTGTACAAGTCTGATGGCTGAATTCAAAGATACTAGTCAGTTTAGGTCAGAAAAGCAGATTTTTAACAAACCAAAAGCTAATCATAATTTAAAACTCGTGCTTTTTTGTGTTTTTCGCAAATCCAATGCCTTGCTTTTAGTGCTTTTGGATGAGTTTTCAGCCCAAGTTTCTAAAACTATAAAAGAGAGGCCTTGGGTCCAGACATCAATTCAGATCATCTTCCATCATTGAAGAGAAGAATTCAAGGAGTATTTGCTTGAAAGGAAGTGCTTTTGGATGAGTTTTTCGCCCAATAATGTAAACCTATAAAAGAGAGGCCTTGAGTCATTGTTTAGAAATCAATTCAGATCATCTTCCATCGTTGAAGAGAAGAACTCAAGGAGTACTTGCTTGGAGGAAGTCTTTTAGACTTGGAGGAGGTGTGCTTTACCTTTGGTTGAGCATTGAAGGAGAGTTTGACAGCCAACCATCAGCATACTGCTGAATTATTGTGAGTAGCAAAATTTCAGTTCCTACCTTGTGAGGTCATCAATTTCTGATTTAGGGTTTTTAAAACCCTAATTCCAGAATTAGGGTTTTCTGTAAACAGTTCTAAATTGTTCATATTCACTCCATTCTCTCTCACACACACACACACTTTCTACATACCTCTTAGGCATTTTACACACAAACTCTTGTATATAGCTCCCGAATTTCTACCTAGATTCAGATTTTGTATCCAATTTTAGCATACATTCATTTTTGTATCATCTACACAGATTGTAATTTGACATTAATATTAAGATGTAGGTAAGCATTTTAGCTTACCGTTACACTTGGAAAATCTTTTCTATTCTCTCTCTCTCTCAATCATCTCAATTTTAGTCTTAAGCTATGTATGCTAAGGTTCATGTGTTGGAAGATCTTGTAAACCTGTGAATATTGTTATTGAGGCCCACCCCAATTCCAACAGATACCTTCTTGCAATATGTCGTATGTTTAGTAGTTCTAGAATCAAAGATTCAAGGATTTTCCGATATAGCATCCAATGCTTCTTATAAAGAAATTTCTTTTATACTAACACTTGAGTATTGTCACCTAAAACTCTCTTATTTTTATTAAAAATCCTCTTTTTGCACTTTGCAATAGGACGATTTGGATTGTTGCAATAATGGCATATTCTCTTTTCACGTGTAGATGTGGTAGGTTTGTCCTTATGCGTAGATGAAGTAGTTGATATAGAGGTAGAAGAAAATGTGGTTGAAGACTCGGAAAGAGATGGCTTGCTTTCTTTCTCTGTTTGTGATTGTCTTTCTTTCTTCTTCTTAATCTCCTTTTTCTTCTTCTTGTCTTTGGACGATGATACCATAGCCTCATCATTCTCTTCCATACTCTTCTACTAATTTTGATTCTTCATCTTGAAGTAACACGAACTCCAATGCTTCAAATGAAGCTTCTCTATCTCTTGTAGAGAGAGAAAGAGAATTAACAAAAGAGCAATTATGTAGATGGAAGTGAATCAAGAAGAGTGTTTACCATCTCTTCATCATAAATATTGCCTCCAACATTGAAAAGTTATGAGGAATGTCTTTAAGCTTCAAAATAGGTGATTGAAATGGCTCACCAACCATCATGCGTGTGCTTGCTAATTGCCTCCTCAAAGTGACTTTTCCTAGGAGGATTTCTGCTTCAATAGAGATTCTCCAACCCAAAGCAAGCTTGATGAGAGGTTATGCATGACTTGATTTGAGGAATAATATGACACTTCATAGTTATAGCTATAAGAGAGTGCTTGCGCATCTTTGGATTCCCATTTGGATTGCTCTGCTGAAGGAAGTAACTTGATAGTATCTTTGATTGTGAATGATGAGAGGATTTCTCTTCTTGTTCTTCCACCATGTGGTGAGCAAAAATTGGGAACTAACAAATTCATCATCATGAAACTCCACATAGGATAGTTAGACATTCCATCAAGTTTGTTTTCTTGCTCCAATCCATCTCTATAGTCACTCATTCCAAGAACATGATATGTATGTGCAATAAACTTTGATACCAAATGTTAGAAGAGAGGTAGGTCCAACATACAAGCCAGAGGATCTTTTCAACACTTAGAACTTTGCATACATACACACCTTGAACCAAATAAGATAGATGAATGACAATAAAAGATAGACAAGAGAACAAAGATAGGAATGGGTAGCAAAGAAGCTACTCTAAATAATGAAATTACGTGATGGAATAACTATGCACTCTAAATAATGAAATTACTTGATGGAATAACTATACAATGTGTGTGTATATAAAAAATTGGATAAAAGGCTGAATATAGAATGGATCTAGGTACAAAATTTGAGAGAGGTGTGCCTAAGAGTCAAAGAATGATGAGTGCGTGCTATATAGTGGAAGACAATAAGTTGAATGCAAAGAATTCAGCTTATATGCTGTGAGAAAGTGCTACAATCTGCAACCAAACGAGAATTAGATCTTCTCCTGTTGAGGTAATAGATTGGAAAGTCAAGACGTGAAGATACAACCAAAAATTGCAGCAACTTACAAAACATCAGCAACCACATACACAAAATGTGTTTGAAGAAGAAGTGGGCAGCAGCTAGACACTTCCAAATCTGCAAAAGAAGCTCCTCACAGTAGAATCTCAGCCTTTAGCACTTAGAGCATAAGATTATGATTATTAATGTGCCCCAACTTGGTCCTTTTATAGAGTTTTAGTGCCCCCATGGCTTCTATCGCAAAAAAACTCGAAAAAGCTAAAAACATACATGTTTTGATGAATGCGTAAATCTTGCTTTATCATGCATGTGCTGTGTGTTAGCTTTTATTAGCTTTAGATGGGTGATTAACTCCTAGCCATAGGATTTACATGCATTTTGGGGATAAAATCTCAGGCACTGATTCATAATGATGAAAAGCATGTGCATGACTGAAAATTAGGGTTTGAGTTTAGAGGGTCTTATCTTGGTTAAATGGTAGTGTTGTATATCAACAAATAGCTCTCTTGAATCTATTAGAATATGCAATAATAATCTTTGGCCATCTTTGACCAAACCATTCGTAAGAAATGGAAATAGAACAATTAGGGTTTGCTAGAAACTTGGGGTTTCAAGCATTAATTGACATTGTTTTCAACAATCCCCCCATAATGTCGTATTGAGAGAAGATTTAATGATTTGCATATCTTTTGAAGTCTTTCATTTTATAATGTTTTAGTAAAAGTATATTCTCACTTGTAGGAACATAAATAAGCTTGATGAGCTTCTTGGCTATCGTCTCACGATTTTAGTGATAGTGAACTTCAATATGCTTTATCTTGCATGATGAACTGGCTTCTTTTCTATAGCAATAACCCTTATGAATGTTTGAAAATATTTGCGTATGGCTCAAGTGTTGTTGTAAAGACAAACCTATACTTTGCTTCACTTGAAGGTATAGCTACGGTAGGTTGTTTGTTAGAATGCAAGGTAATTAAGCATTCTCCAATAAAGAAACAATAGCCGCTTGTAGATCTTCTTGAATGTTTATCACCTCCCTTATCAGAATCTACAAATTCTTCAAGTGCAAAATGTGATGACTTACGAAATACCACATCATAATCCTTTGTTGCCTTCAAATATCTGAAAATTCACTTAACCGCTTCCCAATGATTTTTAAGAGGTTTGTGCATGAACCTTGATACTTGAGAAACAACAAATTGTATGTCAAGACGTGTATTACAAAGGTAAATCAAACAAACAATTGCTTGACTATAAGTAGTAGCATCAAAAGGATTGAGTTTGCTTCTGCTTGTAAAGAAACATTAACATCCATAGGAGTTTGCATAGGTTTAAAATCTTGCATTTCAAACCTTTATGGAAGTTTCTCAATGTATTTTTGCTATGATATGTATATACAATTGTCCTTGTGAATGATTCAATGTCAAGATAATAATTTAGAGATCCAAGTATATACAATTGTCCTTGTGAATGATAATAATATCAAAAACCTTCTTAAGTTTTGGCTTAAAAATTGTAAATTTGAATCTCTGGGATCTGTCATGATCATATCATCAACATAAATGATGATTATAATCGAAACATCTTCCTTTGACTTAACACAGTGTAGTAGAAGCTTTTGAGTTTTTGAAACCAATAGAAATAAGATACAAGTGTATCTTCCACAGTGCCCAAAAACATCATTTCTGGGCAACCGAAACGGTTCGATCGATTATTTTCAATCCATGTTTTTTGTGGAAACACCTCCATCGAACTCTTTTTCAAACCTTTTTTGAAGAGGGATTACGAGAGAGAGAGAGAGAGAGAGAGAGAGAGAGAGAGAGAGAGAGAGAGAGAGAGAGAGAGAGAGAGAGAGAGAGAGAGAGAGAGAGAGAGAGAGAGAGAGAGAGAGAGAGAGAACGAGAGAACGAGAGAGAGAGAAATAAAGAAAGAAAGAAAGAAAGTGTTTTTACGTCTATTAGGAGGCCGAACTCGGCCTATGAGACAAATCAATGTACATGGGTGTATCTTCTGTCAATCGGAAAAGATAAAAGTGCTGAAAAAAAAAACTGGTAAGGCTGATATAGATCTTTGTAGTATGCATGTAGAGATACCCATGAAAGTGGGAGGGGGGGATGGTGAATGGAGTGCTATATCTGTAGCCTATATGCAAAAGGGTAGTACAAGCATGATAATGCATCTGAACGACTAGCTCCATCATGTACTAGTGGGCAGGTATAAGATGTGGTACATAGGTGGAGGTGGAGTCAAGGCCGCCCTGATGGTTGCAGTGGGATCCGCCATCATCCGGGATCGTCTCTCCTCCATGGAGCGATGATCACGAGCTTGGATCTCTGCAATCTGGTGTCTGTGAAGTCTTGGGGCCCGATATCCTATAGCACGGGGCCGCCTCCTAGCTCGAGAGGTCTGAGCGTGCTGAAGAGTCACCCCTCTCGATGTGTGAGCTAAGGTGGGGAGGGCTACTGCACGTCGTGGAATGTAGAAGTCAGTAAGCTGACTCTGTCTCCCTCGTGTCTGGGCAGCCGTAGTAGGCTGGAGGAGAGAATCTCTGTGACTCTGAATCTCTAGTAAGAATCGCCCGAGCTATCGCTGATCTCTAGAGCCCATGATCTCTCGGAGGGTGGGCTGCCCTGTAAACAGAGTCTCGTATCTGTCTCTAATGTCATCATATGAGCTACCTCTGCAAACAAAGTGCTCCTCATCCTCGATCTCTACTCTGCATATCCTGCATAGCAGCTCCTCTCTAGGAATGTCTGTGGCTCTGCCTATCTCAATCTCTAGTCGGTGTGATGAGACCCTCAACTGGCCAATGGCTACCCTTGAGCTATGAGGCATGTAGGTATCCATGTAGCGTGGTCGCTGGATGAAACCATCCGCTAGTATGTCCAAGAACTGGTCTCGATAGTGCGATAGTCTCGATCCCATGTGTGGTGTGTGCCATGTCTGACTAATGTAGAGCTTCCAAAGGTCCTGTCTCAGCACAAGATTCTTCTCATGACGCGAGAGGTGGATGTGAGGTGAGTCTAGGTCATACTGAAGAGGCGGCAATCTATCCATATCAAGTCCATGACTGTCAAACCACGCTCTAACCTGAGTGTACCAAGCTCTCTCATATCCAGACTCTGATATCTGTATAGATGCCTCAAAAGCTTTGTGTGTGAATCTTTCGGTAGGGAGCTCCCTCACCCTCTGAATAAAGGAGGTAGTCTGGAATAGTGCATCTACCACCATGGGTGGTGCAGCTAGCTCTGCCTTGATGATGTCATGTGGCACTGACTGTTTCCCGCGAAATAGTCGTGAGATCATACGTACTTGTGGCCACTCGATCGCACTCCACTAGGTGCCTGTGAGGCCTGGTGCCCAAACTGTCGAAGCATACATCATAGCTGGTCTGACTAGTGTGTCAAATAGCCACCCCTTTGTGCGGGGCTCCTGGAAGTGTGCTTGGTGACATCTCCGCTCTAACATGGCTAAGGCTGCATATCCTCGTGTGAGTCTATCGGTGGCTGCCTGTCTCATGCTGAAGGGTCCGGCAAGGTCGTGAATGTGACTCCGAGGTAGACATAGGAAGTGACCACCTCAATCTGTCCACTGCCAACTGTGAATTCTGCTCCATTCCTCACCATGGGGGAGGTGTGGAAGATCATGACCTTGGTCTTGCCAAGGTTTACTGTCAAGCGTCTCTATGTACAAAACTCATGGAGGGCATCTAGGTGGCGTTGTAATCCCTCTGGTGACTCTGAAATCAATACAATGTCATCTGCATATAATAAAATGTGGACCTGTGTACCTGCGAGGTCTGCACCCTCCCCTCCAGCTCGGAGAATGTAGTCCTCAATCTCGTCGATGTAGAGCCTGAATAGAGTGGGAGAGAGTGGGCAGCCTTGCTTAACACCCACTATGCTAGCAATGGCCTCTGATAGTCCCCCCGGCATCGAACCCTCCCAATCACCTGCTCATAGAGTGTGTAGATGGCCCAAATCATCTCTGATGGTATACCCAAGCTATGAAGTCTCCGAAAAAGCTTCTCCCGTGGCACAGTATCGAAGGCTTTGCGGAAATCCACAAAGCAACAATATAATCTCTTCTTTCGCATCTTTGCCCTGTCAATGAGGCAACGCAGAATGAAAATGTGATCAATAGTGGAGAAAGCTCGTCGGAACCGTGCCTGACCACGTGCTCGTAGCCCTCCCATCTCAGCATATGAGCTTAGCTCTGTCTCGAGAACCGTCCCATAAAGCTTGGCCATGGTGTGGCCAATCATGATAGTCCTGTAGTTCCTTGGGTCCAAGGTATCCCCAGATTTGTGAATGGGTACAATGGTGTTCCTCGTCCACTCCTGTGGGAAGCCCTCCCCTATAGCCCGATTGAAGACATGTGCAATCAATGGAGCTATAATGGAGGCAGTATATATGAGGGAGGGAGGGAGGGAGAGAGAGAGAGAGAGAGAGAGAGAGAGAGAGAGAGAGAGAGAGAGAGAGAGAGAGAGAGAGAGAGAGAGAGAGAGAGAGAGAGAGAGAGAGAGAGAGAGAGAGAGAGAGAGAGAGAGAGAAAGAGAGAGAGAGAGAGAGAGAGAGAGAGAGAGAGAGAGAGAGAGAGAGAGAGAGAGAGAGAGAGAGAGAGAGAGAGAGAGAGAGAGAGAGAGAGAGAGAGAGAGAGAGAGAGAGAGAGAATGGGTACAATGGTGTTCCTCGTCCACTCTTGTGGTAAGCCCTCCCCTATAGCCCGATTGAAGACATGTGCAATCAATAATGGAGCTATATATATATATATATATATATATATATATATATATATATATATATATATATATATATATATATATATATATATATATATATATATATATATATATATATATATATATATATATATATATAGAGAGAGAGAGAGAGAGAGAGAGAGAGAGAGAGAGAGAGAGAGAAAGTCATATTAACGTCTTCTGGAGGCCAAACTTGGCCTATGAGACAAAAGCCATGTACAAGTGTAGTAGCCATGTGCAGAAAATGAAATGAAATAAACAAAAGCTATCTATCTAGGGCTGGTAAAAGGCTGGGGAGACGTGGCTCTGACTCAGCAGATAGTGGCCACCTAATACAAAGGGATCCATAATATGAGTGAGTAAAACACCCTAGCTACTCATGATGGGGGGAGGTGGGTGTAGTATGTGGTACATCTTTGGTGGTCTCAGTGCCTCCTGAAGGAAGACAACCCAGGGGGTGGTGGTAAGCCTATGCTCCATCATGTGGTCGTAGGCTGTCCTGATGCGTGAGATATCCTCCTGATATAGTCGCGATCGACGACATCCTACCATGCATGGTTGGCGTCGTGCTCTCTGTGCTGCTGCCTGGTGGAGCGTGAGCCCTATAGAAGGACCTCTCTGATGTAGCTCAGCTCGCTGAAAGAACTGGGTAATGGTCTGCTGGGTACTCACCCGTGGCTGATGTGTGGGCTGTAGTGACCGCTCTCGCCTCTCGTATGCTCCTGTGAGGAAACGCCCCAAGCGTTGCTCGTCTCCCATAGTCATGCATAACTGGAGTGACTCCTCTAGCTGGAACTGTGCTCGTAGGTCTAAGTATGCTCGGCATCTGATAACAAAATGCTCCTCACTCTCTACCTTTGTCTGGCATACTGGGCACCGCCTTTCCTCACGGGGGACTCCCCTGGACTGACCCCTCTCAATCTCGAGCTGATGTGATGAGACTCGGAGCTGCCCAATGACGACTCAGAGGTGATGGGGAAGGTATGTCTGCATGTATCTAGGGATCTCGATGAAGCCCGCGTCCGATATATGTAGAAAATGCTCGCGGTAATAGAGCATTTTCGGTGGCAATGTATCCCTAGGGCTCACCCATGTCCTCTGTATGTATGTATGCCATATCTCCTGACGAATGATCCTATTCCTCTCCTGATGAGAGAGCGAGTAGGTGGGTGCATGTGAGTCGTACTGTAGTGGTGGTGGCCTGTCTATGTCAAAGCCATGGTGGGCCAGCCAGTCTCGTGTCTGTGCATACCATGAGGAGGTATCGCCCGCTAATGCCATATCACGTGATGCCTGGAAAGCACGATAAGCAATGTGCTCTGTACCCATGCTCCGAAGTCTGTGTAATAGGCATACTGTCTGGAATAGTGCCTCAACTAGCATCGGTGGTGCAGTGAGCTCTGCTCTAATGATATCGTGTGGTACTGAAGGCTTGCTGCGGATAAGTCTGGCAATCATGAGGATCTGTGGCCTCTCTAATGCTCTCCATACTGATGTAGCTAATCCCGGCCCCCATATGGCTGCCCCATACATGAGCGCTGGCTCACCCCTTTGTGCGGGGCTCCTGAAAATATGCCTGGTGGCACTGTCTCTCCATCAAAGCTAGTGCTGCGTACCCACGTGTGATGCGGTCATGAGCAGCCTGAGACATAGAGAAGACCCTTGATGCTGCTGTAAATGTCACTCCCAAGTAAACATATGATCCGACCACCTCGATCGGTCCACCTGCTGCTGTGAACAAACTATGTCTGCGTACTTGTGCTTATGTATGAAAGATTATGACCTTGGTTTTACCAAGGTTCACAGATAACCCTCTGTGTCTGCAAAAGTCATCTAGGTCATGTAGATGATGCCGTAGACCTTGTGTAGACTCTGAAACCAATACAATATCATCAACGTATAAAAGAATATGGACAGTGGACCCCCGTACCTCAGTACCATCTCCCCCCCTGCTGTTGTATGAAGTCCACTATCTCGTCAATGTAGAGACCAAAGAGGGTGGGTGAAAGAGGGCATCCTTGCTTCACCTCGATAGTGCTAGCAAGTGGATCAGATAAGCCCCCTAGACATCTGACTCTACCAAATACTCTCTCGTATAAGGCGTAGATCCCCCATATCATCTCCTCCGGAGCTCGGATATCAAGTAGTCGTCTGAAGAGTCGGTCCCTGGGAACAGTGTCAAATGCTTTGCGGAAGTCCACAAAGCAACAATATAATCTCCTCTTCCTCACCCTTGCCTGGTCGATCAGGCATCTCAGAGTGAAGATGTGGTCAATAGTAGAGTAATCTCGTGTGAAACCTGCCTGTCTTGGAGCCCTGATATCCTTCCTCTCAGCGAGAGTACTCAACTCTGTCTCTAGTACCGCCCCATATAACTTGGCCAATATAGGGCCAATCATGATCATCCGGTATGTAGCTGGATCCATAGTATCACCTGACTTATGAATGGGCACTATGGTGTGCTCAATCCATGAGTCCGGGAACCCTTCAACCAATGCACGATTGAAGAGGTGGGCAATGAGTGGTGCGAGAGTCGTGCCTCCATAGATGAGGTGCTCTGCCTGTAATCCGAAATGGTCATGGGCCCTGCCATGCTGCATCCCGGCAATAGCGCGTCCCACCATAGTCGGTGTGAAGAAGTCAGAGGTAGTAGGACATGAGCTCTGCGGTCTGGGAATGGGGGGCTGGTCTGGGATCTCGTATAGACTCCGTGCATATCTATGCCAAGTGCTCGGGTCTCGGATAGGTGTCTGCTGTCTCCTCTCTCTCAAATGTCGCCATGCCACTCCACTGTCTCGACTCATGAGCAAATGGTAAATATCCCAATACTGTCTCTCCTCCCAATCTCGCCGTTTGCGGCGAGTAAGGCTCTGCATGCGACGCTGTGCCTGTGTGTGTGTAATATCTCCCCTATGCTCTAAAATCCGTAGGTGCTTCCATAGCTCACGGCAATTTGCATCATACCAGCGGTTCTGGGGCATGGATCCTGTGCGTGGAGGGTGCCTATGTGTGCGGTGTGGGAAGCTGCGGAGAGCTGAGTCCTCGAGGATGATGGTGATCAGTGATGTAAGTGTGTCCAAAGGTGAGAGTGGATCGAGGGAGAGTAGGCTGGTGGGTAAATGGTGTGCATAGACGTGTGAGAGCTCGTGTGTGAAGTGTATCGTGGTATGTGTCTCAGTGGGTGAGGGAGGGTCTAATGGAATCGGAGATGAGAGTGTGAGTGTGATAAATGTATGGTCAGCACAAAGTGGACGTCGTCCAATACTAAGTGAGGGGATGAGTGGAGCTCCAGAGGTGGTACCCAAAATGTAGTCGACTGTGCTCTCACCTCCCGCGTGAAGGAAGCAAGTAAATCCGCCCGAACTTGGCCAACGATTCATCTCGTTATATATAACGAGATGATGTCAGGTGCCTAGCTCGAGTAGATGTCTGCCATAGCCGGTAGTGTCCTGACCCATATCTGCCGATACTCTGCTGGTGCTCATCTCATCCGGGTCTCTTGCTCTCATGAGATGTGGGTGATCCATGTCATACGCCTCGCACTGATGTGACTGAGTGCGGCCATTGAAGTCCCCCATAAGGAAGACTTCACCTAGTGTGCTGTAATGTAGTATCTCCTCTGAAAGCGCTGTGTATGGTGAGTCTCTGTCTCGGGTCGGTCCCCCAAGATCCTGTCCTGCGTATCGAGACCCGCCTGGTGGGAAGTAGCATATAGCAATGTAAATCCAACCCCCCTGAGCTATCTCCATGCGAACCCACATGTATTGTGCCTCCTCATCTCTACCTATAATATGGATCCGGCTCTGTATCTCCTGTCGGAATATGATGGCCACTCCTCCCGATCCTCGCGCTGTACTCTGTCTCGTCGTGGTCCTGAATGCAGACTCCCAATGAAAACCTGCAATGCGTGGTAGACCTCTCTCTAGGCTCTCGTGTGTCTCTGTGATGCACGCAAAGTCATGTGATGCAAGGATCTCCTCGAGTCTGTCTGGTCGCGTCCAAAGTGCCCCGTTGCAGTTCCACACCACTCCTCTGAGTGGTGTCTCCTTGTGTAGTGATGTCTCATAGGCCGCATGGCCCTATTTGATAGGGCGTCCATCTATGAAGACCTTATCATCCCGGTAAAAGGCCTTTCTCCCCTCTCAGCGTGCCTGGAGTATCTGTGGCATGCAAGCGCGTCGGTGTGCCACCTGCATCCTCGTGAGGTCCTCGTCCATGTATAGGGCGCCACCTGGTAGTCCACGTAGTACTGATCGACGTCTAAAGAACGTGGTCCGTGCCTCCTCGGAGCTCATCTTAAGGATGAGTGCTCGCAAACGTGATGTATCCCTCCCAACCCTCCATGCGCCTGTGAAGGGCATGCTCTCGTATCCAAGTCGACGGCAAATGTCAGTTGCATCTGCCTCTGGTGATGCTCCCTCAGGTAGGCCTGTAATCCGAACGTGAAGTTTTCGAGTGTGTCGAAGCCTCTCCTCCTCAAGTGTATCCTGGACTCGTGTGAGTTCTTCTTTCCACACGTCTTCCCTAACTTCCTTCTTAACCCTTTTGTGTACTACTTCCACCCATGACTCTCGAGTGGATTCTACCTGCGTTTTGATTTCCTTCTTTATTTCTTCTTTGAGTGTCTCCACGTTGGAGATCTCTCCCTCTTCTTTCAGGTGCTCATAGGCTGTCCTCCAATTGTCTCGTTCTTCTGTGAGAGTCTTTACTTGTTCTTCGAGTCCTTTGACTTTATCCATTACTTGTTCTTCGAGTCCTTTGAACTTTTCCATCATTTTTCGTATCTTCATATTGAGGTTGCGGTCTGCTACCTTTTTGGCCTCTTTGAGAGCTCTGGCGATAAGTTCGTCCACTTCCCTCCTGTCCATTGGAGCCATTTCATAGACACTTTGAAACTTTGAAACTTTGAAACTTAAACCCTAAGAGATTAGGGAAATAGGTTCGATTAGAGTGCACTGTGCTTCCATGAGAAATTGATAGCCTTGAGAAATTGGAATTCAAAATGTGTTTTGTGAAACCCTAAATCTTCTTTAGGGTTTCGGGGGGCAGCAAGGGTCCTTTTAGGTTTTCGGGGGGGGGGGGGGAGGCAATGACCACCGAGGTTGGGAGAGGTGTCCTTTTAGGGTTTCGGCTCGGGACCACAGCAACAGGCGGGCTAGGGTTTGAAGATGGCCAACGCAGGTGACGGAGCAGAAGGCGGAGACGACGGGTCAGAGGGGGGGCGTAGGCGACTTGGCAGTCCTAGGCACACAGTAGGTCGGCGGGAAGCTGACGTAGCATAGCAAATGGGGGGCGAGGCAGCAGAGCGACGGCACACGGTAGGGGGTCGGGAAGCTGACGCAGCAGCGGTCCTAGGCATAGCAGAGAGAGAGAGAGAGAGAGAGAGAGAGAGAGAGAGAGAGAGAGAGAGAGAGAGAGAGAGAGAGAGAGAGAGAGAGAGAGAGAGAGAGAGAGAGAGAGAGAGAGAGAGAGAGAGAGAGAGAGAGATAGAGAGAGAGAGAAGGAAACGAATCTGAATATTACATTGATTACTATTTTCAATCAAAGCTGCAAACTTCTTAAATGTAGCAAAAACTTCAGAATTTTCTTTTAAGCAAAAATTCCATGAATATCTTGAAAAATCATCAATGAAAGTGACGAAATACCTATGACCATGTAAAGATTTTCTCTCATAGGTGCATTCACATTCGAATGAATAATCTGGAACTTTCTAGTGGTTGAAATATGTCCATGCTTTTTGAATGGTAGTTTGTGTAGCTTCCCTTCCAAGCATCCTTCACATGAATCAAGATCGTTTGGTAAAGCAAAAGTAGGAAAGCTTTTTACCATACCTTCATCCTTCATATGCTTAAGAGTTGTGTAACTGATGTGATCAAATCTTGAATGCCAAAGCTTCATACTTTCCGTACGAGAAGTAGATGACCTAACAAGATTAGCATGGCTGATTTTTGATAAAACAAGCATGCCACTTCTATTTTCACCTTATAATCGACAATGCTCTTCATTAAGTGTAAGGATTTGACACGAATCTTTCTTAAAAATCACTTTATAACGATTTGTAAGAAATGTTGAGATAGAGAGCAAATTCTTCTTGATTTTTGGTGCGCACAAAACATTAGAAATCTTAAAACTATGTGCTCTTGATTTAAGTATGACTTTTCCCACACCAACAATATCTAAATCATGACCATTTGCAAGGGTAACTCTTCTACTTGAAACTCGTCATATGTTTAATAGCCTTAGAATCAAAGATCCATGGATCCTCTGATATGGCATTCAATGTTGCTTGATCAAAAGACACTTCTTCTATACTAACATATGCAAAAGTATCTTTTTTGGATATGACTTCAGTTCTCCTTTTGACCGTGATTGTGTTTTCTTCTTCTCTTAATCTCCTTTTTCTTCTTCTTGCCTTCGGATGATGATACGATAACCTCATCATTCTCTTCCATACACTTCTGATCTTCATCCGGAAGTAACAGGAACTACAAGTCTTGAAATGTAGTTTCTTAATCTCTTGTAGAGAGAGAAAGAGAAGTAACAAAAGAATGTGATGTAGTCTCTAGATAGAAGTGAATTGATAAGAATGTTTAGCATCTCTTCATCAACAATATTAATTCTAACTTTCAGAATTTGATCACAAATGTTTTTAAGCTGCAAACTATGTGATTGAACTGACTCATCAACCTTCATGCGTGTGTTCACTAATTACCTTTTGAGAATTGAGATGAGCTTTCCTAGCAAGTTTTTTGTTTTGGTGGAGATTCTTTAACTCCAACCAAGCCTGACGAGAGGTTGTGCATGACCTGATTGGATGAATAATATGATGCTTCACACCCATAGCTATAAGAGAGAATGCTTGTGCATCTCTCGAATCCCATATTGACGCCACTTCTTTATGAAATAACTTGATAGTATCTCTGACTATGAATGATGTGATGTCTTCTTCTTCTTGTTCTTCAAGTCTAATGAGACATCATCATGAAACTCCACATAGGATAGTGAGACATTCCATCAAGTTTGTCTTTTTGTTCCAATCTATCTCTATAATCACTCATCTCGGGAACAAGATATGTGGAGTTTCATCATCATGAAACTCCAGATAGGATAGTGAGACATTTCATCAAGTTTGTCTTTTTGTTCCAATCTATCTCTATAATCACTCATCTTGGGAACAAGATATGTATGTGCAATAAGCTCTTCTACCAAACGTTGGAAGAGAGGTAGGCTCAATACACAAGTCAGAGGGTCTTTCCAACCCTTACAACCTTGGCACTTGCATACATGCACACCTTGATCCAAATAAGATAGATGAATGACAATAAAAAATAGACAAGAGAGGAGAGATAGGAACGAGTAGGAAAGGAACTACTCTAAATAATGAAATTACTTATGGAATAGTTATACAATGTGTGTGTATATATAAAATTTGAGAGAAGCGTGCCGGAAGAATGACGAGTGTGTGTTGTATAGTGGAATAGAATAAGCTGAATATAGAGAAATCAACTTACGTGCCGTGAGAAAGTGCTAAAATCTGCAACCAAACCAGAAGAATCATATAAACAGCTACAAGATCTCCCTTTGAGGTAGTAGGCTGGGAAGTCTGGTACAACAGCAAGACTTGAAGGCAGAACCAAAAATTGCAGCAACTTACATAAAATCAGCAGCCACAGACACACAAAGTGTGTGTGAAGAAGAAGTGGGCAGCAGCTAGACACTTCCAAATCTGCAAAAGGAGCTCCATACAGTTGTACCTCAACTTCTAGCACTTAGCATAAGATTACGATTACTATTGTGCCCCAGCTTAGTCCTTTTATAGACTTTTAGTGCACCCATGGGTGCTATTACGAAAAAACCAAAAAAAGCCAAAAAAACATGTATGTTTTATTGAAGTCGTAAATCTTGTGCTATTTATCGTGTTTGTGCTGCTCGTTAGCTTTTATTAACTTTAGATGGGTGATTAACTCCTAGCCATAGATTTACATGCTCTTTGGGGATAAAATCTCAGCCACTAATTCATAATGATAAAAAGCATGTGCATGACTGAAAATTAAGGTTTGATTTTAGAGGGTCTTACCTTGGTTGGATGGTAAGAGTGTTGTATATCAACACATAGCTCTCGTGAAGCTCTATTAGAATATGCAATAATAATTTTTGACCATCTTTGACCAAACCATTCTTGAGAAATAGAAATGGAGCAATTAGGGATTGCTGGAAATTAAGGGTTCAGAGCGCAAATTGACATTGCTTCCGACCCACCTTAGCATCAAAAAGGTAGAATTCATCTCCATGTATGATATAAATTTCCATCTATATCATGAATTTCCACCATGCTATTATGTTGTAATGACAAGATGATCAATAAACTGGTTAGTTATAGGATTAGTGCATTATTAGTACCACTTGTATATTCTTGAACAAGGCTCTTACGAGAGATCGATCAGGCTCAAGGTTGACCTTATTCAACTTGGTATAAGTGGATCAAGGTTGGCTTGGCCAACAACAATAATCTCCTGCCCATCATTACATTTGTCCTCTCATGTCCTCCTTTGAAGGTAAACATCTCATGTCTATAGGAAAGTCTAAAGCTGGCATAATTATTGATTGAAACGTCAAGCAATGTATCCTCCTCAAACATCAAGTTATGTATCCCTAATTCTCTATCATTCCTCTTGTATAACATCTCAATCACTAAGCATGTATGATGTGCACTGTATAGCTTTGAGAATAAGGAGATGTTGGAAATTAGGTAGGCCCATAACTTATGTCCACAGGTCCCATAGGTCCAGGATCCACAACACAGATTCAAGCATCTTCCAAAATTGACAAACATGAACATACAACACTTAATCATACAATGATGAGACAAAGATAGAGAGAGATTAGACAACATGTTCAAAGTGTTACGTAAGCCACTGCTTACTCACACCATCATATATACAAATGTCAAATTACAATGTGGGAGCCAAAACCTCAACCACTCTATGTGAACAGAAATAGATGGAAGAGTGTATGTCCAGAATTTACAAGAATATTCAGATGTAGGGACAGAAATCTGAATATGTATGAGATGTATGACTTGATAGGTTGTAAAAGAGTGAATATGAGTCACTAAAAGAGGAAAGGTCAGTTTGAAACTGATATTCTAATCTGATTTTAGGCTATGGAAGACCCTAAATCAGATGTGTGTGTGTGATAGATCACATACTTACGGAATTAGCATAGAATGCTAACATGTTGCTGACAGAAATCCTCATACTCATATGTAAACACCTTCTCGAACACCTCATCTGAATGCATGTAGCATGCATGTACTGATTCTCCTTTATGGATGCCATTGCCTCCATGTATGCCAAATAGGACTCTTTCAGATATGGATGCCACCGCCTCCATAAGCTCCAAGTAGTATCTGTGTGCATAAAGAGAATATGTACCTGAATAGTTAACATAAGATGCAATCTTATGTTAAGCTCCATCCAATGTCTTTAAAGTACATCAAAATCTTCATGTAGAAGATAATTTTCAAAGCCATCAAGTAGATGGCTGATCCACACCACCAAGCTTCTGACAGGTAAGTCTTCTCCATAAGCAAGAGTGAGAGCACACTCTTCTCCAAGAAGAACTCCATAGCTGCACCTCAACATGCTCCTAGAGTGCACCATGGCTGCCCCATGAGTGCTAGAGCACCATCTCAAGAGAGACTTCAAACCTAGCGTTAGGTAGCGTTGGATGTGTCTAAAAGTGACCTCAAGCCATACTTATATAGCCTTCAAGATTCTAGCGATCAATTTCCAATAAAGAAGCTTTTTTTAACGTAAAAATTGCTAATTGTTGAGTTTTAAAAACTCATCGCTTATTTTATAGTTGCTTTTGCTTTATTCACTTTTAATCGCTAAAAGTGCTTCTTGACATGCTTTTTCCACTATCTGACCACCTGATGAATGATCTGGCAACATTTTTATGATCTCCAAGCTGAGAGCTATCAAATGAGGTAAAAACCTTAAATCAGCGGGTTAGGTTTTTCTCCCAAATCTGATCTCTGATGACTGCATGTCATATACCATTGGAAAGCTCTCATAAAGCTCTTCAAGATAGGATCATAAAAATTTTACCCAAATTTTATGCCAAAAGAAGAACCAAAATTAGGGTTTCTGCCCTAAAAGGATTTTGGACTGATGTGACATTGATTTCCAACAGGAGACTATCGAGTCAATCTAATCGACTTGTCGAAGTCAATCAAGGCTGACTTAGCAAGTTGACCTAGTCAACTTATTTAAGTTTACTCAATCTTGAAGTTACTTCCAGTCCATACATTTGAACATCTATGGATCCATCATGTCTATCAAAGGATATCTTCCAACCTATAGCCCATTTAACAAATAGGCCATGTCTTGTTACAACCCATAATATCGTCCTTTTGATGTCGTGCATGTGAAGTCATTATCAAGAATGTCTATTGTTACAAAACACTGAAAGACACTTCTTTTCTCATCTCTGTGCATATACACCTGTCTTATCCTAGCCTACCTCCTCTTAGCTTTGCCTTGCGCTTTGCATTTGGTATCAATCAATGCACTCACAATCAAGGAAGCCAACTAGTCCATCTTCAAGTTGGATAGGTTGATTTAAGTAGTTGATCGAATTTGACTTGCAAATGTCGACCAAGGTTAACCTGAAGTTAACCAAGTCGGTGTAAAAGTCGATTGCCCAACTGATGAACTCGATCAAGGTTGATTTAATGAGTTGATTGACTCTTGTAATTAAGTCCTTGCATGATGTCACACCATATTAGCATCTTAGCTCAATTACCTCAAATTTAATGCCCCACAACTTACAAGTCATGCACCTATACTAAAATTTAGTGCACTTGCAAGTCATGCACCTATGCATGGCGATGGCTGTTATTCTCCCACATCATCCTTGAGGTTCACCCCCTCTAGGAGTCAACTTATAGGCATTTATATGTATTTTTCGCTCTTTGGCCACTGGACATGTATGAGCTTACACTCCCTCTTCTACTTATCTACACGTGCTAGGCTTGGAGAAGGAGGTCTCTTCACTTGGAGAGGTGGAGTTGTATGTTCTTCATCATCTTCAAGTTGTGCAGTAGCTTGGAGCTTATCTATTTGGAGGAGATCATCTTCAGCTTTGGAGTTTGTGTAGTTATGGACAGCTTGTATATCTCGCACATTTCTTACGCTATCTTATAACTACATGTACTTCATCACGGAATGTAATGATAATATTTGGGCATGGCTCCTTTTTTCTCTCTCATTTGTTGTCTATTCTCTATCTTGTCTCTATTTTCTCTATGTCTGTATGTTAATTGTGGGCCGAAAAACCAACACTATATAAAACCCAATTTGTAAAATTACAAAAATTTGTCAGATCTAAGGTTTTTAGATTTATGTAGAGTATATGAATGCGATCGACTTTATATTTCTGCCTTACATTGAGCATGAGGTGCAAACCCTATTTTTACAAGATTATTAGCATGTGAGTAGTCACTTGAAGCACATATTAGTCTAATGAATGGTTACACCTGCAAAATTTTGTTTTGTATATGAACTGGTCTGTTTGGGCTCCATATTATGATGGATGGTAGTGTGTGATTCATGTAGGTTTATGCTGTCACTATAGCACACTGTGAGGGCATTTGAATAAACTAGGGTGAATTGGACATGGGACACAGCTTTCCTATGGGACTTTTGTCTTAGAATTCTCTCTTATGTTTCTTCATATATCCCTTGGTGCATGATCTTTTGCAACAGCAAGCGTAGTTATATGATGAGCCATTTGTTTTTTCTGATTTCTGTGGCTAGGTGTTTAAAAATCAAGGCAAAGCAGCAGGAGCTTCTATGGAGCATTCTCACAGTCAAATAATAGCTCTTCCCATAATTCCTCACCAGATTCAGCTGGAAATAGAGAATACAAGAACCTATTTTGAGAGAAAACGGAGATGCATCCTGTGTGAAATTCTGAAGCATGACATTGAAGATGGGAGCCGGTTGATAGACATAACCACAGATTATGCAGTACTGGCACCTTATGCTCCCAAATATCCTTACGAGACATGGATCATACCACGGGTTCATGCTTCCAACTTTGAAAATATCAATGACGTTCAAGTAAGAAGTTACTGGGCATATGCAATTTCATTTGTGTAACTTACTGTTAGTTGAAGAATTGAATGCTGCATAAATAAAAGTGCCTTTCTTTTAGAGGACCTTTTTCATGCTGATGCATGATAGCATGTGTTTTCATATCTGTTATGGCCTATGCTAGCAAGGCATAGCACTCTCGTGTGTATGGCATACACACATCATAGGATCATGCATGATATTTCTGTAAAAGGTGCAGTAATGATTTCTGTGGACATGTCATGACTAACTTAGAATCCACAATAGATGAATTCGATTGCTCCTGTTAATAGTGGGTCATGTTGGTCATCTTCTGCAAAATTTACAATGTCTTGGCATTCATAATACTAACTAAAACAATGTCTTTTATGCAGATGCAAAGCTTAGCCTGTACACTTCTGTCAACATTGAAGAAGATTGAGTGCCTCTTTGATGATGTTCCATTCAACTATATGTTGCATTCATCCCCTGTTCAAGAATACCGTGACGTTCCATTTTATCATTGGACGATTCGTATTATACCACACCTTGCATCACTTGGTGGTTTTGAGCTTGGGAGTGGGTGTCATATTGTACCTGTGTATCCTGAGAAGTCAGCTTTGCAACTCCGAGAGATCAAATTGGAATACCCAGCATAGAATGTGTTGGATATTTTATCATATTTGGTTCTGTTTTATATTCATCAGTTTATTATATAACAATGTGGAATAAATTTCACTAGCACATGCATACACATTCCTTTCTCTTTTCTACTGTTGGGCTTTATTCTTGCTCTCAAAAAATTAATTTGCACACACCATCACATAAACATGTCACACATTCATCCCTATGTAGGACGAGGGGCATATTTTCGGGCAAAATCATATGCAATATCAATCTTTCATGATATGAGGGATAAACCCAAGCTGGAAAATATTGTGCTAACTCTGTTTGGCTTATATGAGAATGTGAGCTAAATTAGTATAGGGTTAGTAAGTTGTAACCACTATAACTTGGCAAGCTGTTATGCTGTCATTGTTCACAGTCGTAATATTTCAATGTCTTATATTGAAAACACCGAAACAACAATCTTGAAAAATCCAACGGGATTTCTTTCGCATTTTTTGGGATTATCTTTTTTGAGTGTTTTTTAGCTCTTAAGTTGTGCTTTTCATGCATGAATGAAAACTATGTAAGTAAAAGGTCCATAGCACACAAATCATCATTTTTGAGAGCTAAACTCTAGATGAGGGTGTCATCCAATCTTTGAGGAGTGGAGAGGTACAATTTCTTCATCTTAAACAAGCATAGTGGGAGCTAGAGTTTGTGTTTCTCCTTCGTCCATAGGGAGGACATTTACTTGGAGCTTATCTATACTTGGAGGAGATCTTCACTTCATGGAGATAGTGAAGCTATGAAAAAAGAAAGCAGAGTGATGTAGATGCATTTATATGCAAACTTTATGATTCTTTGTAACATTCATGTACTTCATATCTTGGAATGTGTAGCATATATGGAGCTTTGGTCCATCTCTCTATTGTCTTCTCTATCCTCTCTTATGTCTCTATTTCAATTTTTGTCTCTATATTGATTGTGCGCCTTAAAAAACAACCATTGGTATTAGAGAAGATGGAAATAGAGTAGATAGAGCATGTCAAGAAAAGAAAGATAAGAGCAATATGGAAGACACAAGTCAAGCTCAGTTCAATATAGTAGGTGCAAGTAGGTCCATAAAACAAATAGCTATAAGAAGCTTGTTGATTACATGAACCAAAGGAAGTTAGCTCCAAGAGGGATCACATCAATCCTTTTGATTGCTCAGCAATCATACATATGTTGCACATGTTCGTAATAGGTCATATTCAAGTTTTATATTAGATTTTTGAAGAGTTGCAAGATTATCATGACATATGATTATGTGAACAAAGAGGGGAAACTTATCTACATTCAGAACCTTGTGGTGGAAAATTTTTCGACTTCTTGTATATTTTGTTATTTAGATAGGTGTAGATGAAAACATATGGCTAATATTTGATAGGCTTGGCTAAAGTTGAGAGTTGAAGAAGTATGTTTAAGTCTATGCTCTATCTTTTGCTTTCCCTATATTTGTCTCTATCTTTCATAGCAAATATTTGGATGAGAAGAGCATGGGAAAATTTTTTGAGTTCTCCTTTTCTTTTTGGTATGGAGTGCTCTTCATCTCAAAAGTCTTAGGTATTGACATGATCTTTATAGGTACTTACAATGAAATTTTTTCAGCTAGTGACAACATCTTTCATTGTTATCAGTCAACTTAATATATACTTATCTTGGCATATTCCCATTGTGTCACTTTAGGAGGGGATGCTTAGAAATGCAACTTTTTGCAAGAGAGATTGCTAACCATGGTCAAACCAACATAATATATACCTATCTTAGTGTATTCCCTTTGTGTCACTTTAGGAGGGGATGGTTGGAACTTCAACCTTTTGCAGTACAGATTGCTAACCACAATTAAAAAAAGGCAAAAAGTACTCAAAATTGGTCAAAATTTTACAAAAAGAATTATTTCAAAGTTCGAAAGTGCTACTCAAGAGCTATCAAATGATATATTATATGCTAAATTTGAAGTAGATTGGGGCAGTCAAAACTCAAACCCTAAAACTAGATCAAAGCCAAAAGCAATTTGAAATGTAGCTTTTAAGAGCCGAAAGCAATATGTTTTTAATGTCTTATATTAAAAACATCAAAACAAGAAAACACAAAAAAAAAGTCCCAAAAAATCCAATAGAATTTTTGCCACGATTTTTGGGATTGTAATTTTTGAGTTTTTTTTAGTTATTGAGTTGAGCTTTTCAAATATGAGAAAAAACTATATAAAGATAAGGCCTATAGCACACAAATCAACAAGCACGGAAGCAGCTAGAGTGGAGAGCTAGAGTTTCTTCATCTTAATAAGAAGCACAACAACTAGCATTTGTGTTTCTTCTTCATCCACAAGGACATCTATTTGGAGCTTATCTATACTTGGAGGAGATCATCTTCACTTTATGGAGATTGTGAAGTTATGAAGAAAGGTAGTAGATTGATGCATTCATATGCAAACCTTATAATTCTTTGTAACATTCATGTGCTTCATATCTTGGAATGTATTGCATATATGTGGAGCTTTGCTCCATCATCTCAAAACTCCTTCATCTCTCTATTTTCTTGTCTATTCTCTCTTATGTTTCTATTTCATTTTTGTTTCTATATTGATTGTGGGCCTTTAAAACCCTGTATTTGTCATATTGCTCTTATCTTTTTATAAAGTGCACTACTCTCAACATGCTCTATGTACACTATCTCCACCTACTATGATACCAATTTTAACCCTCTTAGAGCTAACTTCCTTTGGTTCATGTACCCAACAAGCTTCTAACAATTGTCTATTTTATGGACATGCATCCGCCTGCTAAATAACGGACTAAATAGGCTTACATATAAATGCATCAATCTCCTCCCTTTCTTCATAACTTCATAATCTCCATAAAGTGAAGATGATCTCCTCCAAGTATACATAAGCTCCAAGTAGATGTCCTCCTTGTGGATGGAGAAGAAACACAAACTCTAGCAGTTGCCCTACTTGTTGAAGATGAAGAAACTCTGTTGCTGCCCTACTTGATGAAGATGAAGAAACTCTAATGATCCATTCCTCCAAGGTTGGATAAGAACTTTCTCTAGAGTCTAGATCTTGTCTAGCTCTCAAAAGTGTTGGTTTTTGTGTTATGGAACTTCTATTGATATAATTCTTTCTCATATATTAAAATCACAACTTAAAAACTAAAGAAAAAACCTAAAAAATATTGGTCCCAAAAATCACGGCAAAAATCTCATCAATTTTTTTGGGATTTCTTTTTTTTTTTGGTATTTTTTTCTTGCTTTGACGTTTTTAGTGCAAGACATTAAAAACACATTTGGCTCTTTATAACTAGTTTTCATATTTCTTTTAACTTTGATCTACATTTAGGGTCTGACTTTTCACTGACTAAGCCTACTTTAAATTTACCATATGATATATCATTGGATAGCTCTTGTGTAGCACTTTAAAAATCTGAATTTTGACCATCTTTTTGCCAAAAATTGATCAAATCTAAAACTATGTGCAATCCCTCTTGTGGAAGGTTGCATTTCCAACAATCCCTTCCTAACCTGTAGAAGGGAAATATGCAAGGATAGGTATATATTCTATTGGATGATAAAAACTAAAAAATGTTGTTGCTAGCTAAAAAAAAATGTTGTTGTGGGTACTTGTAAAGATCATGCCATTGTCCATAAAAGTACTTAAGACTTTTGATATGAAAAAAACCACTCCATAGCACAAAGAAAACAAGAAGTCAGAAAAGTTTTTCCATACTCTTCTTCTCCAAATAATTTCTTGGAAGGATAGAGACAAATATAGATAAATCAAAAGATAGAGCATAGACTTAAACATACTTTCTCAACTATGAAGGTTGGCCAAGCCTACCAAGTATTATTCATATGCTTTCATCTACACCTATCTAAATAAAAAGATATACAAGAAGTTGAAAACCTATCCCCGATAAGGTTCTGAACGTAGATATGTTTCCCATCCTTGTTAACATAAACATATGTGTTGATAATCTTGCAAATCTTCAAAGATATGATATATAAACATGAATATGACATGTTCATAACATCTTCAAAATATGTATGATTATAAACATGAATATGACATGTTCATAACATCTTCAAAATATGTATGATTTCTTCAAAATATGTTGATAATCTTGCAAATCTTCAAAGATATGATATATAAACATGAATATGACATGTTCATAACATCTTCAAAATATGTATGATTTCTTGTGCAATCAAAAGGACTAATTTGACCCCTCCTAGAGCTAACTTCCTTTGGTTCATGTACCCATAAAGCTTTTGATAACTATCTATTTTATGGACCTACTTCCACCTGTTGATTAATGAACTGAGCTTGATTCATGTTTGCCAAATTGCCCTTATCTTTCTATAATATGCACTGTGTCCAAAAAGTGAACATGATCTCCTCCAAGTATAGACAAGCTCCAAGTAGACGTCATCCTTATGTATGAAAAGGAAACACAAACCCTAGCTACTACCCTGCTTGTTGAAGATGAAGAAACTCTAGCTCTCCACTCTTCCAAAGTTGAATGAGATCTTTCTCTAGAGTCTAGCTCTTTTCTAGATCTCAATAAGTGATGATTTGTGTACTATGGACCTTCTCTTTATATAGTATTTGATTGTATATGAAAGCATAACTTATCTAGTCCCAAAAATCACATCAAAAATCCCGTCGGATTTTTTGGGATTTATTTTTTGAATTATTTTTGGGTATTTTTTCTTTGTCATGATGTTTTTAATATAAGACATTCCTTTTGCCTCTTAAAATTGCTTTTGACTTTGACCAACTTTTAGGATTTGACTTTTGATTGCACAAATTTGCTTCAAATTTAGTGTATCATATATCAGTGGATAGCTCTTGAGTAGCATTTTTGAAATCGGATATAAAATGTTTCTCTAAATTTTTGACCATCTTTGAACTTGGTTTGCCCCTAGTCGACTTTGTAAAAATTGACAAAATAAGAAAATATGTGCAATCCCTCTTGTGGAAGGTTGCATTTCCAAAAATTCCCTCCTAACCTGACACAAGGGGAATATGCCAAGATGGTTATATATTCTATTGGCTGAGAGAAATGAAAATGTTGTTGCTAGCTGAAAAATGTAATTCTAGATGCCAATAAAGATCATACCATTATCCATAAAAATACCTAAGACTTTTGAAATTAAGAGCACTCTATACCACAGAGAAAAGGAGAACTCGGAAAATATTCCCATACTCTTCTCATCCAAATATTTGCTTGGATAGAGACAAATATAGGGAAGGCAAAATATAGAGCATATACTTAAACATACTTCCTCAACTCTCAAGGTTGGCGAGGCCTATCAATTATTAGTCATATGTTTTCATCTACACTTATTTGAATAATAAAATAGACAAGTTGAAAACTTGTCCACCATAAGTTTCTGGATGTAGATATGTTTCCCTCCTTGCTCACATGATCATATGTCTTGATAATCTTGCAAATCTTCAAACTTAAAAGCTAAAAAAAACTCAAAAAGCTAGCCCCAAAAAATCACATGGAAAATCTCGTCGAATTTTCAAAGATTACTTTTTTTAATCAATTTTTTGGTTTTTTTTTTCTTGTTTTTGATGTTTTTAATATAAAACACTAAAAATGTATTGCTTTTGGCTCTTAAAAACTTCTTTTGAGATTGCTTTTGACTTTGATCTAGTTTTAGCATTTGACTTTTGATTACCCAAATCTACTTCAAATTTAGTGTATGATATATCATTGGATAGCTCTTGAGTAAAACCTTCCAAATCTGAAATGAATTTTTTTTCAAAATTTTGACCATCTTTGACCTAGTTTGACCATGGTTGACCTTGCCAAAAATTGATGGTCTGAAAAATGTGCAATTCCTCTTATTTCACTTGCATTTCCAACAATTCCCTCTTAATATAACATAAGGGGAATATGTCAGGATCGATGTATATTCTACTAGCTAATAAAAATAAAAAATGTTGACGCTAGCTCAAAAAACGTTCTTGTAGGTAACTACAAAGATTATGCCATTGACCATAAAAATATCTAAGACTTTTGCAATGAAGCACACTCCATACCATGAAAAAAGGAGAGTCAAAAAAATTTCCCATACTCTTCCCAACCAACTAGCACCTCATCTATGGCCAATTTTTTACCTTCCTTCACACCCATATTCATGCCCAAGGATGAGAGATTAAATGGGCAAAACTATAATGTTTGGAAAGATGTAATAAGAGTGTATCTATATACCAATCTCCTTCACGACGTAGTCGATGGGTCCGAACATGAACCGAATAAGGCCAACAGCCTAGAATCCTGACATATCTAGAATGTTAAAGATAAAAGGGCATTAGGCCAACTTCTACTTGCCTATGATGAACTGACCAAAGGGCACATCACAGTATGGAAATCATCTAAGGAAGCTTGGGATACTTTAGCGGCCTTATACAAAGATAAAACACGCTCGAGGATCTATGCTTTAGAAGCATAATTTCATAATCTAACTATTCGGCCGCAATATACAATCACAAATGTCATAGCTCAGTTTGAAGACTACCAATGCAAGTTAGCACTTTGTGGCCGGCAAATTTCCAGTGAGGATATGGTCATCAAGTTACTTAAGAAACTACCTAGGTCGTATGAGACCTTGGGATGAAGTTAGGAGAATGCTTCTTCTTCATGACTCTCAGCAGTAGACCCAAGATACCCAAGAAATAGCCGTGAAGACTAAAGCTACCTCCCACAAACATAAATGGCAAAAAGGCAATCAAGAATCAAAGGAGAAAAGCAAGAAGAAGTTCACTTGCAATTTTTGTGGCAAGCCTAGTCACAAAGAGAAATATTGCTTCAAGAAAAAGAACAAGGACAAGTCTAAGTCTAATTCAAAGAGCGAACATCATTCTCACTGCATAAATGAAGATCTATTTCTCACAACTGAACACAAAGCACTTGTGGCAACCACTCCCAAGAAAGAATGGATTTTTGATAGTGATGCTTCATCCCACATGTGCCATGACAAAGATGATTTTCATGAGTTCAAGTGTATACTTAGAATCGTGACGTTGATTGATGACTTTTCATGATGCATGGTTTATCCATTGAAAGCAAAGCATCCGACAAAGTTAAAGAACTACCATCAGCGGTAGTCAAAATGATCTTACCAACTCCCATGATAGGATAGGAGGAGTTGTTGGCATAGCAGTATTCCTTGTAGGGGCAGGCTCAAGTGAAGTGAAGAAACTACACTACAAGGTAATATGTTTGGTTGCCCCATTATCAAAGTACCAAACATCTGAGTCTACTATAGACATATATTGTTCATGTGAAGATGGATCATAATTGCAAACACTAGTAATGCCCATTCTTCATTCTGCACAAGATTAGCAAACTCTGTTTTGGGTGTAAAGGCCTTCACAACAACCATTCCAGCCTCTTTCTTCTTTGCCTCTTTTGTACCCAATTTTGGATAACTCTTTATGACATGATCATTTCCTTTATAATATTTGCAAAACAATTTCTGCTTTTCAGTTTTCTTCTCCTCTCAGTCGTCCTTCTTTGATTATGCAGAATCAACATATTTTTGCTTATTACTAGAAAAGCTCTATTTACCTTTGACCTTTTGATTAGCCAAGAAAGCTTGATCTACAACATGCATAATGGACCTCTTCTGCCTAGACTAGTCTTCGTGCAATAGAACAGAGACTAATTCCTCAAATGTTAAGCATTATGATTACCTTTCATCATCAATCCAAGAGTAGAAGCAAAACTCTTATATGAGTCTAGAAGACCATTCAGAATAGTCTGCACAAGTGAACTATCACGCAAGACTTCATCAGAAGAGATCAAATGTTCCTTCAAATCTTTGATCTTTTACAAAAAAAAAATCCATGGAATCTCCTTCATTCATGTGCTCACTCTCCAACTATTTTCAGAGGTAAGCAACATGAGCCTCATTCCTTGGCTGGTATAAAGTGGTAAGTGTATCTCAAGCATCCTTTGCTATTTTGCAAGAGAGATGTGAGAAATAATGGCATGTTTGATAGACAAGACTATTAATGCATGTGTCTGAGAATCTTTGCCATCCCAAGAAATTTACTCTATAGTAGGTGCAATAGGAATCATAATACAAATAGGAACATGAAGAATATCACCATCTTCAATGCCATCTACATCACTTTTAGTAATTGTATTTGCAAGTGTAATGGGATGTTTTTCAACACTCTGCACAATATTCCATAGTCCTTTTGCAACCAATACATGATGCATCATATAAGCCCATAATGGGTAATTGGTATCATCCAACTTATCCTCAACAACCAACATATGAAATACATCACTACTTTCAGCCATGGCCACTGGCTAAGAAAAGTGATTGTATCTCAAAAAGTTGAACAGAACTACCCTGTAGAGTTCCACTAAACCTATAGCACACTTTGAGATGCTTATATTGGGGAACCAAAACCTATATATATCTTTGGCACAAAAAGATGAAATTTCTTGCATAGGCATTGTGATAGTGCATTGAGAGGCCGAAATGAGCTCAGATCACAATTTTGACACCACAGAGAGAAGCGGTTTTGAATTCATAATCGGGTTGAGTATGCTCACAAAATGTTGCGTGATTCTGAGACAATGATCAGAGGGGTATCAACGATGCCCTACATGAAACAGTGACATGCTCTGATACCGATATTTGGAGTTTGAGGTCTTCGAAAGCATGCAAACAGCACAAGGAAGAAGAAGACGCTTGGAGCACAACACACAATACTAAATGTATTACCAAGAGAATGTGCAAAGATAAGTTATCAGTAAGCGTTATAGGCATATATACAAGCTAGGGGAAAAACCTCTTAAAGAGGGAAAAAAGTGCCCTAGTAGTCCTATTGTGTTCACACACATCACTAGCTAAATATATCAACATGACAAAACTCTAAGGAGCACTAGAGGGGTGACTGTATGTTAAACATCACTTCTTCATTGCACATGGAAGCAATGCTCTCCAGTCCTACAAGCTCATGTGCATTCTATGAGAATTGTTTGCTACATCTCTAATTCCAACATATCTAGTACATTGAATATAATGTGTTGTTATAGTTTGCATTCTCGAATTTGTTGTGCAAATTCCAAAATTGACTTTTTTTATTTTTTAGTGCTAAAATATTTCTTTATGGTGTTGTAAATTTGTACAAGTCTAATTCTATAGTTGAATGATCTCTATACAAGTTTTGAGAGTTCAGTTATATTGAGGCTGAGAGAATTTTAAGTAGGAACATTTACATGTGTATATGTGAAGAAGTGAAGGCAGAAACAAGCGCAATCCCGATGGTCAATGTTTTGATCAAATATCCCTCCATAGTGTAAATTTTTGAGCAAGTAAGCACTGATTCTTTAAGTTGAAAGGTAAGCTAATTGTGCTTACAAGAATTTGAATAAACGGGGTCTAAATTGGGAGAACCATGCATTAGAAGTTGTAGGTGTCAAAGTCGACTACACAGAAGAATAGTTTCAAACATAGGTACATTGTTTGGAGCAAATCTCAAGATCTACTGAATCTTTTGGAGAGATTTAAATTGGACAAGGTGTGCAAACTTTAGGGGACACCTTGTATAAATTTTTCATTGAAAACTTTACACATTTTATTAGTCAATGGGTGAATTAAGCTCAACAGACTTTTCTATGTAATGAGTTTCTATAGTTAACTCAAGTCTTGATAATTTGGCATCGGTTTTCCAAAATTGGTTGAGGTTATGAGTTGTTCTTGATGTAGAGGTGCTCTAACATCAAGGATAACTTGTTCTTTTGGAGATTAAAACTCTCCATCAAAGAACAAGTCTGTCATGGAGATGGCGAGGTGTATGGTCAAAAGTCAGGCTTTACCATATAGCTTCTAGCTTGAGGCTTTTATGTGTGCAACATATGTACTTAACAATTGTCCCACCAAAGCACTACAATCTATCACTCCATATGAGTCTTTGCATGGTCGTAAGATATATGTTGCTCATCTATGTGTCTTTGGTTGTCAAGCATATGCATTAGTGCTTGAACAATAACATAGGAAATTGGATGATAAAGAAATGAAATGTATTTTCATTGGGTACAGTTCTTAAAGCAAAAGCTATTATGAGTATCATCCAAAGACTAAACGCGTTTGGTTATTTGTGATGTTGTTTTTGTGGAAAATGCAATGGAACCATTACTTTCATATACCAAGGAGACTTCAATTAGCTCTAGAGATGTGTATGACACTTTGATTCCTCTTTTTACATGTGGACAATAAAGTGCTAGTCCAAATGAGGCAATTTCTCAGCCTTTATAGATTCCACATGATGATGCATATCATTCCTTTTTTTATGCAAATTTACATGATGTACTTGGTGAGGTTGATATAGAAGATGGGAAAAAATATGCCAAAATGGATGGTGTGGACTTTGAGAGATAGGAAATTAGATGCACCTATGTCATATCATACTCGTTTAGGCTCTCATAGTGCTTCCTTTGCATTATATTTCTATGCAATGGCTACCTCTATTCTTTGTGATGAGAATGAGCCTATTTCTTTGATGAAGTACAAAATCTAGAAAATTGAAGGGTTACTTTGCAATCAGAATATGATGGTACTATGAAGAATGGTACATGGTATTTATGTGATTTGACTCCAAGCAAAAAGGCCATTGACACTAAATGGGAATACAAGCTGAAACCTGAGCCTTTTCGAACAATTGATAGGTATAAGGCTAGGCTTTTTTAAAAGGTTATGCTCAAGAAAGAGGCATTGATTTTGATGAGACCTTTGCACCCACTTGGCAAATGACCACCATTCACAGCATATGTGCACTTGCAGCTCATCATGGGTGGAATGCACATCAGTTGGACATTAAAAATACATTTCTGGATGGTGACTTACATGAAGAAATGTATGAATTTTAGCCCTATGGTTTTGTGCAGAAAGGTCGTGAAAACAAAGTGTGCATGTTGAAAAAGGCATTACATGGTTTGAAGCAAGCACTATGTGCTTGGTATGAAAAGATACATGCATACTTGATTGCACATTGTTTTGAGAGTAGTCCAACTGAGAGCGCCTTATATCTTAAGCATGCAAATGATGTACTTCTCATCATTGTTGTGTATGTTGATGAAATGTTGCTCACTCATCCTATACATTACTGAGTTTAAGATTAATTTACATGCCTCTTTTGAGATGTCAGTTTTGGGGCCTTGGCATCATTATTTGGGCATTCAATTTATGCAAGTTGATGGTGTAGTAGCTTTGCATCAAAGAAAATATATTAACTCATTATTGCAACATTTTGGCCTTGAAGATTGTTAACCTATTTCCACTCCTATGGAAACATGTTTATGTTTGAGTTTTCATGATGTTGGAGATACATTTGATGTTGTTCTCTATTAGCAACTTGTTGGATGCTTGAATTACTTATGCATGACTTGGCCTGATATTTAGTTTTCTATCTATCAGATGAGCAAGTTTATGCATTGCCCAAGTGTCAAGCATTGGCAGGGGGTTAAGTGCATCTCTTTCTACTTGAGTGGTACCCCACTACTTGGATTGTTTTATCCCAAGTGGGGATCATTGCCACCAAATTTACATGATTTTTTTGACTCATATTGGGCTAGTTTGTATGACACTCGTGTGTCCACCAGTGGTTTTTGCTTCATGCTTGGTAGATCATGCATATCTTAGTTGAGAAAGAAGTAGCCTACTATGACTTGAGTATAGGGAAGCTTTCACAGCAACTGTTGAGTGTGTGTGGCTCATACACCTCTTGGTTGATTTGGGTGTTGGTCAGTCTTTTGCCACCACCATCTTCATTGACAGGTAAAGCACATTGGCCATGGCGAGGAACCCTTTGTGCCATGCTTACATGAAGAATGTTGAGGTGCATTATCATTATGTCGAGGAGAGGTTCTCTACCAGAGAGATCATTTTGGCATATGTGCCCACATAGGGTAATGTTGCAGACCATTTTATAAAGGCTCTCCCTAGGGAGAAGTTTAAAGCTTTCCACAAAGCTTTGAGCTTACTTCCTTTTGTGGATTGATCTCTTTCCACATAGCTTGGCACTTCCTTATACATGAGTGCCAACTCATTGTTCACAACATCACTCCCAGGGGGGATTTGTTATATATTTTGGTAGTGATGTGTGTGAAGATACTTAGGACCACCAAGGCACTTTTTTCCCTCTTTAGGAGTTTTTCCCCCCTACCTTGTATATATGCCTATAACCCTAATGGGTTACTTATCTTTGTACATTCATTTGGTAATTTATTCAGTGTTATGTTGTGCTCCAAGATTCTTCTTCTTCCTTGTGTTGTTTGCATGCTTCTGTAGACCTTGAACTCCAACAAATGTTTCTACTACAGCAAAAAAGCCCTTCATCAATAACAAGAAGGATGAAAAAGGACTGTATCCACACGAGCTACATTCAAAGGATCCAAAGGAAGGCTATAATAGAAGGAGGCAAATGGATAAAAAATACTACCTACCCCATGATGTAAACCATTCTACATTTCTAGGGATTCCATATGTCCTTAGATCCCAAGGATGCCATATATCTGACAAACCATGGATGCCCTCCCATATGTCCTTAGATCTAAAAACCCAATGAACTAAGTGACGCGATATATCACTAGTTCCTCACATTAGAAACAAAAGGATCATCACATGGAGGTGGGGTGTTGAGATGTCCTTACTCCACCTTTTTGTCCAAACCTCTATTCATTCTCAAGAATGGAATCTTTATCCCACATGCAATGTATTTTGCTCTCTACTCCATACAAGGAGGGCTCAGTTCACCTCTACTCATCACACATGCACAACAATGAGCCTCTCTCCTTGAGGTGCAAGCTCCATTCTTATTATGTAAGTACTCATTTAATTACCTAGTTCAATTGTCTTATTTCATCATTATGCTATTTTGTATACTTTGAAAATCCATAGCTTGTTTGTTGTTTATAAGATGTATTTTTCCATGTTTCTCAATAGATTAAACCCGATTTTGATTCCACCACATCATGTTGGGTGTTAGGTTGTTGGGGGATATTGTGAGAATATGTTAAAATTGGTTGCTATTTTTATACCTGATACTTGTTTTTTGTAAAATAAATTTGTTTTGGTAAATTGTTGCAAAACTATCAGATCCATTAGCTTTTTTAAGTACTTAGCTATATTGATATTTACCTTAGTCATCAAATAAAATAGTACTTTGAGCATCATCACTATTGACAAAAGCAAGAATGACGATGATTATAGTGCATCCTATAGATCTAGAATCTTATGACCAACAACTAGATAAAAGTAATCAGTAAGTGAATTAGCTATGAGAGTTCTAAACAAAAGATTAAGTATTCTGTAGTTGCAATTGCGATGGAATGTTTTTTATTTATAATTAGAAGTCTAGGATTCTAATAGATGATGAATGCTTTAATAGAAGATAGATATTTGGAGTGTATAAGAGAGTTAAAAAGTGTAGTTAAAAACTAGATGTTCTAAGTGCAAGTAGGAGATGATTGTGTGGAATGTTAAAAGTTATGTGTTTAAGAAGTAGTTGAATGTATTGGCAACAAGTAGTTACTCCTAGAACTGAAGTAGTTGCTGAAGGTTCTTTCAAAGAGTTCATTATTTTAGATTACGTATACAGGGAACACCTTGTTAGTAGACTAATGTTAGCACCCAAGTGGAGAAACAATGTCTTTTATAAACACATATCCTATTGACAATGGCATTTTTATTAGAATACAATTCATATATTTGAATTTGGTTAATTTGTCCAAGCAAAATTCATCATCTATCTCTAAGATGTCAATAGTTTCTACTCAGAGGTGAACAATTCATTCGTGTGGAATGCCAACTTCCTTATGAAGTGCCCTACCTCTTGGATCCACCCTACAGATAGAAGTCTGATGCAGTCATGATTAGATATAAACACTAGTGATTGTGATTGTTAATCTTTGTTTGGGCAAACAACTTCCCTCGCTTGTCTACGAGAAGTTATAGTTGATATGATTTGTGACAACCCGGTAAACATATGCATGAACTACTAAGCATATGTGAGTTTCATAACAACCTACCCAATCTAGGCAAAGAAAAAGCATGTAAATCTGGTGATAGTGACCCCCCTTGAAATAAAAAATCCAAGTACTTGGGTACCACTCAAGTAGTAAAAGATGTGCTTAACTGCTTGCCAATGCTTCACACTTGGGCTATGCATAAACATGCTCATCAGAGAGACAAAAATTTGAATATTTGGCTGTGTTATGCATATGTAAATCAAGCATCCAACAACCTATTTATAAAAACAACATCAAATGCATCTCTAGCATCATGAAGACTAACCATACACATGTATCCATGCATCATTCAAAGGTTTGCAATCTTCAAGGCCAAAGTGCTTCAATAATGAATCAATTTATTTTGTTTGACACAATGATATTCCCCCATCAACTTGCATAATTTAAATGCTCAAATAATGATGCAAAAGGCTCAAATCTAGAACCTCAAAAGAGACATGTAAATGTTGGAAATGTGTGTAATTAGGGCAATGTTCCACTAGGGATCCCATTTGTTAAAATATATCTAAATTTGAAGATTAAACCTTGGTCAAAGTTGGCCAAACATAGGTAAAAAATGGTCAAGATTGTGCACATACATTAATTATAGATTATGAAAGAGCTGAAAGAGAGCTATCCAACCCTATATAACATTGATAGCAGGTTGATGGAGAAAAGTAAAACACTAATTTCTATTCAAAGTGCAAAATATGAAAAAAAAACATGTCAAAACATGTAACAAGTGGTAGTTTATGATTGGGCATAAACTACCATTTGTTACATTGATAGCAGGTTGATGGAGAAAAGTAAAACACTAATTTCTATTCAAAGTGAAAAATATGAAAAAAAACATGTCAAAACATGTAACAAGTGGTAGAAGGAGCACTGAGTCAAAGATCGAGGTGTAACTTTCTTCTATTCAGAGAAATCATACATCTCATTGATAATTCATGTTCTTCTCACTTTCTAAAGTCTCTAATGCCTTTTGAAACTTGTCACTCATCATCTCTCTTACTCATGGTACATCTATATCAAGTATATATAGATGTTTTCATCCCAACTCATCATAAATACAAAGTTTCTATGAACGAATTACAAGATTAGTGTACATGTATATACAAGTCTTCATCTTCTGACCAAGCACTAAACTTCAAGCCTCATATGTTGATCTTTGCTTCATTCTTTGACTTCAAAATTTGTCCTAATCATCAATTGATAATTTTCGTACACCAACAAGTCCCCCTCAATTATCAGTTGTGATTTTCTCCATCTTCTTTATATCTACCATGTCTTTGAACCTCTACAACTTAGGTCCATCCAAGCTTTTGATTAACATGTCTACAATCTGATCTTTTATTGAAGTATATATGACTCAATTTCTTTATCAATCACCTTCTCTCTCAAGAAATGATATGAATCTCAATATGTTTAGTCCTGGCATGAAACACAGGGTTAACATCTAGATATAATGAACTCATATTATCTCCATGAATAGTGAGTGTACTCTGAATGATATCAAAACTTTTCATGAGAGTCTTCAACCATATAACCTCCTTTGCAGCTTCAACCATACCTTTATACTATAGATACCCATAGGTTGATCTGTTATCATCAGGATTACCTTCCCAATCTGAATCACTATATATCTTGATGTTTGTATCTAATGTGAATCCATAATACAAACCTTCTTTGAGTGTACCCTTAATGTATCTTAGCACCCTTTGTCCTGCAATCCAATGTTCTTTCCTAGGACAATGCATGAATTGAAACAACGTTCCAACTGCATATGACAAATCAGGCCTAGTTAATGTAGAATAGATTAGGCTACCAACCAAACTTTCATACAACTTCATGTCCTTGAATTCTTCTCCTCCATATCTGCTCAACTTATGATTGAGTAGGTGCAACCCTGCAATCTTCCATTTTAAACTTGATTAACAAATTCTTCAAATACCTTTCTTGGGTTACATACACTCCATGTTGAGTATATGAAATCTCCATTCCCAAGAAATATGAAAAGTCTCCCAAGTCACTGATCTTGAACTCTTTCTCCATCTACTTCTTAAGACTTTGTATGCCCTTCTCATCTGTATTGTAAGAATTATGTCATCAACATATATGCAAATGTAAATAAACCCATCATAACTTGCTTTAACAAGCAAGGTACTTGGAAACCAAGATCTTTCAAGAAATTCACAAGTCTATAGTTCCATGACCTTGGGGCCTGCTTCAAACCATACAAAGCTCTCTTGGGCTTACGTACATACTCTGGATATCTTTTATCCTTGAAACCTTCTGGTTGCTCCATGAAGACATCATCTCAAATGTAACCATTTAGAAAAGCATTCTTCACATCTAATTGACATATCTTCCAACCTTTACATGCAGCAATAGCTATGAGAGTCCTTATAATTGTCATCTTTGCCACAAGACTATAAGTCTCATCATAATCTACTTCATATGTCTAAGCATACCCTTTCACAACAAGTCTAGCTTTATACCTAGACACACTTCCATCTGCATACCTCTTTGTCTTGTAGACCCATTTGCATCCAATGATTTTCTAATTATTTGGGTTAGGAACCAAATCCCAAGTCTCATTTTCCATCAATGCATCATACTCCTCCTGCACAACTTTCTCCCAATTTTCCTTACCTTTTGCCTCATCATATGTAGAAGGGTCTTCCTCTGCTTTCACCATATAAGCATAATCTTTAGTGGTAAAAAATGAAGTATCATAGCTATACCTTGTAGGTTCCATTTATGCCTTGATGACCTTTTGAGTCCTCCACTTCTTGAAGTTTCAAGTTCATCACATTCTGAATCAAACCTTGGCATTTCTTCAACTAGTGCTTCATTGTTCTCTTCTTCATCAAATATTTGAACCTTTGATTTACCTTTCTTGGTTCAATGTTTCTTCATCACTTGCATGAATATTAATTGTACTTGCATACCAAGTTCCTTGGTCATCAAATGTAACATCCGTTGACACAAGGAATTGCTTTGTAGATGGAATCCACAACCTCTAATCCATTTGCTTATCATCATAACCAATGAACACATACTTTTCAGCTTTAGGTTCCAATTTATGCCTTAATTGGGATGGCACATATGCATAAGCCAAACATCCAAACACTTTGCAATGATCTAAGGTAGGTCTCTTACCCGACCATGCCTCATATGGTGTCATACCATTCAAAGCCTTAGATGGAAGCATATTAACCAAATAAGTAGTTGTATTCACAACCTCAACCCACAAATAATTAGGACAATTTTTCTCTTTCATCATTGACCTTGCAAACTCAACAAGAGTTCTACTTCTCCTTTCTACTACACCATTTTGTTGAGGAGAGTACTTGCAAGTAAATTCCCTTTTTATACCTGCATTCCATAAGTAATCACTGAACTCATTAGAGAAATACTCTCCCCCTCCATCTGACCTTAGTCTCTTCAATTTTTGTCCTGAAACTCTTTCTACATACACATGATAATGTTTAAATATATTGAACACCTCTGATTTATCTTTGATCACATATATGGTGATCCACCTCGTAGCATCATCAACATAAATCACATAATATCTTGAACCATTAATGCTAAAGTCCTTTGATGGACCCCACACATCTGTACACCAATTCAAGCTTCTCTGAATACATGAAACCATGCTTATTATATGATTGCTTATGAGCCTTACCTAATTGACGTGCTTCACATCTGTATGTCATGTGTTGACCTACAACATTAGGTAATCCAAGCACTGAATCATTGTTAATCATATCCTTAATACCTCTTTCATTGAAATGTCCAAGCCTTTTGTGCCAAAGATCTAACTCAGAGATCTTATGTCCTCCATAAGTGAACAAGGCATGACCAACATTGCCTTGAATCTTCAATGTGAAGAGCCTTCCTTCTTTCTTTCCTGAAAAATTTTGTTTATACTCATTGCTAGGGTCTTCCACAAAAACTCCATCATTAGTGAACCTCACTTCATAACCTTTCTCTACAATTTGTCCTACACTTATCAGATTCTTTGGGATTGTAGGAACATACAAAACCTTTCAAAAGAGTGCTTCCATCCTTGGCCTTTATTGATCCAATGGACTTCACATTATGCTTTGTGTTATCACCTGTTACTCACCTTATTCTCCAAATCAGTCATCAAAGCTATATTTCCACTCAGGTGATTGCTACACCCTGAGTCAATATAGAAAACTCTTTGATCTTCACTTTCTCTTTCACAAGTTGCATTCATAATTAAGGTTGAATCCTCTTTCTGATCTGAAGCATAGTTGTAGTAGGTATTATTGTAGGATTGACTTTGAGCCTCTACCTGCATTTCTTCCAAAGAAACCTCTACTACCTCTACCTCTGAAATTACCTCTCTGATTTCTACCACCTCTTCCTCTTGAATTAAAGTTCTTATTATATTCTCCACCATTCTGATTATTATGCCAACATTCATGAGCTAAATGATTAGTCTTACCACAAATCCAGCAAGCTTTGATACCATCTTTATTGCTTTTGCCTCTTCCTCTTCCTTTGCCACCTCCTCTTCCTCTTCCTTTGCCACCTCCTCTTCCTCTTAGGAAGTTAGCTTGACTAGTAGTGCCTTCATCTTCATTCAATTGTTGCTTGCCTTTGTTAATCTTCTTCTTATCCTTTGAATACATTGCTTGAACTGTACTTTTATCAACATCACCTTTGACAACCTGCTCAAAGGTGATGTTGATAAAAGTACAGTTCAAGCAATGTATTCAAAGGATAAGAAGAAGATTAACAAAGGCAAGCAACAATTGAATGAAGATGATTTAGTGGCAATTCAATGGATAGACTGAATGGCTTCCACTTATTATCTCCTCTCAAACCTGTGAGAATTTTTATTACCAATTTGTCCTCTTCAATGTCTTCATCAACTGCTCCTAGTGCATCTACAATATCCTTCCTTGCTACATAATCAGAAATAGATTGAGAAGCCTATGTCACCTACCACTCAAGTGGGTGGAGTTTAACAATGTTTAGTGCTTAATGCAATAAAGCAAAATGTAGAATGATCATACACAAAATCCCAATCATCTAAGTTATGCCAATAGGATCTATGGAAGAATCATGTGGTACTTGGTCTACGTTATTAGAGAATGAATATGGGGAAATTTGATAAGAAATTCCAAGGTGACTTCAAGGAGGTTCAGGTTTGTTCGAGAAAATGATGGGTTGAGTGTAGAGAAGTTCAAGTTTCTTCACGGAAATAATGAGGCGAATGCAGAGAAATTCAAACTGGTTCACGGAAATGACGAGACAAGTGCAGGGAAGTTCAGGGTTTTTTACGAAAATGATAGAGTGAGTGGAGGTAAGTTTGGAGTTTTTCGGGGAAATGAAGAGGTGAGTGTGGGAAACTATGGGGTTTTTTGGGGAAGTGAGGGGGAACTGTAGGAAAGTTAGGGGTTGTTTGGGGAAGTTTGAAGGGTTTTGGGGAAATGATGGGACAATTGCGGGGAAGTTTGAGGTCGTTCATGGAAATGATGGGGTGAGTGTAGGGAATTTCAATGTTTAAGCACTTAAATATAAGTTACTAGGTCAGATTGACAAATATTTTACAAAATTTATCAAAAATTTTTTATTTACAAAAAAGGGGTATCCGATATATACTTGGCAACTGGTTTTTACGTATTTTGGCAATGTTTTGGTAGTGGGCTAACACATATCTTGGTTGAGCAAGAAGCAACCTATTGTGGCCGCTTCTAGTTGTGCAATTGAGTATAGGGAAAATTTCATAGGTATTGTTGAGTATGTGTGGATGAGATACCTTCTTGCTAATAGGGTGTTGGTCAATCTTCTATTGGACTGTCGGCTATTTTTTTCCTCTTTAGGTTGTTTTCTCCCTTAGCTTGTATATATGCATATAATCCTAATGGGTCACTTATCTTTGTACATTCATTTGGTAATACACTATATGTAGTGTTGTCCTCCATGATTCTTCTTCTTCCTTGTGTTGTTTGTGTACTTCCACAATCTTGGAACTCCAATAATGCATGTTGAATCCATTCACGAGTACCAATAGAATGTGAACTTTGTCTTGGATAGTCATGGATCTACTCGCTATAGGTGAAAAAGAAGATCATCCCACTGAATTTTAGCACATTTGCTTTTGCTTTCATAGAAGGCATGTCTCATTTGTTTTGTTTTCATATAAGGCATGTCTCATTGTTTCATTCGCTCGACCATATCGTAAGCATATGAAATCGTAAATGAGTCAATGAATGAGCACTAAGAAATATTTTGGTGCACACTACATCCATTGTTATTCGTCATAGGGGAAAATGCTAATATAGGGGTGCCATTCACTAAGAAAGCTTTTGGTGCACACTACATCCATTGTTATTCATCATAGGGGAAAATGCTAATATAGGGGTTCTTCCAAACAGATGTCTATTGTTCCTTCCACTAGCTATTAGATACCATGTCTTGTTACATTTTGCACAAATCCACACATGGAAAAAGAACATCATAATTAGAAGTAACCAAGGCATTGAACCTCAAGTGGCAAGAGATTCTGTTGGCAATGACTTTGGCAATGATCTTATATCCTGTTTGGAGCATCGTAATAGGATGCCAGTTCTCTATTCTGTTCTTTTCCCCTTTTTTTGTGTATTAACTTGATAATGCCATTGTTGAGACAAGATGGAAGCGCGCCAAACTTGAGCGCCTCTTGCCAAACCAGACGAAGAGGGGTGGCAACCACCAAATTGAAGGATTTAAAGAACTCATTAGTGAGCCCTTCGGGTCCCTAGCTTTTACAAGAAGGGAGAGCATCAATGACCTCAATGATTTCTGCTTCAGAGATAGGGGCATGTAGCAGGGAGCGAAGGTTGAGTGGTATCATGTGGGGGGAAACCCTAGATATGGCTGCCATACAGTCCCTTCTATGGTGGGAGAGGGGGTTCGAGGTCCCCAGGAGTCTCATGAAGTGCCCTTCAATGATCCCAAAATTATCTTCTTCTGTATTGCGTACATTTCCATTTAAGTCTAGCAATAAGGGGATCGATTCTCTGTTATGTTTCCTTTTAAGGATACGGCACATCTTTTTGGTGGGTTTGTCGGCTTTGCTAGCCCACCACTCCTTGAAGAAAATTTACAAATTTTTCCTTTGTATCTCTTCCTCGTATCTCAGCAGCGCTCTGATTTTTCGAAGACCTTTCCATTCTCTAGCATTGAACCATGTTTTAAACTTGTTCAATTTACATTATCTCTTTTGATGTAGGCTCAAGGTTGTGTGCAATGTACAAACAAGAGAATTAATTTGGGAGTTATTTGTTTAAGTTATTTAGTTTGTTCATACTCATAATAAAATTTGAGAATTTTATCCATCTAGAGAGAATTTTATTTTTTTACACAAAGTGTGTGTGCGTTTGTATGTATGTATGTATATATATATATATATATATATATATATATATATATATATATATATATATATATATATATATATATATATATATATATATATATATATATATATATATATATATATATATATATATATATATATAACCCATTTATGAAATCATGAATATATTGCATAACCTAATAAAGCACTTGCACAACAACATCCTAATGGTCAGTTGACAATATTTTAAAACACTTTTCATCATTAATCAATGCTCAAATTTTTGAAAACAAAGGATACATTTTCCTTCCGATGAATTAATTCGTTGCCAAATTAAAGAAATTATATAACTTGTCCTGTCGAGGTACTAGGACTTTCTGGAACTTTAACTTCTTCCATTTCTGGAACCAAAGAAGTGAGGATGGGCTTTTGAACTACAAGAGTCTGTGTTTTCTCCCTAAGTACGTTATCTTCTTCCACAACCTTTAGTGACAACTGAATTAGTTATTTGCACGTGTTGGTCCTCTCTTTCTCCAATCACGAATGAGGGTAACATTGATGATGTGTTTTCACATTAGGACATTTTTTCACCCAAGCCTCGTATGCTTTGGACATCATTTGTGGATCTGCAAGCACAAAACCTTTCTTCTTCCTAAAAGCTTTCTTATTCTTATATGCTATAGATTATTCTTGAGACATCTCTGTGCATGCATCTTGTAGCTCTTTTCCTAGGCCTTTGTTGTAAAAGCTTCCAAGCTAGAAGATAATATCCACCAAGAGAATGAGTGAGTATGTATCCACCCATCCAACTCCACCCATATATACAAAAGGTCCGAGGGGTGCATGTCATAGGACTCTTCCATATCTCCTTCCATGTGTCCTTCATGTGGACACTTTCCCAAGGTTATTCACATGAGTTCTATTTCAATTGAAGCCTTCCCTTCACATACGAGTCAAGGTGGCACTTGGGAGAAGCTTCTCCCAAGTCTAAGGTTCTCGTGCCTTAGGATAATTATTCCTAAGGGTAAAACCCATTTAATTGAGACTTCAATTAAATAAGTAGGTAAGGCTAATTTCAAGGGTTAAAACCAAGAAATTGAGCTTGAACTTCAAGGGTCTAACCGAGTGAAATAAACCAAGGATTTCCAAGGATAAATGCAATTATCCAAGGTTATACAACATTCTTCCCCACTTTAACATTTTCATTCTCAAAAATGTGTGTTGATATAATATATGGAGTATTCCCCCATGCACCATGATCTAACTCATCGATCATGGACTCGATCTCAAAAATTTGCCTCATTTAGGAAAGAGGGAAATGTTTTATTGATGGAAATTACCCATTCCCAAGTGGCAGTTTCTTCAGTCCCATCTCTCCATTTAACTAAGCACTCTTTAAATAAATGATTCCTAGTCTTTTTATCCCAATTTTTTAGTATGATCTTTGGTTCGTGAGGGATGTTATGAAGAGAAATTGGTTGGACTATTGTATATGAAGATACAAGATATTCTTGTTCGACCAGTTTTCTTTTCAATATACTTATATGAAACATTGGGTGAAGAAGACAATCACCGAGTAGTTTTGATTCATAAGCCAAAGTCACTATCTTTCTAAGAATCTTGAAAGGGCCACAAAACCTTGGGGAAAATTTAGGACAAGGTCCTGCTTTCAAAGTTTTAGATTTCTCGAGAACTTGTAGTTAGACTTGTTCTCCAATATGAAAGCAAATATCTCACCTTTGCATGTTGCTAAATGATTTAGTTCTATCTTGAGCTTTCCTCAGGTTCTCCATAGCTACTTTTAGTTTAAATTTCATATCTTCCAGCCGACTGATAGAGAACAGCCGGTGTTTGATGAAATGCCAAGCTTCTATGCAGATGCCAAAGAAGGACTTTATCTTCACTCAAATGACAAAGGAGGTGCGGAAAAATCAAGTGTAGAATCACAAGTTTTGAGTGGACCTAATGCATCACCAAGCAATAGTTCCGACTCAAATCCATGGAGTGGAAGATTGCATGGAAATTTCACTCCAACAAATTCATCAACTACTTCAAAGGAAGGTAAAGAAAAGCTTTCTACTAGTAGTAAAACATCTACAAGTTTTGAAGACATTGATGGAGATTCAAGCGATTCGGAAAATATCCTTGATGAGGAACTTGGATTGCCCTCTGTGAACACTCCAGGAGTAAGAAAGGCACATGCAGATGATACAAGGAGAAGTGACCTAGGACCAAGAAGATCTTAGAGGATGTGTAATTCAGTGCAACGATTGACGTATGACAATTACATGGCTCATCATTGTGCCTACATGACCAAGGTAATACAAGATGTTGAACCTTATTGTTTTGAAGATGCAATTGGAAATGCATATTGGAAAAAAACTATGGATGAGGAGATGGCTATACTGAAACAATAGATGGAAGTTGGTTCCATTGTTGCAAGGAAAGAAAGCCATACGTTGCAAGTGGGTTTACAAGGTAAAGAACAATGTTGATGGTAGCATAAGCAGGTATAAAGCATGATTGGTAACAAAAGGATATGCACAAACATATGGCATTGATTATAAGGAAACATTTAGCCTTGTAGCTAAAATTTCTACTATTAGAATGCTTGTTGCATTAGCTACAACAGAAGGATGGACTTTGCATCAGATGGATGTGAAGAATGCTTTCCTACATGGTGAGTTATAGGGAGAAGTATGCATGGACTAGCCACACGGATATGAAGATTAAAAGCACCCAAAATATATTTGCAGGTTGCAAAGGCTTTGTATGGACTTGGACAAGCCCCTCATGCTTGGCATGCAAGGATTGTTGACTACTTAAGCACCATTGGATTTTCTACGTGTGATGTAGATCATTCATTATATGCAAGGAAGGTTGATGATGGCATCACAATTGTGGCTATTTATGTTGATGACTTGATTGTAGGAGGTGACAATGAAGCAAACATTAAAGAGGTAAAGCAACTCCTTATGCAGGAATTTGACATGAAAGATCTTCGTGTGCTATGCTATTTCTTGGGCATTGTGTTTATGCATACAAAAATAGGTATATGGATGTCACAAAGGCAATATGCCTTGAGTATGCTGCAAAAGTATGGTATGGCTGATTGTAAGCCATTTTCTATGCCATTAGATCAGAATTTGAAGTTGGATACTACATCAGGTGAAGCATTGGAAAATGCTACTATGTACAGGAAAATTGTGGGAAGTTTCATATATCTCACAATTACAAGGCATGATCTAAGCTACATTGTTGGACTTGAAAGTCAATTTATGTAGGTTCCCATGAAGCCACATTTAGATGTTCTGAGGGGCACTCTATGTTATGTGAGTGCTACTTTGGATTATGCATTGTTTAATGAAGCTAGTGTAGATTTATAGGTTCATGGATACACAGATGCAGATTGGGCTAGTAGTACTCCAGATAGAAGATCTACTAGTGGCTTTTGATTCTCACTTGGGAGTGTAACTATTACATGGAGCAGCAAGAAGCAACCCACTATTGCTTTGTTGAGTATAGAGGTATAGAGGTTTTGTAATGGCAGCATGTGAAGCATCATGGTTAGAGATGCTAGTTTCAATTTGGGTGTGGAAGTGCAAAAGCCTATCATCATCTATTGTGATAATCTTAGCAACTTTCAGTTAGCACAAAATCTTATTTTTCATGGTAGAACAAAGCATATCAAGGTACATTATCACTTCATCCGAGAGAAGGTATTAGCAAGTGATATTGATCTTGTTTATGTGAGAAGAGATGAGCAGGTTGCTGATATTTTTACTAAGCACTTGGAGTAGAGAAGCTGAAGAAATTTCAAAAGATGCTTGGACTAGAGGACATGACGTTGAGCTTGAGGGGGATTGTTGAGATATCAAGATCAACATGTGATGATCCGGGATGACACGTATCACTTTTTCATTTCTCTGACATGTATAGTGGTCATGCCAGTATATGTCAGGGATACTTCATTGAGCTTTACTAGATTTATCTACCGAGAGTGATGGCACATTTATTTCTTGCCATCTCACTCATTTGCGGACATTAGGATTTTCCTTATGTACTATTCTTTATATATTGCACTTGTTGTATTGTTGTTTTAGGTCATTCTTGTACACTCTTTTTATGTAATAGAAGAAGAAGATCATTCTTCCTTAACTCAATCTGTGTGAGTGCTCCTCTTTGATTGTGAGTGTGACTGTGTGTGTGAGATCTCTTCCGTATCTCCTTCATTGTGACACAAGTAGGAATGAAATGAGCCATTTTGGTCAAATATGAACCAAACTACATCGTGACCTCTTTGGGTTTGAGGCAAGCCCATGATAAAGTCCATGGAAATGCTTACCCACTTTCCATTGGGAATTTTCAAGGGGTTTAATAGACCTTCTATCTTAAACTTCTCTGCTTTATTTACTTGGCATTTTGTACACTTAAGTACATAATCATGTACTTCCTTATGTACAGTAGGCTAGTAAAATTGTCTTTCGACCAATTCATAAGTTTTGTTGATTCTTGGATGATCAAAACTTAGGGCATCATAGCATTCAAACAAAACTTTTCTTCTAAGTTCTTGATCACAAGGTACATATATGTTTCCCTTGTATAAGAGATATTGATCTTGAATATTGTAGTGTTTAAACTTATCTTTAAATGATAAGGTTGCATCCTGATCTTAAAACTTCTTTCATTCTTCTTGATACTTCCCTTTGATTAATTCTACTAAGTCATTGGAAATTTGTATGAAACTCAAAGAATTCAACATTGGCATTATGCTTAAAGCATCGACCACCACATTGAATTTCCCACTTCTATATCTGAGTTCATAGTCGAATTCTTGAAGTATCTCGGCCCATCTAGCTTTTCTACCTCTTAACTCAAATTGTTTTGCAAACCATTTGATACTTGAATGATAAAAATCTATGGTTACTTTGGCATCAAACAAGTAATGTCTACATTTCCTTAGAGCATGCACACTAGTGTAAAGCTCTTTCTCATATCTAGAATAGTTTTATTAACACCCAAATCATCCATAAGGCATCTGAGCCACACACACTCAATAGTCACTGTGAAAACTGCCCTATACTCAGCCTCATAACTAGAAGTGTCCATAGTAGGCTGCTTCTTGCTCAACCAAGATATGCATGAGCTACCAAGCATGAAGAAAAAACCACTGGTGGACACACGAGTGTCATAGCAACCAGCCCAATCAAAGTTAGAAAAAGCATGTAAATCTGGAGGTAGTGATCCCCACCTTGGGATATAACAATCAAAGTAGCTGGGTACCACTCAAGTAGCAAAATGCTTGACACTTGGGCAACACATAAACATACTCATCTCTGAGACAACAAACTGAATATTTGGCTGACTAATGCATAAGTAAATCATGCATCCAATAGCCGGTTGATAGAGAACAACATCAAATGCATCTCCATCATCCTCGAGACTCAATCGTAAACCTCTCTCCAGAGGAGTGGCAATAGGTTTGCAGTCCTCAAGTCCAAAATGCTACAATAATGTGGCAATATCGTTAGTTTGACACAAAGCTATTCCACCATCAACTTGCATAGATTGAATGCCCAAATAATGATGCAAATGCCCCAAATCTGACATCTCAAATGAGGCATACAAATTAGACTTAAAATCAGCAATATGCTTCTCATGAGGACCAATGAGCAACATGTCATCAACATGGACAACAATGATCAGAAGCACATCATTTGCATGCTTAACATATAAGGTGCTCTTAGTTGGACTGTTCTCAAAACCATGTGCAATCAGATAGACATGTATCTTTTCATACCAAGCACCTCGTGTTTGTTTCAAACCATATAATGCCTTTTTCAACCTGCACACTTTGCTTTCATGCCCCTTCTGCACAAAGCGGTTGGGCTGAAAATATACGCTTCTTCATGCAAGTCACCATTCAAAAATGTAGTTTTAATGTTCAACTGATGTACATTCCAACCATGATGAGCTACAAGTGCACAGATGCTATGAATAATAGTGATTCGGCATGTAGGAGCAAAGGTCTCATCAAAATCAATGCCTCTTTCTTGAGCATAACCCTTTGCAACAAGCCTAACCTTATACCTGTCAATTGTTCCATCAGGCTTATGCTTCAGCTTGCATACCCACTTAGTGCCAATGGCCTTCTTGCTAGGAGGCAAGTCACATAAAGACCAGGTACCATTCTTCATTATAACATCATATTTAGATTGCATAGCAGCCATCCTATTTTCTGCATTTTGTGCTTCATCAAATGAAACAAGCTCATTCTCATCACAGAGACTAGAGGCAGTCATAACATAGCAATATGATGCAAAAGCACTATGAGGGCCAAAATGAGTACGATATGATAGAGGTCCATCTAATTTTCTATCATGCAAAGTCTGCACCAGCCATTTTGGAAGAGTTTTTGCTTCCTCAATATCAGCTCTCTCGTCAATAAGTGCATCATGTAAATTTGCATAAAAAATGGAATGTTCTGCATCACATGAAACCTATAAAGGTTGAGAAGTTGCCTCATTAGGACCAGCACTAGACTATCCACCTGTAAAAAGAGGCAACAAAGTGTGATACATGCCTTTGGCGCTAACTAATGTCTCCTTAGTACATGAAAGTAATGGTTGAATAGCATCTTCCAAAAAACATCACAACTAACCAAAATGCATTTAGTTTGTGGATGATACGAACGATATCCTTTTCTTTAAGAACTCGACCCAACAAAAATACTTTTCATTGCTTTATCATCCAATTTCTTGCATTTTTGTTCAGGCACTAATGCATATGCTAGACAACCAAAAACACGAAGGTGAGCAACGAGTGGCTTACAACCATGCCAAGCCTCATATGGAGTGATAGACTGCAATGCTTTAGTGGGACACCTGTTAAGTACATATGCTACACACATGACAGCCTCAAGCCAGAAACTATGTGGTAAAGCTTGACTCTTGACCATACACCTCGCCATCTCCATGAATGACCTGTTCTTCCATTTAGCAACTCCATTTTGTTGAGGTGTATACAGCACTATACACTGATGTTTTATTCCACGTTTGGTATTAAAATCAGAAGACATATACCCCCCTTGATTAGAATGGAGGGTGCCCATTTTACATGCTGACAAATTTTCAACCAAAACCATAAATTGTTTGAAGCACATAAACACTTCAAACCTTTCTTTCAATGGATATACCCATGCATGCCTGGAAACATCATCAACGAAAGTCACGAAGTAAAGATAGTTCCCAAAGGAAGGTATCTTCATAGGATCACAGACATCACTATGTACAACCTGCAATTTTTGAGTAGCTCAAATTAAACCATCTTTTGGGAAGGAGGAACGCTGCATTTCGCCCAAAATACAGCCTTCACATACATGTTTATCAGGTGCATCAGGTTTGGGCAAAGAGGACACCATTTCAGATTTCTACACGTCTAACAGACTAGCAAAATTCAAATGACCAAAGCATGCATGCCAAAGCTTTGCATTTGACATAGCCTGAGAATCATGTACTGCACATGATGAATCATTCACAGATTTTTTATAGTTTATGAGCTTGTACAGTCCATGACATAAAATGCCACAAGCAATAATGACATCACTATTTTACATATCATGAACTATACATCTGTCGTCAACAAATTTCACAACCAAGCCAATCTTGGCTAAAGTTGAAACTGATAACAGAGTCTTCTTGATCCCTGGCACAAATAAAGCTTCTGACAATGTAAAAGGACTACCATAAGCAGTAGTCAGAATGATCTTACCAACTCTCATGATAGGATAAGATGAGTTTTTGGCACATGTGATAGTATTCCCTGTAGGGGCAGGCTTGAGTGAAGTGAAGAAATTACACTGCGGGGTAATATGTCTAGTTGCCCCACTCTCAAAGTACCAAACATCTAAGTCTACTACAGACATACACTGTTCATGAGAAGATTGTTCTTAACTGCAAACAGTAGTAAATGCCCATCCTTCATTTTGCACAAGATTAGTAGACTCTATTTCGGGTGTAGAGACCTCTACAACAACCATTCCAGCCTCTTTTTGCCTTTCCTCTTTAACACCCAATTTTGGACAACTCTTTATGACATGATCATTTCCTTTATAGTATTTGCAAAACATTTTTTTCTTTTTTGTTTTCTTCACGTCTCTGTCTTCCTTCTTTGATTGTGCAGAATTAGCAGATTTTTGGTTACTAGTAGAAGAGTTCCATTTACCTTTGCCCTTTTGACTAGCCAGGAAAGCTTGATTTGCAACACGCATAATGGGCCTATTTTGCCTAGATTGATCTTCCATCAATAGAACAAAAACTAACTCCTCAAATGTTAAGGCATTTGGAATACCTTTCAGCATCAATCGAAGAGTAGAAGCAAAACTCTGATATGAATCTAGAAAACCATTCAGAAGATTCTACGGAAGTGAAGTGTCATGCAAGACTTCATCAATAGAAATCAGCCACTCCTTCAAATCTTTGATCTTTGTCAGAAAACTATCCATGGAATCTCCTTCATTCATGTGCTCACTCTCCAACTATTTTTAGAGGTAAGCAACACGAGCCTCATTCCTTACCTGATATAAAGTGGTAAGTGTATCCCAAGCATCCTTTGTTGTTCTACAAGAGTGAATGTGAGGAATAATGGCACATTTGACAGAGAAGGATATCAATGCATGTGCTTGAGCATCTCTGCCATCCCAAAAAATTTGCTCTACAGTAGGTGCAATAGGAACCACAGCACAAACAGGAACTTGAAGAATATCACCATCTTCAATACCATATGCATCACCTTCAGTAATTGTGTTTGCAAGTGAAATAGGACGTTTTTCAACACCCTACACAATATTCCACAGTCCTTTTGCAACCAATACAGGATGCATCATATAAGCCCATAATTGATAATTGGTACCATCCAACTTATCCTCAATAGCCAACATATGGAACACATCTCCAACCATGGCCATTGACTAAAATACCTTGATGTAGAAGAATGATTGTATCTCAAAAAGTTGAACAGAACTACCCTGTCAAGATTTGCTAAATCTATAGCATACTTTGAGGCGCTTACACTGGCAAACCAAAACTTGTATATATATTTGGCACAAAAAGACAAAATTGCCTACGTAGGTGCTACCATAATGCATTCGGAGGCACCACAGAGTGATTTCAACACCACATAGCAGAGTTGTTTTGAACTCCTAATCACCTTGAGTATGCTCACCAATTTTTATGCGATTATGAGACTATGTTTGGAGAGGTATCAAGGAAGCCCTAGATGAAGCCACAACCTGCTCTGATACCAATTGTTGGAGTTTGAGGTCTACGGAAGCATGCAAATAACACAAGGAAGAAGAAGAAGCTTGGATCACAACACACAATATTGAATGTATTACCACTAGAATGTACAAAAGATGAATGACATGTTAGGGTTATAGGTGTATATATAGCCCGGGGGAAAAAGACCTCCCAAAGAGGGAAAAAAATGCCCGGACAGTCCTAGTGTGTTCACACACATCATTATCTAATATATCAACAAAATTTAGCTTTTGAATTTCAAAAGCAATTGGTCAACCATTCTGATTCAACACATCTCTGATTGCTAAATCACTAGCATCTATTTCAACTACAAAGGGTCCATTTGGATCTACAATTTGTAGAACCAGGGCCAAAGCTAAGGTTTTCTTACGCCATTCCATACTTTCAGCCTTTTCCTTCTCCCAATTAGGGATTTTGGGCTTTCCCTTCAATTTCTCAAATAAAGCGACAGATCTTTGCAAACTTGCCATAAATTTTCTATAATATCCTCCTAATCCTAAAAAACTTTGAATCTTTGTAATGGTTTTAGGGTGAGGCAAGTTGAGAATAACTTTGAACTTTTTAGGATCAACTTGAATTCCTTTCTCATATATAATATGACCAAGATATCAGATTTTGTTGAAAAGAATTCATATTTAGCTTCTTTTCCATACAGTCTGTTTTCTCTTAGAATTTGGAAAATCTTTTCCAGATGTTTTAGATGAGCAGTTGTATCTTGACTATGGACAAGAATGTTGTCAAGGAAGTAAACTACAAATCTCCCCAAGTAAGGGATTAGTATTGTGTTCATCAAATTCATGAACATAGCAAGGGCATTTGTTAATCCAAAAGGCATGAGTAAAAATTCAAAATGCTCATATTTGGTTCTAAAGGCTGTTTTAGAAACATCTTCAGGTTTAATTATAATTTGGTGGTATCCTTGACAGAGATCGAGCTTTGAAAATATTTTAGCTCCTTTTAGTTGATCAAATAGATCATCAATTTGAGGCATTGGATATTTATTCCATATAATATTTTTTCTCTTAGAATTTGGAAAATCTTTTCCAGATGTTCTAGATGAGCATTTGTATCTTGACTATGGACAAGAATGTCATCAAGGAAGTCAACTACAAATCTCCCCAAGTAAGGGACTAGTATTGTGTTCATCAAATTCATGAACATAGCAAGGGCATTTGTTAGTCCGAAAGGCATGAGTAAAAATTCAAAATGCTCATATTTGTTTCTAAAAGTTGTTTTAGAAACATCTTCAAGTTCAATTATAATTTGGTGGTATCCTTCACGGAGGTCGAGCTTTGAAAATGTCTTAGCTCCTTTTATTTGATCAAATAGATCATCAATTCAAGGCATTGGATATTTATTCTTTATCATAACTTTGTTCAAAGCTCGATAATCAATACATAATCTCATTGACCCATGTTTTTTTAAACTAAGAGAATGGGTGTTGTCAAGGGTGAATGATTAGGTTGAATGGGTCCCTTATTCAGGTATTCTTTCAGTTGTTTCTCTACTTCTGCTTGTTGGGAACATGGGAGTCGATAGGGGGTTTACATATAAGCTTAGTTCCTATGAGCAAGTCTATAGCATGATCGACTTGCCCACGAGAAGGAGGTAAACCATGGGGAAGTTATTCTAGAAAAACATCTTGGTAATTCTTCATTAAACACTTAAATTTAAACTTTTCATGATCGGACAAAGGAGACGAGACATATGGAATGGAATTCATATTATAAACATTATTTATATCAATTGCAAGTATCATATAAACTTTTTCTTTCTAGGTATTTACAAGTTTCCTTAGGTCCATACTTGAAATCAAGGGGGCACTTGGCATATCATCTCCCCCTTGAATCATGTAATGGATTCCATTCCTTTCAAATTCCAAAATATTCAACGCGTAACTTCTTTTGAGTGTTTTTCTTGAACCTCAAAGCCACTCCCTACCCAACACCACATCAGTTCTTTCCATGTGCATGATCTAGAATTCAAGTTTATCTTTATATCCTTAGAACTCAATTTCTAGATCACAGATCATAGTTTCCCATACCTTCTTGTCTTGTCCTTGCATCATGGACATTATATACTGATGTGGAGATTTTTGTAAGGGTAACTTTAATCTCTTCACAAGTGAGTAGTCAAGGAAATTACGGGTGGCGAAGTCATCTAACATAAATCTAGCCTTTTCCCCTCTTATGCAGGCATGAAGTTTTACTAAGCCATGTGATCCAAACTGATTTTGGACCCATATAGAATTATACAAACAACATTGATGCATGCAGCCTTCGTGTAGGACTTCCATTTTTTTTCAAAATTTACTATTTTCAAGGTTCAAAGTTTGGACTAAGTGGACTCTTGCCTTTTTTTTTCCTTTCTGCTCACAGGTGGCTTTTTGTTTCCCCCTTGCAGTATAATTTTTACTTAGATGTCTTGGACTTAGCCACTTAAAGCAAATATGTTCATTCTTTGTTTGCTCCAAAACTTCTAGTTCAACTCTTGGTCATGAAAATTGAGGAGTTTTAACGTCCTCTTTTTTGAAATTGCTTAATTTTTGTTTACTTATTTTGAAATTATTTTCCCCAACAAGATGAAGTGGTTGTGTTCCAGTTTTAGCATGATCTACATATGTGCTAACTTTATAGAATCCTCTAAATTTTTAGTAGCACGTCTCTTCCCTTCATGTTTTATTTGCTTATTGAGGCTACAGATGAAACCTCAAACTTTATGGAAATCATCTAGGTTTTTAAGTTTGAGAACTATTTCTTGATAATGAGAAACATACAAGGAGAAGGGATGTCCTCATTGAGGGACCTTCTCCCACTCTTCTTACTTTTGTTCATCCTCATTGTCTGGCAAGAACTCTTTTTTGCATAGTTCCTCAAAAGGGTTCCATCTCAGGAATCCTTTGAGATTCCTTTAGGCTCATCCACCATTTATAAACCTTTGGCCCAAGGTCCAAGCTCGTCTCTAAGACTTAGTAGGCTTCAAGGGTTTTTCCAAAAAGGCCAAGACTACATCTTTGTTTCGATCTTTGTCTTTCCCCAAAAACTGAGGTGGTTTTAAGTCCTTCACAAACAAAAGACTTCTAGACCTAAGGGAAGTAGGTTGAAGATTTGTAGTTAATTCCTCAGCTCTATTCTAAAGATATATGTTACTTTGGATGGTTAAAGAAGCATTAAGTCCTTTACTTGTTGTTGCGTTCCTTGGTCAAATTGTCAAGGAACCCATTTGGGTAGGCAGGAGTAAGGTTGGACAAAGCATATTCAAGATCTATTCCATCTTCTCTTTCACTTTGTTGATAGAAGTGTGTAGGGGGGCCATCTCGGTTTGGATCTCTTTAACGATGAACATATCCACTTGGATATCATTCATCTTCTCATCCAACCCATTAAGTTCTTTATAAATGTTAATGTCATGTCTTTCATGATTCCCACTTTAGGAAGACATGGAGTATATTCTACCTGTCTAACCCCTTCATGTGGCACATAGTCTACTTCCTATCTAAGTATGACTGATATCATGTTACTAGCATATGAATCCCCTTCCACGGAATACTTTGTAAATAAAATGAAATAAAAATGCCATTTCTAATTTCAAAGAAAGAATAGAAGGGAATAAAAACTGATTACTTCCCTGATCTTCTTCAAAAATTTTATTCCAGTCATAGGTTGGCTTGGGCCACCTTAAGAAGTTCTCTATTGTGCTAGTCCTTCCACAAACAACGTTGAAGTGTTTTGGACCATCCTTCACCCACCAGGCTTTGAAATCTTTTCACTCTTTCTTGATAAAAAAAGTGGGCAAAAAGTAATTTGACACCGTCTTCGATACTCCTTTTGAAAGGAATTTCTAGAAAAAGCTTGGGAAATATTTTCAATAGTCATCTCGAGAAAATTCTTATTACACCCAAAAGACTTGGGTTGAGTAATGTTGAAAATTTTCTTCAAAGAACCTTGCCAAATTACCTTGAGCTTCTTGGATTCGAACTCCCAAGAGTATGGAGAAAGTTGGTTTAATGGAGATGAAGAAGCCATGGGCTTCCGAAACTTCTTTGTTAGGGATGCATATATCCCATATGCAAGACAAAGTCATCTTGGTGCCAAGCATAAGATAAAAATCTTCTTCAATGTCCTCTCAACTCCAAGAGGAGAGGCAACCATGAGTGAGTTCATATCCATAAGTGTGGGGGGAGCATCCTTCTAGTTTCCCATCGATTTTGGGGGGAGGCTCCTCCTTCTTGGTTCTTGGGTCTTATGGGCCCTATAAATCCCCTTCAAGAGCTATCTGATGGTTTGTAAACAACATAATTGGACGGCAATCAGTGCGGCCTTCGAGCAACATTTGTAGCAAATGAGTAGAGATATATCTTCTTATGCGACACACACTCTGAGGCAGAAAGAATTTGGCATGAGGAATCTTAGAGAGGATCCTACACAAACGTCAAAGCTCCAAAAGGATATGACCTACACAGAGTTCAAGAAGGACAACAAGTACTTGCAATCGAAAAGTCCAATGCTCTAATTACCACTGTTGAGAAAGCTTCCAAGATAGAAGATAATATCCACCAAGAGGGTGAGTGAATAGATATCCACCCATATATATACCCAAAGGTCCAAGGGATGCATATCATAGGATGCTTCCATATGTCCTCCCAAATGTCCATTTGGACACTTTCCCAAGGCTAGTCACATAACTTCTATTTCAATTGAACCTTCCCTTCACATACAAGATAAGGTGGCACTTGGGAGAAGCTTCTCCCAAGTCTACGATTCTCATACCTTAGGGTAATTATTCCTAAGGGTAAAAACCATTCAATTGATACTTCAATTAAATAAATAACCAAAGGCAATTTCAAGGGTTGAAACCAAGAACTTGAGCTCCAACTTCAAGGGTCTAACCCATTTAAATAAACCAAGGGTTTCCAAGGATAAACGCCATTATCCAAGGGTTATACAATAGCTTGCTACTCTCTTTTCCCACTTATGACTAATGTTTTTCTTACATCGTTTCCAATTCAAATTTCTCTTCTTCTTTTTCTTTTCCATAAATGACTCTTGGTTGATTGATTGATGAGGTGAAGAGTCTTCTTCCTCATTTGATTGCTTCACATTTTGCTCTTTTGCTTAAGCACATGTAAGTGCTTGAAGAGGGTAGTTGCCCTTTGGATCCACTACCACATTCCATGATTTTCACAATTTTTAATGGTGTGTGTGAAGTGTTTTCAGGGTTTTGAGGGCATCCCTTGATCAAGTGATCTTTTTCACGTTCCTCTCAAAATCCATCAATCTTACAAGGAAATGTTCTAGAAGGTTTTGAGCAATCACTTGCTCACAGTCTTCATATCACTCTCACATCTCCTTGGTTGAAAATTTGAGATTGGATTCTCATCAATGTTTGTACTTGCCATTGTTCTATGAGGAGACATCTTTTTGGCACCATTGTCGAGGAGAGATACTTGAGGGATGATCGTGTGATGGTAAGAGTGTAGAGAATAGATGTTGGAGTCCTCACAAAGCAGATATTTTATGGTTTTTTTCCATTTTCTTCTTTATTTTCATCTCAATTTCAAGTCCTATCATTTAGCCCCATTTATCTTCCCCTTCCATCTCCTTCTTTGACAAAAAATCACCTCTCAAACCATATACGCCTTATTCCCCTTTTATTTCTCATTTGCTTGAGTGAGAGGGCGAGAGACAGAGAGAGAGAGACAGAGAGAGATCTCGTGTAATTTGCATGATTTTTTGTTGTTTTTGGGTTAGATCATCATCAACTCCAGTAAGACACACAGGTATGACAAACTAGGTCCCGAAAGATTACACTTAGTTTGTCACAATAAACAAAAAATGTAGCCATTTTTGTTACATTTGTGTGTTCCTTTAGTAGCTTTGATGTGAACCTTTTCCCTATACATGGGCACTTTTTACTCTAGTGTTGGCTAGAGGTTTTTTCCCCATGTTATCACATACTTGATGCACTCATATGTGGTGTTACTTTGTACTTAGGGATATTATTCAACTCTTACTTCAGTTCTGAACATTGCCAATAGAGAGAGTTATTCCATCCATCTGTCTTCTCCGTGTGTCTTACTGCATTTGTGCTCCTTGTGTGTGCTTCTCCTCTGTGTCTCACACTTCTACACACACACAACACTGGCATCAGAGCAGGTTCAACTCCTTCTCAAGTTTCAGTTTTTCACGTCAAGGTGCATGCTCACTTTTAACAGTGCAAATCGACTTTACAGCATAGAACGAATATTTTTAGCAAGCAAGAAAAATTCCCACCAGTCACACTTGGGTTTTACCTCCATTTTGAATCAATTCGTGCTGTCAGAATTACAATCAGGGTGATGAATTGTGAGCTAAAATTTTAGCATTCATTTCAACTTTCGTTGAAGTAAAGATACTATCACATTCTTGTTCTTTAGTGAAATGGTGGGAAAAAATGACTTGTTTGACATGCGTCAAGCTGAAGATAAGCTTGATGGGACAACTATTCAATGTGCTCTTACATGATGAAACATGTTCTTGTTGTAAAAAAAGTTTGGAACATAATGACAGATGTAGATCGAAGACCTGCATGTTCTTCTACTTCATAGTCTACTGTCAGAGACAGAGCTTCTTCTTCAAGTACAATGGTTTCTCCTTCTCCACCTACATAGTGTTGATATATTTAGGTAATGATGTGTGTGAACACACTAGGACCGTTGGGGCATATTTTTCCCTCTATAGGAGGCTTTTTCCTCCCACTTGTATATACGCCTATTGCCCTAACGGGTTACTTATCTTTGTACATTCTAGTGGTAATACATTCAGTATTGTGTGTTACGCTCCAAGATTCTTCTTCTTCCTTGTGCTATTTGCATGCTTTCGCAAACATCTAAATCCAACAATTGGTATCAGAGCAGGTTGCGGCTTTATCTACGGCTTGCACGAAATTTGGTGAGCATACTCAGGTTGATTAAGAGATTAAAACAGCTTCACTATGTGGTGCTAAAATTGCAATGTGAGCTCGCTTCAACCTCTGAATGCAGTATCACAATGCTTGTGCAGGCTATTTCATCTTTTTGTGCCAAAGATATATACAGGTTTTGGTTAACTAGTATAAGCATCTTGAAGTCTGCTATAGGTTTAGCAGAACTCGACAGGGTAGTTCTGTTCAACTTTTTGAGATATGGTCATTTTTTTGCATCAAGGTATTTTAATCAGTGGCCATGGCTAAAAGCAGTGATGTATTTTTTATGTTGGTTGTTGAGGATAAGTTGGATGGTACGAACTACACATTGTGGGCTTATATGATGCATCATGTATTGGTCACAAAACAATTGTGGAATATTGTGCAAAGTGTTGAAAAACGTTCTATTACACTTGCAAATATAGGTACTGAAGTTGATGCAGATGGCATCGAAGATGGTAATATTCTACAGATTCTTGTTCGTCTTGCGATTCTTATTGCACCTATTGTAGAGCAAATTTGTTGGGATGGTAGAGATGCTCATGCACATCATTGATAGCCTTATCTGTCAAACGTGCCATTATTCCTCACATTCGCTCTTGCAAAATATCTAAGGATGCTTGGGATACACTTACTACATTGTACCAGGCTAGGAATGAGGCTCGTGTTGCTTACCTCCGAAAATAGTTGGAGAGTGAGCATATGAATGAAGGTGATTCTATGGATAGTTTTCTAACAAAGATCAAAGATTTGAAGGAACAATTGATTTCTACTAATGAAGTCTTGCCTGACAATTCACTTGTGTAGACTGTTTTGAATGGTATTCCTGATTCATACCAGAGTTTTGCTTCAGCTCTTCGTTTGATGATGAAGGGCAATCCAAATGCCTTAATATTTGAGGAGTTAGTCTCTATTCTATTGCAAGAAGATCAGTATAGGCAGAACAGGTCCATTATATGTGTTGTAGATCAAGCTTTCCCTGCTAGTGAGAAGGGTAAAGGTAAATGGAGCTCTTCTACCAGTAAGCAGAAATCTGCTAATTCTGCACAATCAAAGAAGGAAGATAGAGACGAGAAGAAAACAAAAAGGCGGAAATTGTTTTGCAAATATTGTAAAGCAAATGTCATGTCATTAAGAGCTATCCAAAATTGGTTGCGAAAGAGGCAAAGAAGAAAGAGGTTGGAATGGTTGTTGCAGAGGCCTCTACACCAAAAACAAAGTCTGCAAATCTTGTGCAAAATGAATAATGGGTGTTTACTACTGTTTGCAATTTTGACCCATCTTATCATGAGCAGTGTATGTCTGTAGTAGATTTAGATGTTTGGTGTTTTGATAGTGGGGCAACCAAAAATATTACGTCATAGCATAGTTTATTCACTTCACTTGAGCCTGCCCCTACAGGGATACTATCACATGCACCAAAAACTCCTCTTATCCTATCATGGGAGTTGATAAGATCATTCTGACTACTACTGATGGTAGTTTTTTCACTTTGTCAGATGCTTTATTTGTGCCAGGGATCAAGAAAAATATGTAATTAGTTTCAGCATTAGCCAAGATTGGCTTGGTTCTGAAATTTGTTGATGACAGATGTACAATTCATGATCTGTCAAATGGTGACATGGTTATTGCTTCTGGCATTTTATGTCATGGGTTGTATAAGCTCATAGATTATGTAAAATCTGTGAATGATTTAGCATGTGTAGTACATGATTCTCAGGCTATGTCAGATGCAAAGCTTTGGCATGCACTCTTCGGTCATCTGATTTTTGAGAAAACAGGAAGATTTAATTAGTGATAATAAGTACGAATGTACACAGGGCAAGATATCCCACACCCGAACAAGGGCTCAATAACATCCAGAGGATAGAGTATAAGCCTGAGCACAGAGGGCCATGTCAACCTTGATACACTCAGAAATCACGAGGGGAAGGGGCCTACAGGGAAAATTACAGTAGATCATACATCTCAAATCTAGGACTAAAGTACAACTTCATTAGAGATTCTCTCCATTTAGAGGGGGGATTGCAAGCCAAGTGTTTGGAGAGGGAAAAGGATATGTCAAGAGCGTCATCAATGACAGTGAGACATCTTTCACCCAGAGCAACAATTTCTCTGAGCAGAGGGTGATTGTTGGCATGAAGCTTCCCATTGAAGACAACATTATTTCTGGATTTCCAAATGGCCCATAAAGTAGAACCCCTCCACAGATTCCATAGCACGAAGTCAAACCTGTTGCAGCTTCTAAGGAGGGCATCCTGCCAGCAGAGATCAAAACCTTTTTTGGAACAGTAAGCTTTCAAGTATTTCCAAAAAAACTGAGCACGTTGGCAGTTAAAAAATAAATGTGGGGTATCCTCATGATCAGCCACATAAGGCTAGAGTGTTTAATGTTAACAGGAAGATGCGAGTTACAAAGGAATCTATGTCTCCACTGGTTGGGACTCTAGTTGATGTGCCATTTTTTGTTGAGTCTGGGCACGATCTTGGTGACAGAACCTCTTTTCCTTTTGAATTGGAGGAGTAAGTCCTTGGAAATATCCACCAGCTTCAGAGAAATCCTCCCGGGGCAAGCTTGGAGACAAGGCTTTATCATGTCATGGTGTTTCAGCAAAACCTGCACACAACCAGGAGTTAAGTCAGGAAAGATAGAGGCCAGAAAATCAGGGAAGGGACTTGGAGCCTCAGTTATATCAGTCCATCTTTCAAAGCCCTTATTGGCACATTTGTGCTCCTTAATACCCAAGCAACCATTGCACCAAAGAGAGAGCCAGCCAGTCTAGATGCTTTCCTGTAAGAAAAAGTCAGCGCACTAAAAAAATTTGGGGTTAGGATGACAACATTTTTAAAGATTGAACCAAGGATTCCACATTCTACAGGTCATGGTACTGTCAACAGGAGTGAATATCTGGGGGGAAACAATGAGGTCCCAAACATTGTGATTTTTCCAAGCTTTATAATCAGAGAGATAGAAATCCCCTATTCTTCTTTTAATTAGGAAGGCCCAGATGTCATTGATTTCTATGGATCTCATAATCCACTTGGCAGCCAGGTTGGTAGCCATCTTCTTGGGACACAAGATGCCCAGACCTCCCTCTTTTTTGGGTAGACAACAAGTCTCCCAAGAGACTTTAGGGATTTTAGTGTGATGGAGGTTGCCCCCCCACAAGAACCTTCTAGCCAAGCCTATGACCTCGTTGAAATGTTTCTTATTAGGGCACAAGTAGGCCAGGTAGTAAGTGAGAGAAGGAAGAAGGTAATGGTTCAGAACAAATATCCGATGAGACAAGGTGGGTTGACAGCCAAACCAGTAAAGCAATTTGGTTTTGAATTTTTGAATTATCCAATCCCATCTTTGGTTGAAAGAAACCTGAAAACCCATAGGAATACCTAAAAGCCAAAAGTTTTCACCATCCTTAAGAATCTCACATCTGAGAGTGGTGATATAGTTGGGGATGAGGTTGTTAGAAGCTCTCAAGGCCATCTTGCAGTGATTGATATGGGACTCACTAGCCAGGCAGAACGTGTAGAGACATTCTAGGACATGTTTAGCCGAGTTGTCATCAGCTCTAATGACCAAATTGGTATCATTAGCAAAGGTTTGCAGGCAAAGTTTCCTATCAGAGTTAGGAATATCAATTCCTTTTATGAGGTTGTTGTTCAAGGCATCCTGAATCAGCCAACCTAAGGAGTCACTTGCTATAGCAAAAAGGAGGGGGGCTAGGGGGCATCCATGTCTAATAGATCTTCTAAGCTTAATACGCTCAGATAGCACCACATTCAAAGAAACCCTAGAGTAGGCATTTCCAAAGAGGGTGCTGACAACCCTGATGAAATTTCTTCTAGCACCAACATCATGGAGGGATTGCACGGCAAAATCCCACTCAATCCTATCATAGGAGTTATCAAAATCTATCTTGAAGAAGGGCTGGCTGGTCTCAGAAGCATGATCAAAACCTTCCCAAAGGGCTATAATAGCATAAAGGATGAATCTTCCCCTGATGAAGCCTTTTCTACTCAGGGATGATGATGTCCTTCATGAAAGGGCTAAGGCGACGAGCTAAAGAAGTAGCAAAAATCTTGTAAATAGTGTTGAGGTAGGTAATGGGCCTCCAGTTGTTAAGGTTTTCCTTAGGACCTCTTTTATGAATCAATTTTATAACTCCAAAGTTGATCTCAATAGGAAGGGTGCCTTTGCTAACCGATTCTTTCCAGATCAAGAGAACGAAGGGAGTCAGGAAATCACCAAGAGCAATCAAAAATTCATTAGATAAGCCATCAAGACCTAGAGACTTGCAGGGTTTCAATTTACGGATGGTTTCTTTAACCTCATCGGTAGTGAGGGGCAGGTCCAGCAAGGCAGGCAAGCTGGTAGGAATAGTTTTTTTCCTTTTGAGCACGATAGTAGCCCTGGCTCCGCGGATATCCTCCCCCCACTTGGGAGAGCTATAGAAAATATCTGTAAAGAAGCCAGTGGCCTCTTGCAGGTTCTCCTCCGAATTGAGAGCAAACCCATCAGATTTTCTCATAAGTAAATGGATGAATTCCTTAATCTTCTTCTTCTTGAGCAGAAAGGGATGAATTCCTTAATCTTCTTCTTCTTGAGCAGAGAAAACATATTGTCATAAGGTCTATCCACTTTTCCCACCCAAAATTCTTGTGATGTAGAAAGAATCTAACTAACCACAAGGTACTCCTCATATTTCAATCTCTCCTGAAGGTATAAAATTTGGTCCATCTTATTGGGTTCTTGAGAGGAAAGAAGCCTGTCGATTTTTCTAGAGATGTCAAGTCTCCTACGAGCTCTAAGATTAGTTTTAAGTTTTTTAAAATGTCTAAAGAGGATTTGGGTGTCTTTGACAGCTTTAACCTAAGCAATAGAAGGGCTAGAGAAGGATCTAAACCGGTGTCTAAAGATATCTTTAGTTTGTTCAACAACACAAGGGATCTGAAGTAAAGCTCAATCAATGTGGGGCCATCCAGCTTTAAGAGAAGGGCTCACACACTTGAGAGATATCAATAACGGTTTGTAATGCGAAATACAAATAGAGGGATCAATCGACACTTTAGTGATCCCGAATTGTTGGTGGTACGAACTGCTAATATAAAACCTATCAAGCCTAGCCTCAATAAGGGAGTTGCCCTTCTGCTTGTTGGACCTGGTGAACCCAGTGTGGAAAGACAAGTCAGAAAGATCATGACAGGTCACTAGCCTAATCCAAGCACTAAGCTCCTGCCCTTGAATAGTGGAGCCTTTCTTGTTAAGCCTATCACTGAGGTTGGTGACCATATTAAAGTCTCCAGCAAGCAGGATAGGACCCCTGAGACTGCTGATCTCTTCCCAACAGGAGGATCTGCTAGTCGGACAGTTAGCAGCATAGACACTAACTATGGTAAAATCTTAAGGTTTGCCCAGGCCGATACCAACCCACTGGTTGGAAGGACTAACCAAAACATCTTGAACAAAATGGGACAAACTATGCATGATGCCTAACGAGGCACCCCCCTACCGGGGTATGATTGGTGAAGAACCAGTCATGCTTAGAAGAGACCAACTTTAAGTGAAGTTTAAGCTTCTACCGAGATAGCTTAACTTCCTGAAGGCATATGGCATCCATATTAAGAGACATATCAACCATCCATTTGGCAATGCGCTTACCTCTAGTGGGGTCAGACAACCCCTTAACATTGAAGGAAAGCAAATTCAGACTAGACATCATGATAGCAAAAAGCATAAAAAATAAATAGCATCACATCATTTCTTAATGTTTTTAGAGGTTTTACTTAAAGCTACAAAGTTTCTCATCAGACTTTTTCTTTTGGCCTTGTTATTGCCATCCTTAAAAGAGGGTTCACTAATAACTTGATTTAGGGGAGAAATATTTTCCTTTTGAGGCAACCCTCCATTGTTTAGAATAGGAGGAAAGGGAGGTCATCTGAATTTTGCTAGTTTGCTATGCTTGCAGAAATCTGAAATGGTGTCCTCTTTGCCCAAACTTGAGGCACCTGGTAAACATGTTTGTGGAGGTTATATTTTGGGCAAAATGTAGTGTTCATCCTTCCCAAAAGATGGTTAAGTTCGAGCTACTAAAAAATTGCAGCTTGTACATAGTGATGCTTGTGTACCTATGTAGACACCTTCTTTTGGAAACTATCTTTACTTTGTGACTTTAATTGATGATTTTTCCAAGAATGCATGGGTATATCCACTCAAAGCAAAGTCCGAAGTGTTTATGTGCTTCAAACAGTTTTTGGTTTTGGCTAAAAATCTGTCAGCATATAAAATGGGCACCCTCCATTCTGATCGAGGGGGAGGGGAATATACATCTTCTGACTTTAATGTATTTCTCACTAAATGTGGGATAAAACATCAGTGTGCAATGCCATATCCACCTCAACATAATGGAATTGTTGAATGGAAGAACAATTCACTCATGGAGATGGCGAGGTGTATGGTCAAGAGTCAGGCTTTACCACATAGTTTCTAGCTTGAGGTTGTCATGTGTGCAACATATGTACTTAAGAAGTGTCCCACTAAAGCACTGCAGTCCATCACTCCATATGAGCCTTGGCATGATTGCAAGCCATCTATTGCTCGTTTTTGGTTGTCTCGCATGTGCATTAGTGCCTGGATAACAACAGAAAATTGGATAAAGCAGTGAAATGTAATTTTGTTGGGTACAGTTCTGAAAGCAAAGGCTATCGTCTGCATCATCCATAGACTAAATGCATTCTAGTTAGCTGTGATGTTGTTTTTGTGGAAGATGTTATTCAAACATTACTTTCATGTACTAAGCAGACAAGTCTTAGCTCCAAAGACATGTAGATACTTTGCGGCCTCTTTTTACAGGTGGATAGTCTAGTGTTGGTCCTAATGAGGCCACTTCTCAGCCTTTACAGGTTTCACGTGATGATGCATAACATTCCATTTCCGATGCAGATTCACATGATGCACTTGTTGATGAGAGAGCTGATATTGAGGAGGCAGAAACTTTGCCAGAATTGCTAGTGCAGAATTTGCGTGACAACAAATTAGATGCTCCTTTGTCATATCGTACTGTTTTTGGCTCTCATAGTGCCTCTTTTGCATTAGATTGCTATGCTATGGTTGCCTCTAGTCTCTATGATGAGAATGAGCCTGTTTCGTCTGATGAAGCACAAAATTCTAAAAATTGGATGGCTGCTATGCCATCAAAATATGATGCTATCATGAAAAATGGTACCTATTCTTTATGTGACTTCCTCTTGGCAAGAAGGCCATTGGCACTAATTGGGTATACAAGCTGAAGCCTAAACAAGATCAAACAATTGATAGGTATAAGGCTAGGGTTGTTACAAAGGGTTATGTGCAGGAAAGAGGCATTGATTTTGATGAGATCTTTGCACCTACTTGTCGAATGACTACTATTCGTAGCATCTGTGCACTTTGCAGCTCATCATGGTTGGAATGTACATCAGTTGGAATGTATAAACTGCATTTCTAAATAGTGATTTCCATGAAGAATTGTATGATTTTTAGCCACATGGCTTTGTGCAGAAAGGGCATGAAAACGAAGTGTGCAGGTTAAAGAAGGCATTATATGGTTTAAAGCAAACACCACGTGCTTGGTATGAAAAGATACATGCCTATCTGATTGCACATGGTTTTGAGAACAATCCAACTAAAAGCACCTTATATGTTAAGTGTGCTAATGATGTGCTTTTGTGTATGTTGATGACATGCTGCTCACTGGTCCTCATGAGAAGCATATTGCTGATTTTAAGGCTGATGTGCATGCCTCATTTGAGATGTAAGATTTGGGGCATTTGCATCATTATTTGGGCATCTACTTTATGCAAGTTGATGGTAGAATAGCTTTGTGTCAAACAAAATACATTGACACATTATTGCAGTGTTTTGGCCTTTAGGACTGCAAATCTATTGCCACTCCTATGAAGACCAGTTTACGATTAAGTCTTCATGATGTTGAAGATGCATTTGATGTTGTTCTCTATCAACAGGTTGTTGGGTGCTTGATTTACTTATGCATTATTCAGCTCTATATTCAATTTTCTATCTCATAGATGAGCAGATTTATGCATTGTCGAGGTATCAAGCATTGGCAAGCGGTTAAGCACATTTTTTGCTACTTGAGTGGTACCCGTCTACTTGGATTGTTTTATCCCAAGGGGGATAATTACTACCAGATTTGCATGCTTTTTTTTTTACTCTAACTAGGCTGGTTGCTATGACACTCATGTGTCCATTCATGGCTTTTGCTTCATGCTTGGTAGCTCATGTATATCCTATTTGAGCAACAAGCAGCCTACTGTGGCCACTTCCAGTTGTGAGGCTGAGTATAGGGAAGCTTTCATAGTGACTGTTGAGTGTGTGTGGCTCAGATGCCTTATGGCTGATTCGGGTGTTGGTCAGTCTTCTGCCACCATCATCTTCACTGACACTCAGAGCGCATTGGCATTTATGAGGAACCCTATGTTCCATGATCGCATTAAGCACATTGAGGTGCATTATCATTATATCGGGGAGACGTTCTCTACTGGAGAGATCATCTTGGCATATGTGCCCATGGAGGAGAACATTGTAGACATTTTCACGAAGACTCTGCCTAGGGAGAAGTTTGAAGCTTTTCGCAAAGCTTTGGGCTTACTTCCTTTCATTTATTGATTCCACATAGCTTGGCACTTCCTTATACATGAGTGCGAGCTCCTTGTTCACCGCATCACTCCCAGGGGGGATTTGTTGATTATTTAGGCAATGATGTGTGTGAACACACAAGGACCGTCGGGGCACTTTTTTCCCTCTTTTGGAGGTATTTTTTCTCTCACTTGTGTATATGCCTATTGCCCTAACGGGTTACTTATCTTTGTACATTCTCATGGTAATACATTTAGTATTATGTGTTGTGCTCCAAGCTTCTTCTTCTTCCTTGTGTTGTTTGCATGCTTCCGTAGACATCTAACTCCAACACATAGGAGCAACTTAGATGGGATGGAAAAAAAACACTCAAGCTCATGCATTGGTTGCACTTTTTGTGAAGCATCATATAGTTCCACACATTTGGTCATGTTCTAGACAGGCATAGGACACTCTTGCTTCTTTGTATGTTGTGCGTAATCAAGCATGTGTTGCATACTTGAGGAAGCAACTTGAGGATGTATGCATGGCTGAAAATGAGTTTGTGGATGTGTATGTGACACATATAAAGGACTTGAAAGAGCAATTGGCAAAGATAGATGTGATTATTTCAGCTGCATCACTCATCTCTATAGTATTGAAAGGATTACCAAAATCTTTTCCAAGCTTTGTTACTACACTCTGTTTGGTTGCAAAAGGGAATCCCAATATGTATGCATTTGATGAGGTTGTGTCTCTTTTTTTGCAAGAAGATCAATCTAGAGTGAATATGAGTGGTTTGATTGAGGGAACGTAAGCACTTGCTATCTCACAAAAAGGGAAAAGCAAGTATGGTTCAACTTTGGGTTCATCAAAGCCAAAGTCTCAACCTTCCTCTTCCACTCATTCCTCTAATGATGCTGATTCGCAAAAGGAAAAGAGAGTTAAATATTGCCAGAAAGGTGATCATACTACTGATGAATGTTGAAAGCTTGCTAAGTGCAATGAAAAGAATAAGGAATCCAGCATGCCTATTGCTGAAAATTCTTCAATTGCAAACAATGATGAAGCCAATATGGCTCAATATTTTTCGGCATATGTTGTTACATGTCATTCTGATGCATCTTTGCATTTTAAATGTATGGTTGTGATTGAGGCTGATTTGGATTGGTTCTTTGATAGTGATGCTTCAAAGCACATAACTTCATGCAAAAGGTTCTTTGCATCTTTGAAGGACTGCATGTGGTCTGTGCAAACAATGCCTCTTATCCTATCATTGGAGTAGGGGAAATTGATATTATGGCTGCAAATGGAGGTCTGATTCTCTTGAAAAATGCATTATATGTACCCTATATCAAGAAGAACGTAATTTCAGTTTCGTTGATTGCTAAAGTTGGACTTCATGTACACTTTGTTGATGATAAGTGTATGGCTCATGATTTTAGCAATGGCGATATCATCATGATATCCGATACATTATGTAGTGGTTTGTATTGCATGGATACATACAAGAGGGCTGCCTTGAATGCCTCGGTTGCTCATACTTCTTCCATGGTTGAAATTGAGTTTTCACATGTTCATTTTGGTCACTTGAACTTCAATAGTTTGCTTTACTTGCAAAAGAAGGACATGGTTATTGGTTTGCCAGCACTTTAGTCCATTGAAAAGCATGCATGTGAAGGTTGCACTCTTGGAAAAATGCATCGTGGTTCTTTTACAAAAGATAGGCATACACACACTACAAGAAAGTTGCAGCTTGTTCATAGTGATGCATGTGATCCTTTCAAGAGTCCATCTTTTGGGAAGCATGTATATTTTGTTACCTTCATTGATCATGCTACTCACCATACATGGGTGTATCCTATGAAAGCAAAGAATGAGGTATTTTCTTGCTTCAATGGATCTTTAGCTATGGCCAAAATTTTTTCTTCAAACAAGCTTTTGATTCTACGCACATATCATGATGGTGAATACATGTCACATGATTTTATTGCTCTTCTTTTAGAAACAGGTATTTCGCATCAACGTATGGTGCCATATAGACCTAAGCAAAATGGTGTTTCCAAGCGTAAAAATAGAACACTTCTTAAAATGGCACGATGTATGGTTAAAGGAAAGCACCTTCCTGGCAAGTTTTGGATGGAAGCCGTTATGTGTGCAAACTATGTGTTGAATCACTGCCCTACAAAAGCATTGAGAGTCATCATTCCTTATGAGGCTTGGAATGGACATAAACCTATGGTTAGTCATATGGTTGTTTGACATATGCTCTTGCGCCATCACAACAATGTCACAAACTTGATGACAAGGCAAAGAAATGTATATTTGTTGGTTATAGTGTTGACAGTAAGGGATACCATTTTGTACCGTCCATTGATGAACACAATTATTGTGACTCGAGATGTGGTATTTGCTGAAAATTTAGTTTTCCCTCTACTTGAATGCAAAAAACAGCCAACAACTAGCTCACAAGATGTGTTCGATACACTTATGGCTTTGTTCCAAAGTGGTGCAATTGACTATGGCCATGTAGGCCAGCCAACTGAGGCTCAAAGGGCTAAAAGATTTTAGCAATATAGAGCTGTCAATGCACATAATTTCCAGCCAAACATGGCTGAAAATTTTTAGCCAAAAAATTATCGAAACTGCTAGAAATTTCTAGCCACATATATTGTGGCACGAAACCCAGTGTTTCATGCACAGACCAAACATATTAAGGTGCATTATCACTATGTGAGAGAGCACCTTCATGTAGGAAATATTGATTTGGTATATGTGCCTACACAAGATAATGTGGCATACATATTCACCAAAGCTCTTCCACGAGAAAAGTTTGAAGCCATTTGCAAAGCTTTAGGCTTATTTCCTAATGGGGGCTAATATGTCACTCCTTGTATGTGTTCACATCATTCGCTCTAGGGGGGAGTTTGTTATACTTATGTATTCCTCGAGTAGATTTGATGTGAACCTTTTCCCTATATAAGGCCACTTTTTACTCTAATGTTGTCTAGAGGTTTTTTCCCCATGTTATCACATACATGATTCACTCATATGTGGTGGTACTTTGTACTTAGGGATATTATTTAGCTTTTACTTTAGTTCTGAACATTATCAATAGAGAGAGAGCTATTCCAACCATTCTTCTTCTCTGTGTGTCTTGCATCATTTGTGCTCTTTGAGTGTGCTTCTTGTGTGTGTCTCACACTTCTACACACACCCAACAATTTTAGGATTGAACCTAAATAGGCTGATAGGCCTCTCCAACCTGACAAAAATGCACTAAACGCATAAAAAAGGGTGAAAATTTCACTCTATTGTGATAGAGTAACTCTATTGCACAAGCGATCTATTGCAACAAAGACAATCTATTGCGATAGACCACCCTATTGTAACAAAACATTCCCGATAGACCATTGTCTATCACGATAAACTAATTTCATGACAAACATCCTCTATTGCAATAGAACAATTTCCATCATGACAAGGCCATACGAGTCATCATGATAGACCGACATGACAAAACTCATCTATCACAATACACCCTCTATCGCGATAGAACACCCTATTGCAATAGACCATCCTATCACGACAGGCTACTCTATCATGATAGACCCATCTTATTGTGAGAAAGCCCAATTCTAGACCCCCTTTATTGTGATAGACACTCTCTATCGTCACATATAGAAAATTTTATAAGACCTCTCTATCACAATAGAAACCCTCTATTGCGACATATTGTTTTATCATGACAAAGCCCCTTTCTTATGATGGACCGACTTATCACCATAGACATACTATTTAGCAAAACTTTTTTTATTCAATTTTTGGGCTATTTTTATGTTTTTTTGGTGATTTTTAAGGTCTACCAAGCATATGAAAAGTGCGTGTGTGGCTATGGGACATTGAAAACTTGTGCTTGTGAGTGAAAAGAAGGCTTTGGATGTAATCTCAAGCTAGGAAAAGCCGTGAAACGGAAGGAGTATCAAGGTTGGAAACCTCTAAATCCCCTAAGTCAATCTATCGTAGGCTAAGTATGTAGATATTTAGCACTTACGGTTATGATAGGAACGAAAAGATTGCAAGTCATGTTAAGGGACATCAAGTTCAAAGATCAAGTATACATATCAATATGGAAGCCTAAGGGAAAGAATATAATCGATCAATTAAATGACAAATTCCACTCATGTAAGTCATCCTTGACAATTCGACAAAAGGCAACAAAAAAATAATCATATATAAGAAAGAACAAGTGATTGAGGTGCTTATGCCCTCCCATGTATTTGCAACACTACCATTAATGTCCCTTCTCCTTGGCGAATTGTTTTTGCACTACTCTCCTTGTGTTATTCCCTTTGACTACAATGATTGTGGCTTTGTAAGGGGTGACATCTCTATACATTTAGATTTCCATTAGAAGCAACTTGTTTAATTTAGAGAGGTTTCTCCTTCAATATTGTGTGAAACCACCTTAAGGTGGTGCGTTTCTTTCGTTTTTTCCCCCAATGGCCATATGCCATGTTATGCACCTATTCACATATGGTGGAAATCTTGTCATGTCTTAAGGTCTAGATTATACCAAGTTCAAGAACTTGTACAGATCCCCGAACTCTCCCACGAGTTCTACATCCCATGTCATACATGAATTAAGTCTTTTAATAAAAGACCATGGCTTCTTTCACATAAGGAGGTGTCACATTATGGATGTACAACCTCTTGGGTGAGGTGGCATAGATGCCACATAACATCACAAAGGGCATTGTGCCCATTTGGTAGAAGGGGGAAGAGAGGAGTCTCTTCCCAAAGTGAGTATTATCTCACTTGAGTCTCTCGCATGAGCAATTCATGAAAGTAGCTCGACGATCAGGAGGTGAGACCAGAAGCACTTCTCTGTGTGTAAGATAGTCTGCGAGGATGTTGAGGAGCCATGTCTAGCAAAAGTATGCTATAGGAGGTTTGCACATCAAAACTTGTGGTTAGACCAATACACATGTACATAATGATTCACGTAGGTGTGGAGGAATCACTTGTTCCTTATACAAGACACAAAACAAAAACATGGATTTTGTTTCGACCCCCTCATCGTGTCTTGGAAACGTTCCAACTTCCATATGGAACAAAATAATATAAACTAAAGGAAATAAGCCATTGAATTTTCATTAGAGGTAGAAAAAGAGCTTTAGGTCATGCTTGTGCAGTTCACACTAGATGGAGGTCACAGAGAGAAGCTTGTTCCACTCTCATATGTGAACAGATGAGTGGAGGCACAAATGTTGTCTATGACTTTTCAAGTGGAACGTAGCCAATTCTTATGCAATTTGTACTGCTCTTATGTGAAGCCATCTTATGGAGACTAGTCCTACAAAATGCACAAAAAGATAAAATCACATTTTAATTTTTCCTTCAACAACAAACAGAAACTATACGATTTTGCTAGCTCAAGGCATTCACGATGGGATAGGGCACTAAATCATCGCTGTTTAGGTTGGGTTCAGAGAGGGCGGTGATAGAGTTGCACTGTCCCTCTAAGCCAATCACCTCAAGGCCTCTATCTGTCCCCATTCACAAAGAGCATTGGAATCGAAAACGAAGAAGTGGCATGTTACAATACAAACTCCAAGGAAATGTACTGAGGGGGTGAGCCCACCTCTACGTGGCAAATTCTGATGACTCAATGGATGTAGCCTATATTTAGGTTAGCAACTTTCCAACATAAAAAAAAACGTTTAATTTTCTATTTAGTATAAAAAGGAGATAATCTATTACATCGCCCTTCAAGGTATATTTTCCAATGTAAAAATTATAACGTACATTTTCAAGAGTCAATAAAAGGAGATACAAATCTGATTTTTCATTCCCAAGTTGTGTGTGAAGAGGAGGAAGAACGATCCATAGTACAGAAGAACTATCCATAGTACAAGTGTTGTAGAGAATTTTTATTTCAATTTTATATCATTGTATGTTTTATGTTGATGTAGGTACTCATTATTTTTCGTTGTTTTTTTTTAAGGTTTATTGGAGTGAACGTGAAGTGAGAAAGTTGCTCAACATACATTGTGTTTATCCTTTTTTTTTTCATTTCAATTCATATATATGTTACTCATTAATTTTGTTTTTATTTGAGGTAATGGATTCTAAAACATCTCATTCCTTTGAATCTCAAGGGGAAGAAGACAGTAATCCATGTTAACCACTTCTCTTTCTCCTACACATCCATTTGCATTTAGATCCCCTTCTTGTGGGGCAAATGCAAATGACACATCAAATTCATAATGTCTTCCCACTCCTTCACCGTTGAAGGCCTCCCAAACAATGCCTCCATGTAGCAAGTCAACAAAGAGGAAAGAAGATAGGCAAGATGAAAGTCCTCAATCATGACAACCCATCGCAAAAAAGAATAAAACAACAAAAAGGAAGATCATCGTTGATTTAGGGGATGAAGATGACATCAAGAAGAGCAAATGGAAGGATAATTGGGTGGAGCAACTCATTCACATACAAGGAATGAGTGAAGAGTTCAGCAAGGCATCGAAGCAAGGAGTCAACTTATGGGCAAAAATTTCAACCAAATTGGCTTCTACCTATCCTTACTTTGATAAAGATAGTGAAGCATGTCAAAAAAATGAGCAAAGGTTTTGGAACAATACCATCAAGATAAGGCACATAACTCCATTTTGGGCAATGATAGGAAGATAACGTGCAAATGGTTTGATGTCATAGATGAGTACTACCACACTCATCCAATTGCGACTCCATTTAGTCACACATCTTCAAGTGCAAAGCTTTCAAATGAAAATGGCAGAAGTGGAAGGGAACTTCATGAGGGTGAACTAGTACCCTCACCTTCATCCTCTTCTTGACAAAGCATTCCAAAGTGGGATGAATCATGGACTAATTTGGTGGACAACAAAAAGGATCTTATTCACCACTTCAAAGCAATGGGGAATAAACATGTTCTCTTAGAAGAAGAATGCTTGAAGCTCTTAAGTGGTCTTCATATGATCATGTGTGATTTTTTAAGTAGCTTTAAGAAGAGTAACGAGATTTTATCATGTTTCATCTCCTTAGGAAGAGCACTTTATCTTTAATATCTTGGACTATTATTTTAACACTTTCATTCTAATTGGATTTTTTTTTAGCCATGTTTTGATGGCCTATTCATGAAATTTGGAGTTATTCTAATTGTATATTTTTACATTATGTTTGAATTTAAATCATGTTTATGCAATTGCATATGTCACATTATGCAATGATGCATTATGTATGCATGTTTGCATTTGCATATGTTGTATGTATGCATTAATGCATTATGTATGCATTCATGCATTTGCGTATCTTGCATTATGTATGCAGGTATTCATTTGCATATATTGAATTATAAATTAATGCATTATGTATGTATGTATGTATGCATTTGCAATGTTACATGTATGCATTTTCATATGTTGCATGTATGGAGTTTTATATGTTGCATGTATGCATTTCCATATGTTGCATGTATGCATTTCCATATGTTGCATGTATGCACTTCCATATGTTACATGTATGCATGTGCATATGTTGGATGTATGCATGTATGCATTTGTATATGTTGCATGTATGCCTTAATGAGTTATGTATGCATGTGCATATGTTGGATGTATGCATTTTTATATGTTTCATCTATTCATTAATAAATTATGTATGCACTTGCATATGTTGCATCATGCATTAAAACATTATGTACGCATGTGCTTATGTTTCATGTATGCATTTGCATATGTTACATGTATGCATGTGCATATGTTGGATGTATGCATATATGCATTTTTATATGTTGCATGTATGCATTTATGAATTATGTATGCATTATGCATTAATGCATTATGTATGCATGTGCATATGTTGCATGGATACATTTGCATATGTTACATGTATGCATGTGCATATGTTGGATGTAGGTGTTGGAGTTAGACGTCTTCAGAAGCACACACGAACAACACAAGGGAGAAGAAGAAGCTTGGAGCACAACACACAATATTGAATATATTACTAGAGAATGTACAAAGATAAGTAGCCCATTAGGGCAATAGGAATATATACAAGTCGGGGGAAAAAAAACCTCCTAAAGAGGGAAAAAAGTGTCCCGACAGTCCTAGTGTGTTCACACACATCACTACCTAAATATATCAACAAATTCCCCTTGGGAGTGATGCGGTGAACAAGGAGCTAGCACTCATGTATAAGGAAGTGCCAAACTATGTGGAAATCACTCCACAAAAGGAAGTAAGCCCAAAGCTTTGTGAAAAGCTTCAAACTTCCCCCTAGGTAGAGCCTTCATGAAAAGGTCTGCAATGTTCTCCTGCATGGGCACATATATCAAGCTGATCTCCCCAGCAGAGAACCTCTCCCTGACATAGTGATAGTGCACCTCAATGTGCTTAGTGCGAGCATGGAGCACAGGGTTCCTCGCAACTGCCAATGCACTCTGAGTGTCAGTGAAGATGGTGGTGGCAGAAGTCTGACCAACACCCAAATCAGCCATAAGGCGTCTGAGCCACACACACTCAACAATCACTGTGAAAGCTGCCCTATACTCAGCCTCACAACTGGAAGTGGCCACAGTAGGCTGCTTCTTGCTCAACCAAGATATACATGAGCTACCAAGCATGAAGTAAAAGCCACTAGTGGACACATGAGTGTCATAGCAACCAGCCCAATCAGAGTCAGAAAAAGCATGCAAATCTGGCGGTAGTGATCCCCCCTTGGGATAAAACAACCCAAGTAACTGAGTACCACTCAAATAGCGAAAGATGCGCTTAACTGCCTGCCAATGCTTGACTCCTGGGCAATGCATAAACTTGCTCATCTGTGAGATAGCAAACTGAATATCTGGCCGAGTAATGCATAAGTAAATACAGCATCCAACAGCCTACTGATAGAGAACAACATCAAATGCATCTCAAGCATCATGAAGACTCAATTGCAAGCCTGTCTCCATAGGAGTGGCAATAGGCTTACAGTCTTCAAGGCCAAAACGCTACAATAATGTGTCAATATATTTCGTTTGACACAAAGCCATTCCACCATCAACTTGCATAAATTGAATGCCCAAATAGTGATGCAAATGCCCCAAATCAGGCATCTCAAATGATGCATGCAAATCAGCCTTAAAATCAGCAATATGCTTCTTAATAGGACCAATAAGCAGCATTTCGTCAACATAGACAACAATGATCAGAAGCACATCATTAGCACGCTTAACATATAAGGTGCTTTTAGTTGGACTGTTCTCAAAACCATGTGCAATCAGATAGGCATGTATCTTCTCATACCAAGCACGTGGTGCTTGCTTTAAACCATATAATGCCTTCTTTAACCTGCACACCTGGTTTTCAAACCCTTTTTGCACAAAGAGACGGGGCTGAAGAACATATACTTCTTCATGCAACTCATTATTGAGAAATGTTGTTTTAATGTCCAACTGATGTACATTCCAACCATGATGAGCTGCAAGTGCACAGATGCTCCAAACAGTAGTCATACGGCTGTAGGTGCAAACGTCTCATCAACTGTACCATCCGGTTTACGCTTCAGCTTGTATACCCACTTAGTGCCAATGGCCTTCTTGCCAGGAGGCAAGTCACATAAAGACCAAGTACCATTCTTCATTATATCATCATATTCAGATTGCATAACAGCCATCCAATTTTCTGAATTTTGTGCTTCATCAAATGAAACGGGCTCATTCTCATCACAGAGACTAGATACAGCCATAGCATAGATATCTGATGCAAAAGAGGCACTATGAGAATCGGAATGAGTACGATATGACAGAAGTGCATCTAATTTGCTGTCACGCAAAGTTTGCACCAACCATTTTGGCATAGTTCTTGCCTACTCAATATCAGCTCTCTCATCAACTAGTGCATCATGTAAATCTGCATCAGAAATGGAATGATCTGCATCATCACATGAAACCTGCAAAGGCTGAGAAGTTGCCTCATGGAGACCAACACTAGACTGTCCACCTGTAAAAAGAGGTAGCAAAGTATCATACATGTCTTTGAAGCTAACATATGTCTCCTTAGTACATGAAAGCAATGGCTGAATAGCATCTTCCACAAACACAACATCACGGCTAACCAGAATGCGTTTAGTCTGTGGATGATATAGACGATAGCCTTTACTTTCAGAACTGTACCCAACAAAAATACATTTTACTGCTTTATCATCCAATTTTCTATGATGTTGTTCAGGCACTAATGCATATGCGAAACAACCCAAAAACACGCAAATGAGCAATAGATGGCCTGCGATCATGCCAAGCCTCATATGGAGTGGTAGACTGCAGCGCTTTAGTGGGACACCTGTTCAGTACATATGCTGCACACATGACAGCCTCAAGCTAGAAACTATGTGGTAAAGCCTGACTCTTGACCATACACCTAGCCATCTCCATGAGTGACCTGTTCTTTCGTTCAGCAACTCCATTCTGTTGAGGTATATACGGCACTGTACACTATTGTTTTATCCCACGTTCAGCCAGAAATGCATTAAAATCAGAAGACATGTATTCCCCCCCCCCCCTCTCAATCAGAATGGAGGGTACCCATTTTACATTCTGACAGATTTTCAGCCAAAACCAAAAACTGTTTGAAGCACATGAACACTTCATAATTTGCCTTCAATGGATATACCCACACATGCTTGGAAAAATCATCGATGAAAGTCATGAAGTAAAGATAATTCCCAAAAGTAGGTGTTTGCATAGGACCACATACATCACTATGTACAAGCTGCAATTTTTGAGTAGCCCGAACTGAACCATCTTTTGGAAAGGACGAACGCTGCATTTTGCCCAAAATACAACCTTCACAAACATGTTTTCTAGGTGCCTCAAGTTTGGGCAAAGAGGACACCATTTCAGATTTTTGTAGGCATAGCAAACTAGCAAAATTCAGATGACCAAAGCATGCATGCCAAAACTTTACATTTGACATAGCCTGAGAATCATTTATTGCACATGCCAAATCATTTACAGATCTTTCATGGTCTATGCGCTTATACAACCCAAGACATAAAATGCTAGAAGCAATAATCACATCACCATTTGACAGATCATGATTTGTACACCTGTTATCAACAAATTTCACAACCAAGCCAATCTTGGCTAATGCAGAAACTGATAACAAGCTCTTCTTGATCCCTGGCACAAATAAAGCATCTGACAAAGTGAAAGAACTACCATTAGCACTAGTCAAAATGATCTTACGAGCTCCCATAACAGACAATAGCCTCACTGTAGGGGCAAGCTCGAGTGAAGAGAAGAAACTGTGCTGCAAGGTAATATGTTTGGTCGCCTCACTGTCAAAATACCAAACATTTGAGTCTACTGCAGACATGCACTGCTCATGAGAAGATGGGTGAAAAGTGCAGATAGTAGTAAACGCCCATTCTTCTTCCTGCACAAGATTAGCAGACTCTGTTTTTGGTGTAGAGGCCTCTGCAACAACCATTCCAGCCTCTTTCTTCTTTGCCTCTTTAGCAGCCAGTTTTGGACAGTTCTTTATGATATGATCATTCCCTTGACAGTACTTACAAAACAATTTCTGCTTTTCTAATTTCTGCTCATCTTTATCTTCCTTCTTCGAATGTGCAGAATTAGCAGATTTCTGCTTACTAGTTGAAGAGCTCCATTTTCCTTTGCCCTTCTGACTAGCCAGGAAAGCTTGATCTACAACTCGCATAATGGACTTGTTCTGCCTAGACTGATCTTCTTGCAACATAATAGAGACTAACTCCTCAAATGATAAGGCATTTGGATTGCCTTTCATCATCAACCGAAGAGTAGAAGCAAAACTCTGATATGAATCAGGAAGAATATTCAGAACGGTATGCATAAGTGAGCTATCTGGTATAACCTCATCAGCAAAAACCAACTGTTCCTTCAAGTCTTTGATCTTTGTTAGGAAACTGTCCATAGAATCACCTTCATTCATGTGCTCACTCTCCAACTATTTTCGAAGATAAGCAACACGAGCCTCATTCCTAGCTTGGTACAATGTGGTAAGTCTATCCCAAGCATCCTTAGCTGTTCTGCAAGAGGAAATGCGAGGAATAATGGACACTTGACAGACAAATCTATCAATGCATGTTCCTGGGTATCTCTGCCATCCAAGCAAATGTGCTTTGTAGTAGGTGCAACAGAAACTGCAGCATGAACAAGAATATGTAGAATATCATCATCTTCGACACCTTCTGCATCAGCTTCAGTACCTGTAGTTGTAACAGTTGGAGGTGTGATAGGATGTTTTTCGACACCCTGCACAATGTTCCATAGTCTTTTGCAACCAACACATGTTGCATCATATAAGCCCATAATGGGTAGTTGGTACCATCCAACTTATCCTCAACAGCCAACATACGGAATACATCACTGCTTTCAGCCATGGCTAGTGATTAAAATAGCTTGATGCAGAAAATTGATTGTATCTCAAAAAGTTGAACAGAACTGCCCATATGAATTCCACTAGACCTATAACATACTTCGAGACGCTTATACTAGTGAACAGAAACTGGTATATACCTTTGGCACAAAAAGACAAAATAGCCTGCACAAGCACTGCGATAGTGCATTCGGAGGCCAAAACGAGCTCAAATTGCGATTTCGGCACGACAAAGCGAAGCTGTTTTGATCTCGAAAACATGCTGAGTATGCTCACCAAAATTTGTGCGATTCTGAGACTGCAAATGGAGGAGTGTTGATGACACCATAGATGAAGCGATGACCTGCTCTGATACCAATTGTTGGAGTTAGACGTCTGCGGAAGCACACACGAACAACACAAGGGAGAAGAAGAAGTTTGGAGCACAACACACAATACTGAATGTATTACTAGAGAATGTACAAAGATAAGTAGCCCATTAGGGCAATAGGCGTATATACAAGCCGGGGGAAAAAAACCTCCTAAAGAGAGAAAAAAGTGCCCCGGCGGTCCTAGTGTGTTCACACACATCACTACCTAAATATATCAACAATAGGCATGTATGCATGATCCTCTTAATTTCAAAAGAAGTGAATTAGGACGGAGCTATGCAAGAGGTGAATTGGGTAAGTATTGCTTGGTTGGTGATTCTGCACATCCTTCTCAACCATAGATGTTAGTCCCATTCAAAGGTTGTAAAGAAGTGTTGTAATGTCTTAGGTACCATTGGAATTTCATCAAATCAAGTACAAGGATGCTAGTTGAAAGATCTTTTGGCATGTTGAAAGCAAGATTTCGGGTCTTATTAAAAAGATGTGATATGGATCTTTATATGCCGGATCTTGTTGTTGTCTGTCTTGTCCTCCATAACATTTGCATTTGCCATGGAGATGCTTTTGACAAGGATTGGGTTCGAGAAGCAGAAGTGAAATTGGCAAGTCACAATGGGTAATTACAAGAGAACAAAAGAGTAGTATCCATGTCCTTGACATAGCTACGGGCAATACATGAAATGGGATCAAAAGAACCAATTGATCGTGGTCAATGAACTAATGAAGAAGCAAGTGATCTTGGAAGCAACTCAGAGCGACTAGACAAGATTGCAAGCATAATGTTCAAAGAGCACGCAATAATGAATGTGCAAAAGCATTTTGGAAATGAAGCTTTGAAGGAGATGGATACATCATCATCATCATCTTCATAATTGTAACTATTACATTACATTCACTTTAATACAATGTACGATAACATGATATGTTTTTTTATGTAATTGTTAAGAGTTTTTTATTTAATAGTTTGTTTTTTTTAATGTATTTGTAAGGATATCTATGAGAAAAAAAGTACTTGTTCCACCATCCCTTGTGTTCACATAAGCAGCGACACAAAAATAACTTTTGTACAATTTTGCCTTCTTGTGTGAACACATGAATGATGAAACTAATTATTTTCTCACTGTTCCACCTAATATAATACACTTTTGAGTGTTTGTACGACCGTTTCTCTTGGAGTTAGACGTCTGTGGAAGCACGCGAACAACACAAGGAAGAAGAAGAAGCTTGGAGCACAACACACAATACTGAATGTATTACCACTAGAATGTACAAAGATAAGTAGTAGTAGTCAAAATGACCTTACCAACTCCCATAACAAGATAAGAGGAGTTGTTTGTGCATGTAACAGTATTCCCTGTAGGGGTAGGATTGAGTGAAGAGAAGAAACTGCACTGTGAGGTAATATGTTTGGTTGCCCCACTATCAAAGTACCAAACATCTAAGTCAATTGCAGACATGCATTGCTCATGAGAGATGGGTCAAAACTGCAAACAATAGTAAACACCCATTCTTCATCTTGCACTTATCACCAGCAGGCTATGTGTGATCGTTTCCATCTCGGTGCACAGCAATCCCCTTTACGATCTGGATACATACTGCAAATGTGGTTGATGAACCTTCACTTATCACCAGCAGGATATGTGTGATGTCTATCTCGGCGCACAGCAATCCCCTTTACGATCTGGATACATACTGCTTTTCCTGTTTTAAACATTCAGAACATCTTTTCAAACACATGTGTCTGATTTTTTTTTCCCATTTTTCAAAAATGGAGGTTGCCTAGTCCTAGCGCTTTAATTTTGAAATTGCAATCGTACAAGCAAATGCATAGTACCCATGTGAGTCAGTGATTCAGCTTCGTTTTGTTTATTAGAGTCAATTTTTAATAAAAAACATTGATTTCTTCAGTTGAAGGGGACCAATTCCTTAATTACAAGTCCTTTTACATTAAGCTACGCGTCGGGAAAAATCCTACTTTATCGACCAATGCTTAAATTAACCAATCGTGGGGAATTATCAAGCTCCAAGGTGTTTTGCTCAATTATTACAATATCCTCCACGATACTTGACTTGAACAAACAACAAATGCAATAGCAGTCTAGACCAATGCTTAAGCATTTGAAATATCTGACAAGACTTGGTGTTGAGTCAACAATTATTTACATCTCACGTGACCCCATTGAGATATGGAGAGGATAAGGATCATATGGAGTCTACTATGATGTTTTCTACCATAATTACTATAGAAATTACTAACCTAGAGGACCCTAACAAAAGAATTCACTAAAGTGTTCTTGCGTAACATTATGAACCTTCCATTGTTTACTCAAGTCACCAAGTCTATCCAAGTAGATAAAATGACTACTATAATCAAATGTACCATCGTTCATGGCTTATTGAATCGAGTGGTCCATGCTATAGTTGCAATGGGGATCGTTTCATAAAAGATTGTCGTCATTAAGTTCCCCAAATGCCACACAAACCATCGAAGCATGTGTTTAATGTCTGATAATAAGAACCAATCCATTTTAGGACTAGCCACCTAACCTAGATAGGAGTAAACTTATATCAATTGAGATGGTGAGTGCAATCTCCTCTTGTCGTGAAGGAGAGGATGAAAAGATAATTCGTTGGACAATGGAAAATCCGAAAATAAGGGCTAGAAATTAGAAAATGCTTGATTCTACTAGCTTTGAAGGTGAAAAGGAGACTCCCATATGCTTCTCATCCAAGACCACCCATGTAGGGGAAATAGTACAAGAACATAGAACTAATAGAAGTCCTAAAACTTGGGATTGGTAGGTATGGATAAATGGATTAGACAAGGTATAAAAGATCCCGCAACTTGGTATTGTAGGTATGAAACAAGACTTTTGAATAACAAGAATCTTTTGAGGGAAATAAACATGTATAATAGGTTATTGAATATGATCTTAAAGTTGAAGATTTTAATAGGACAATGGGACATGGAGAGTTAAAGACTAGACAAGACTACAATAAGAATAGAGTTGGGATTGGAACTTGGAAAGTACTTGTGTGGCCAAGCCCTCCTTATATAGGTGTTCAAGGGAGGTTAGGAATTGATGATCTCATCGATGTTGTAAGCACTTTGAAACATGATCTTTGGCATGCAATGGTAGTAATAGTTTCTTAAAAGTTTGAACCAATAATGAGATGTAGAAAGTCACATGAAATCTAAAAAATAGGATGTTTCTTCGTGTCTGTGACATCTTAATAAAAAATGAGGCATAATGATAAGTTTGATAGACAAGGCCATCAATGCATGTGCTTGTGCATCTCTACTATCTCAAGGAAGTTGCTATGTAATAGGTGCAATGGGAATCACAATAGGGATATGAAATTAAAGGCTATTATTTTTGACACCACTTGCATCACTTGCAATTTTTTGACACCACTTGCATCACTTGCAATTAGAATATTTGAAGGTGTAGGATATATTTAATCACATTGCAATATATTCCACAAGACTTTCGCTACTAATACATTAGGCATCATGTATGCTATAGTGGATATAGTTAGAACCATCTACTTTATCCCAAAGAACCAACATACTAATCATATCATTGCTTTTAACCATGGTGCAGTGTTGTATTTTGACGGTCTACCATGCCCTTAAATCTTGAAGGTTATCTACAAATGGTATCTGTATTTTCTTTTTTTAATGTAATTTTTGAAGATTAAATATTATTTATGCCCTTTTTTTACGGTCCAAAATGGCTAAAACGGGCAATACTGCCGTCAAAAATCAACACTGCCATGGTGAGCCAGGTTATCTACAAATGGTATCTGTATTTTCTTTTTTTAATGTAATTTTTGAAGATTAAATATTATTTATGCCCTTTACGGTCCAAAATGGCTAAAACGGGCAATACTGCCGTCAAAAATCAACACTGCCATGGTGAGCCAAAACGGGCAATACTGCCGTCAAAAATCAACACTGCCATGGTGAGTTACCGTATGTTGATGCACAAAAAGATTCTTTAAATTGGTCGAATAGGATATACCCAAATAAGCTCCATTATACTTATCGCCAAATACTAGATTATACTTATCGACAAATACTAGATTATACTTATCGCCAAATACTAGGTACTTGTACTTGTATATATTTGGCAAAAAAGACCAAAATTTTTTGCATATTCATTGTGATATTATGATTGGAGATAGAAACAAGCTCGAATAAAAATTTCAATGTCACAAAGCAAATTTATTTTGAACTATTAATGACAATGAGTATGTTTATCAATTTTTGTGCATGTTTATCAATTTTTGTGCAAGTTGAAAATTGTGATCAGAAGGGTGTTGATGATGCCTTGAAGAAAATGACAACCTTCTATGGTACCTATTACCAATTGTTGACACACTAGAGATTGAATCCAATTGAGAATTGTTCTATGATTGTCAAGAGGAACATGTCTCAACATTCATTTGAAAGGATCAATGAAGGAAGATTAATTTTTTGAACCGATTGAGGATAAAAATGTAGCTCAAACATAATTTCAAATGGCAAATTGTTATGCCAATAAGGTGAAAATTCACCATAATCTTAGGTTGAATCAAGCCCAAGGAATCGTATAGCTGATCTAGTTGAAAACTAGATCTTGAATATTCGAAGAATGAGCATGACTATCAATGAAGTGATCATTAAATGGTTCACAAAGCCTAGACGTATTTAAATTAAAATAGTGATAAAATTCCTTGTAAGCTCTGCAATACATGTATCGAAAAGACATCAAGAATGCATTTACATTGGTATTTGTAAGAGAGAATCTTTGAAAAAGAGCTTTAGAAAGTTTAGAGAAGCTTTCTAAAGCAAGTGGACAAAATCTCCTTGACCATGCACAAGAAGGTACATTGCTCCTTAACATTTCCTACGGTAATCACTACTTTCTCTCTTCATTTGAGGCTCCCCTACAGGGAATACTATCACATATGCTAACAACTCCTCTTATCCTGTAATGGGAGTTGGTAAAATCATTTTGACTACTATTGATGGTAGTTGTTTCACATTGTCAGATGTTTCATATGTGCTAGGGATCAAGAAAATCTATTTTCATTTTCAACATTAGCAAAGATAAGCTAGTTTGTCAAATTCATTGATGATAGATATACAATTTATGATCTCACAAATCATGATGTTTTTTGGCATTTTACTTCATGGCTTGTATAAACTCACACTATGTGAAATTTGTGAATGATTTAACATGCATAGTTGCTGGATACTCTCCATGAGAAACTCACTGTTTTTTGGTACCATTTTGGCTCAGTTCCAAAGACGAAGGAGGATCTTGTCGGATATGAAGATAGAGCTCTTACACACGGAGATGTGTTCATGATTTACCTCCCAATCATGCAAATGAAGTATACCTTTTGATTTCCAAGCTAGTGAGCCAATGTGACTTCCCACATGAGTGCCTCTTGGCACTCATGTGAGAGCCCGTGTAGTCAGTCGGTGATCATAACTCACTATCTCAATGCACTCACATAAGATTTCCTTCCCCTTAAGTCCATTTTTATCCTCAAAAATGGTATTGGAAGGTTCAATGGAAATCTAAAGAATATAGACCAAATGTTCCCACTAAACCCCATGTATCCGATGTACATGGTCATATCTCTGTGCTATTTCCCTATATTCTTCCCCTTAAGAAGACGCTTGGGAAGGGAATCTAAAATTGAGAAACCCTCTCTAAATTCTACTAATACGCTCCCACGTAGCATTATTTTCTAAATAATCTTTCCACTTTACTTGACACTCTTTATATAAGTGACTCCTCGTCCATTTCTCTCAATTGCATTGTATGGTCTCATGCTCATGTGGAATAGATTGAATAGATATAGGCTCTACTACCTCACTATCTAGAATGAGGTTGTTAGATTCACCTAACCTTTTCTTAAGCCACCCAACATAAAATACTGGACAGATATGGCTATTCTGTAGAAGTTGGAGCTCATAAGCCATCTTTCCTATTCTCTTAAGTATTGGGAATGGTCCACAATACCTAGGAGATAGTTTTGGACAAGGTCTTGCCTTCATGGTTTCAGACCTAGATGGAACTCTAAGACTCTCTCCTACCTCAAAGTTGATGTCTCTCCTTTGAGGTGAGCATAGTCTCTAGCTCTATCTTGAGCTCTCATAATGCTGTCCTTAGCAAGCCTAAGCATATCGTTTATCTCTTCTAAGAAGTCCCTTGCATCTTGAACTTTCTCATTTTGCAATCCTACTACATAAGGAGCTCTTGGCCAAAACCAGTACATGAGCATAAATGGTATATATATATATATATATATATATATATATATATATATATATATATATATATATATATATATATATATATATATATATATATAGACACACACACACACACACGCACCATAAGTTCAAAGTTATCCATGGAGATACTCTCCCACTTCCCATTGGGAATGTCCAATGGGTGGAGTAGTCCTCCAACCCTCAATCTTTAGCTTTATTGACCTCACATTTAGCACATTTAAGCACATACTCTATGCCATCCTTATGAAGTTTAAGCTAGTAAAACTACTTTTAACAAGATCATGTCTTGTTAATTCTTGGGTGTCCCACACTAGGTGTGTCATGAAACTCAAACAAAATGTGCTATCTCATCTTAGGGTCTCTAAGGACACACACCTTACCTTTATATAATAGTTATCCATTATGGATACTATAATTCTTAAACTCGAATCCTTCTTGAGTACCCATCGATACTCCATCCTCATTTGAAAGGTGTATATCATGATCCTCTTTCTCTATGGCTTCCCAAATATTGAAATATCCAGGATAAATGGACTCAAGTAGCTCACTAGTGATCTGAGTAAAACTCAGTTTGTTTTGCTTAGGCATGCAGATGAGTGAGGCAACCACTACATTAAACTTACCCTTCCTATACCCAAGCTCTTAATCAAACTCTTGAAGGGTCCCTGCCCATCTATCCTTACAAAATTTAAGGTCCATTTGATTAGAGAGCCACTTAATTCTCTCTTGATCAAACATTATCATGACTTTGGCATCATATAACCAGTTTTTCAAAGCATGGACAATTGCATACAAATGGGTGGCCCCAAGCCCTTTGGGCCTAAGGCCTTATTTAAAGAAGGAATTATTTGAAGGAATTTCCCAAGATGCTATACATAGAGTATCCAAGATATTTCTTGAAGAAATGCCCAAGGAAATGCTCTAAGAACTCATGTCATAGCCCAAGAAAAATGCCAACAAGTCTACATGAAGATTTAGATTTAAGTTCCAAAGACAAAATGAAAACCAAGGGCTAGCTTTGTTATTTCAAAGAGCACTATTCTCAAGAAGGATATTATCTTTTGCCACACTACAGACCCCCACATTGAGTCTTTGCACCATTCTGATGAAAGTTCTCCTTTTTTAGCTTATTCAAACAAAATGAACTACAGAAATGAAATGAATTGAAGTATGGTATATACAGTGAGTAAATTTCTTTTTTCTTGATTCAATTCAAATAAGTCTTCACCATTGAGATGTTGAACAAGGGTATCTTCTCACCTTGCAAGTCTTCTAATTGTATTGCTCCTTGTGTTAATACCTTCATCACTTTGTAGGGTCCCCTCTCCACTTAGGTGCCGATTCGGTGGATACCGATGGAATGTGATGCACCAAGACCAAAGATCCCTCCTATACTTCATTAACCCTTAGATACCTATTATGTATCCTTTTGCACTCCTCTTGATTTAACTATAGTTTCCACATAACTACTTCCCTATATTCCTCTAATGTAATCAATCTCCTAATGTGAGGATCAATTCCAATAATTGTGGCATCAATTTCTTTCTTGATGACAAATTCAAAAGGGGCCAATGCCTCCTTACCATAAACTAAGAGGAATGGACTCTTGTGAGTGGTGCCTCTTTTTTTAGTACAAAAGGCCTATATTGCAACAATAAGAGTTTGTGTCCACGAGTTGTGGTGGTGAAAAGCCAATTTGCACAATAGCCCATTCAAAACCTTGTTGGAACTTTCTGCCTGCCCATTTGCTCTCAGATAATAGGCACATGACTTTTTGTGGAAACTCTTGTACCTATCAAAAATGAATTGGAGCAAATTATTTACAAAATATGTCCCTCTATCACTAGTACCTTCTAGTGGGAAACCAAATCATGAAAAAATATGTTTGTACATAAATTTGGCAACTATCATGCCAGTGCAATCAATAGTGGCTTTAGCTTCTACCCACTTAGTGGCATAGCAAGTGGCCATCATAATATAATTTTTACCACCAGGTTGACCAATTGGACTAATGGGTTCAATGAAATAAAGACCCCATCATTCAAAAATTTACCACCCAGTTGAGATGACTAATGATTGAAAATTTAGCTTGGTTGTCCTAGGAGCGCATCTCTAGCAGACGTCACATTCTTTGGCAAATCTAATAGCATCCCTGTAAATATAAGGACACCATAATACCTTGTGGAGGTTTTTGTGGGCCAAGTCCTCTCCCTTGAGATGCCCTTCATTGTGTGTTGCTTCAAGCAAAAAAATTACTTCCTACGAATAAACACATTTTCACAAAATACCATCCTACCAATATTTATACAACTGACCATTTATGAGTGAAAATGCTTTGTCCTTAAACAATAATTTACTCTTCTTTAATGGATTCATGTTCATAGGAAATTTCGAGAAGTGAGAAATTGCAAAATTTCATCATATCAATCAATTTGAGCCTTTACAAGGAAGAGACCACTATCCACGGGTTCATCATTAATACATATTGCCCTCTCACTCATGGCCAGCCTTGAAACCTGATATGCCATGTACTGCTCTTTCCTCGGCTTAATGTGAATCTCAAAGTCATCTTCTTAAAATAATATCAGCCACCACCAAGCCCTTCCAACGACTATAGGCTTATTAATCAAATACTTTAGAGGTTGATGATCAGAAAAAAAAATGATACGTACGCCTAGAAGATAGTGACAAACTTTTGAAGTGCAAACACAATAGCCAAACCTTTTCTTTATGTAGTACTGTAATTTCTCTTTGCTTTTGTAAGTAATCTGCTTTTATAGGCAATAGGTTGGCCTAACTTATGTGCAGATGGTTGTGCCAAGATTGCTCCAATTGTATGAAGACTGACATCTGTATGCACATGGAACTCAAGTGACCAATTAGGAACAATTAAGAGTGGAATAGTACATAACCTTAGTTTTAACTCACTTAATTCTTTTTCTGCTTAAGGAATCCAAGAGAAAGGGATCTTCCTACTAGTAATCCTTGAAAAAGGCTTAGCTATCTATGAGTACACTTGTATAAATCTTCTATGATACCCTGCATGGCCTAGAAAAAATTGAACTTCCTTAAGAGTCTGCAGGATGGGCATGGAAAGAATGGTAGCTACTTTAGCCGGATCAAAAGTTATCCGTTTGGCTGAACTATGTGGCCAAGAAGAGTACCTTTGGTGACCAAAAATTGACATTTAGTAGGAGTCAACTTCAAAATTGTTTTGAGACATTGCTCAAAAATTTCTTCAAATTTTCCAAATGCTGATGAAAATCTTGGCCGACTGGTTTTCTATCTCTACCTAAGAATATTGAAAGTTTATCCATGAAAATACGAACTAATGTTGTTAACCATTTACCTAGTATTAGATACCTTGTTTTATTAAATGAAGTGGGTGCATTTTTGTGAACAAAAGCCATACGTGTGTAGACATAAGTGCCCCATGGAGTAACAAAGGCCATTTTGTCTCTATCTTCATGATGAATAAGAATTTGATTGTAGCCACTGTATCCATCAAGAAAACTGTATAAAGCATGTCCAACTTCTTCTTTTGGTACTTGCTTTGTGAAGTGTTGTGGAAAACCATCTTGAACACTCATTTTATTGAAAGCGCCAAAATCAACACATACTCTTATTTTGCCACTATTTTTCTTAGGTATAATAACCATAGATGAAAGCCACCTTGAGTGTTCTATAGGAATAATAATACCCGACTCTTCTAATTTCTTTATTTCCATTTTGACTTCCTTTGCATATTTGGGATTGAGTCGATATGGTTTACTCCTTACAAGTCCAACTCCCTCTACTAAGGGTATTCGATGTAATCTGATCTCCTCTAGAATACCTGATAGATCCTTGTAGAACCATGCAAATGCATTCTTTGTTACCATTAGTGTCCATGTGAAAGGCCAAATGTCCATTGGACACTTCGTTGTATATGTTCGTTAATAAAGCATATAGTGGCCTGGTCAGCCACAGACTATAAGTTTGAGTGCATTTGTAACACCTAAGAAGTCTGTGTTCGTGCCCCCTGTGTACTGTGTTTTTCTGCATATTCTACAACCTATATGGAGAGTATCGTGTGCGGTGCTTGGAGGTTGGTTTTCTACTTCGAGGATATCATCGTGGAGCTCTCCAAAAGGAGATCAAATTGTGGTGCATGGCCATTGAAATACTTCACTGTTATCAAAGCATTTTGATGCAAAAGCTTTGTTCCTTTTGTGCAAACAAAATGAGCACTTGCCACCCACCAAGGTGGCGACAAAGGCATAGACCTTGACATACCTTGTCATCTGAGTCACCGAATTCACCATTGGCACCATTGGCTATGCACGAGGGAGGACCTCAAGGATCAAGGAAGGTAGAGGTTCCATACTTCTTGGGAGGTCACCCATCCTAGTATTGTTCCCCTTGGAGCTTGCTTAACTGTGGCAATCTCTTGCCACTAAGCTACACTCTTGTGGTGTCTGAAAAAGGGGAAAGTATAAGGTCAACATCACCTCGAACACGTTTTGATCCCTCAAAGCTTCATTCTTTGCTTTCAAAGCCTATTTTTGAAGCATTTTTGGGGTGATTTTTGGAGCCATTTTGGAGTATTTTCGTGCATAGGTCTCTTCACATAGTTTCAAGAACATCAAGAAGAGTTTTCTTTGTAATTCTCCAAAAAAATAAGTATTCACCTTTGGGGCCGTGTTTTTAGCCACACTCGTAAAACTACAGGTTTCTGAAAAGGTTTTTCAATTGTGGTGGGAGTAGCCATTGTAAATTTATGCAGGTTTTTGAACCTAAACAACAAAGTTGATAGACACTTGCAGGTGTTATTGGCTAGTTTTTGGGCAGTGCATTCAGCCTTTTAGTGTCATTTTACTACATATATTGAGCACATATACACTATGTACACTTTTGTGGATTCCGCTTATGTACGTCCATGTGGTCATTGATATAGCGGTAACATTTTTGCATAAAGCCTTTTAGCTTTGATAAAGAGGGTCGTGGCGAGGTTTTCTTAAGAGGGAGACACCCAGATGTTGGGGTGTCTTTGGTGATGCAGCTGGAAGACTTAGCCAGCCTGGCCATAGGAGATGTATGATAGTTGTTCATAGGTGCTCGATAAGCCTAGTTGGCTTCTTTTGGGTAACTGATTACATGTAGTGGAGTTAGTGATTCACTATACAAGTAAACATGTTAGTACTTGCAATTTTATGAGATTTTGATACTAGTCAAATGCTCATTTTGTAGAGGATACTCTAAAATGTTTCCAAACCTTTTGGTTTTGTCAACTATACAGTGGTCGATTTACTCCTTGATACACTTATTGGCATGAAAACATTTATTCTCACATAATCCTTCTAGTTGGTCATTACTGTTCATTAATTCATTTTTCAAGGAAGATTGCTGAATTTTCTCTGAGAATCTGACACGCTCATCCTTCTTTGAGCCTTAGTGGTGTTTGGACTCTTCTAGCTCCATTATCATTCTATTTAGTTGTCTACCATCATGGCATCAGAGGTCTCATGTATATCAGGTGGATTCGGGTCTAGTGCCAATGTTCTAAGGAGGAGCTATAACTTGCAGGCCAAAGACCATTTTGACATCCGAAACTTTGATGGCACAAAATTTGCTCTATGGAAGAATCATATTAAAGATGTTCTAATTCAAAGGAGGCAATGGAAGCTAGTAAATGGAATCTCAAAGAACCCAACTGACATGGATGAAGATGATTGGGATGAGTTAGATGAAATGGCTAGGTCTACCATTCAATTGCACCTGGCAGATAATGTTTACTTTACAGTATTAGAGTGTGAAAGTGCAGAGGACCTTTGGAAGAAATTATGCAATACATATGCAAAAGAGACGGCATCAAATAAAGTGTATCACATGAGAAAGTTATATGACCTTCCCATGAAGGACACAAATAGTGTTATTGCTCATCTAAATGAGTTTGATGCTATATTCTCCCAATTACAAGCTTAGAAAATGGATATGGATAATGAAATGAAAGCATTCTTGTTGTTATGCACCTTGCCATCATCATGGGATACATTTTGCATAGCTATTAGCAATAGTGCACCTAGTGGTAAACTTGTCTATGATTACATATATGGAGCACTCTTGAGTGACAAGATTCCTAGAAAATCTATGGTTGGCACTCAGAGTGGTCTCGCTATCATGAGACTTGGTGACTCTTACCAATGTGACATTGTGCGGATTGGAGATGTGGTTGTGCAGTTCATTGATGGTTAAAAATATACTATGCTTATTAATGTATGCCATGTACCTCAGTTATCACGCAGTTTGATGTCAGTTGGTCAACTTGATGACCTTGGTTACAAGGTGCTATTCTATGCTCATTAATTTCGCATATCAAAGGGCAATATGGTTATTGCAAAAGGAAGCAAAGTTGGCTCACTTTATCCTTTATTTGCATCACAGAAAGAACACTTGTTCGCTGTTATTGAACAACCTATTGCTTGTATTTGGCATGGTCATTTGGGCCATATATCTCGTAGTGGAATGGAAAATCTTTCTTGTTCTGAATACTTAATTGTGTTATCTTTCTCTCATTTTTCATTTTGTGAGCATTGTCAATATTGAAAGCAAACCTGAAATGTGCATAGAATGCACATTGACTGTTCAATTCAGCCTTTAGATCTCGTTCATATAGATGTGTGTGGTCCTATGCCCACAAGGTCATTAGGTGGTTCTCTTTACTTTGTCACTTTCATAGATGATGCTACTAGAAAAGTTTGGGTATACCTTATCAAGTCGAAGGAAGAGGTATTACCTACTTTCAGAAAATGGCTTGCTTCAGTTGAGACTAAAAAAGGAAAGTAAGCTCAAAGCTTTACGTTCAGATAATGGGGGTGAGTATAACTCACATGAATTCAACGTTTTCTACCAGTCTAGAGGAATTCATAGAGATTTTACAGCGATAATGGCAATCCATGATGAAATTGGAAAGGGTTTGTAATATATGGACAATCAACACCATGATTCTCATGATGGGATGTATTCATCTTATGGCTCTGATGATGATCCTTTTGATGTGGGATGATGATTATGGAAGTTCCAATCCCAACTTTTTCTTCTTCTTAGGGCATTTGAATATCATACGATCATGCTCTCAACAATAAAAGCATAATCCATTATCCTTTCGATGGTGGTTCCTTTGTTTTAAGTCGCCCAATCCTGGTGTTATTCAACTACATGCATCCTGGTTGACTTTCCTCTAGCATATGTTGCTGAGGAACAGAGGTAAACTTGTATTCTCGATCTCTAAGAAGTTTTCTTCTCTTGCTTCTCTCAAACAATCTATTATCACAGTCAATTTCTTGATTCATGAATTCATTCAAAGTGTTTACCTTGGGCATGGTTAGCATGAGGTCCTTGACATCATCACATAAACCCCATCAAAATTAGTTGATGAAATAATCCTCTTAACATATGGATCACAAATGGTTTGTCTAAATTCTCATGCATAGGTAGACGTAGACATATTTCCTTGATGTAGCTTCCTTAGCTTTGTTTTGGCAACACGTGAACAATTCGTATCTCTAAAAGAAGATGTGAACTCTCAAACAAATGCCTTGAAATCATACAAAATATCCATATCCTTCTCAAGGATAGGCGCAACCCATGAAAGAGCAGGGCCATGTAATAGAGTTCCTATGATTCCTACTTGAGAAGCATCATCTAGGTACCTATGTGGTTGCATTCTTATGAATAGTTTCACTTGTTGCAGAAATCTCCAAAACTTTTATCTTCTCCCATGATAGTTCCCAAGCATGCTCACTTTTGGAATTTTCTTCATATTGGTTGCCATGGAGGTACTTGAAGATGATTAATTCACAATGTTCTACAACTCCTGGATTTGCCTTTGAAGTTCTGTGATTGCATCTTGAATATTTTGATGTTGAATAGCTTTAAGTGCAAAAAAATTTCTTTATGAATAATATCCCTGGTGCTTGGCTTTGATGAAGATTAGTCTTGCTAAAATGTCAAGGGAGCACTAGATTTTTCCCTCTGACTAGACTTGATAAGATTAAAATGTTATACTTTTGATTACAAGATCATCCATGTAGGGAAAATAATACAAAAATATGTAACTCACACAAGAAGTCCCACGACTCAGGAGTGATAGGTATGGATAACCCGACTTGAGATGATATAGAAGATCCCACAAACCCTCGACCATAGGTATGAAGCAAGATATATGGATTATAAGAACTCCCTTTAGGGAGATGAACTAGATACAATGAATAATAGGAAAGGATCTCATACTATGAGATTACAATAGGACAAGAGATGATGTTGAGGATACTAGACTAGACAAGACTAGAACAAAGGATAACTCGAATTGGAACTTGGAAAGTACTTACTTGGAGATCATGACTCCTTGAGCTCCCAAGACTCATATCCACAAGATTATGTGTGGAAAACCCCTCCTTATATATGTTTTCAAGGGTGGTTCATCAATGGCAATTGTGAATTGATGATTTCATCGATGATGTCATCAACTCAAAACAAGACCTTTGGGTGTCACAATTGGCCGAATAGACATTCAATCTTAGGGTTTTGGCACATTTTGGACATGATGGTAGCATTATTTTCTCCAAATTTTGAACCAATAATGAGATATAGAAATTCATATTGAATCTAAGGTTCAATATGATTTCATTTGTATTCGTGACACTTGGTGGCCTAGTGGATTTTTTAGGTATGGCATTTGTGGTGGACAATGTGGGAATGGTGGGGGAATGGTAGGTTGATGTGGTGGCATATTTGGAATGGTCATAGTGACTAGGAAAAGTGGATATAGGTTGCCACATGGCATAGGTACTTATAGGTGCAAATATGGCATGTGTGGTTATAATTTTCAAGACTTTTTTTGTCTTAGTCATTGAGATAAGATTTTTTTGTACTACAGACGTATTTCTTGAATTTTGAACTACAATAATGGCTATAGGGTTGGTCGGCACAATGGAGAATAGTGCATTTGAATTCCTAGGATGTCGAGTGGAAGTGATTATTATCTTGGGAATACCATTCACAAAGATAGGTAGACCATGATGTGTAAAGTGGTTTTGGACAGCTACTTGTAGTGGATAAGATTGGATATGAATACTTGAACTCATGAATGTCCAAATGATAAGGACCTGTGGACATAGGAAGTGATTGATTCCAGAAGGATTCTTTGGTCTTTGAAGCAAAGTACACTTCATGGCTAAGCCCATCATGAATGACCTTGCTTATATGGATGGTCCTTGTTAATGATGGCAAGGAAATCAGATCAACCTTACTTTGATCTTGTTAGGGGCCTGGATTCAAGCAAAGTATTATCAGGGGACTCTATTCCTTGTGGTGGAATTTTCTCTAGTTTATATTGAGGATGTAATAGCCCCCCATCTTTTCTACTAGTAAATCTCCTTTAAGTCTCACTATAATGATATTCTGGAGAGTTAGATCCCTGAGCTCACTTATTTGACTATTAAATCTATAGATTCATCTTGATATATGAGGAGATCCTAATACATTTGTATGTGTGAATGTGAGTCTTATTTGGTACTCTCTTTCAACCTTTGTTATCCATTCTTATTGCATGTTGGGATCTAGTTTTTGCATATCCATAGGACTTAATGAGGCCATTATTTCAAGCTTACTCTTAGAATCATAGCAAATTGCATGATCTAAAAATAATACACACACATAATCAAAGAACCAATCAAATTGTGTAGCCCAATGATTCTTTCCCTTCTCTCACCGTGAGTTAAAGGTTAGAGACATACCTGAATGTTGCAATAAATAAGTGAAATTATTTCTTGAATTTTTGTGAAGTATTTTTTCACTTGGAATCACACAATAATATATACACCTCCAAGAAAAATATACCACAAGTTTACAAACAAGTGCCTAGATCTGATAGGTATGGTAATAAATATACTCTACATTTTACAATGTTATCTATAGAGTGGAAAAATGAGACTCCTCCCTCCCGAGAGGTGGTCAACCATTCAATTATCTTTTCAATGGTTCACGCTCTTTGGGGTCAAAACACGATAGCAAAATATATTAGGGATCCCTCTATATTGCAATACTTGGAATTTAGTAAGTCAAAATTTAGTTTTTATGGTATGTATGTGTTGCATTCTTTTTTTCTATCTCCATATGTGCTGACCTGTTCTATCAAAATGATCATTGTATAGTACAAAAATTGATGGGGGAAGTATCTCAACCCCTATGCAATGACGAAGCACAATGACATCCATAGTCCTTCTTTGACAATTGCACACCAAAAATGCTCTTTCTCAGAGCATATGCAGAGAACTCTAGTGATCTTTTGCAGACCTGTATTAAACACTAAGAGCTTTCCAAAAAACCAAATTTCACTCCAAATGGATGCTTACACAAAGAGAAACAATGTCTACAACATGAACTAGTTGAATGCCCACAGTTGCTAGTCAAACAGAGACCTCACTTCACTCCAGCAAGCTTTCCTCAGAGAATATACAAAGAATGAATTGCAACATCAGGTCAACTTTAGAAAACTGTGATAGCTAACCAATGACACCAAAATCATATGAAATGGATAAATAGAGAAGGAGAACCAGCCCTTACAATAGAGAGCAAAATATTTCTAGCAAACTCTACATAGAAAGAGATGGAGAGAGATGGATCTGCCTTGCATTGATTGTAACCACATTTGATCAAATAGTCCACCAATCTTTGGTTCCAAGCCCTTGGAGCTTGCTTTAGGCCATAAAGTGCCTTCTTCAACCTACAAACATGATGTGGAAACTCTTTATGAACAAAACCTAGTGGTTGCTCCATGTATACCTCTTCTTCCAAGTCTCCATTGAGAAAAGCATTCTTGATATCCAATTGGAAGAGCTTCCATCATTTGCTAGCAGCCATTGCAATGAGTTTCCTAATGGTGCTCATCTTTGCCATGGGGCTGAATGTCTCTTCGAAGTCCAGTCCATAAGTTTGTGCAAAACCCTTGGCCACCAATCTTGCTTTGAACCTAGAAATAGATCCATCTGAATTCCTCTTTACTTTATACACCCAGTTATTACCTATTGCCTTCATGTTATCCTTCTTGGGCACTAGATTCCATGCTTGATTCTCCTCAAGTGTGTTGATCTCTTCTTGCATTGCCTCTTTCCATTTAGTGTACCTGCTTGCATCTTCATAGCAATCGGGCTCATGATCTTCTACTACTTTGTTCATATATGCATAATGAGTTTCCATTAAGAATCATAAGTAAATCTCTGAGTTGGATACTTAACCCTAGAAGACTTCCTTTCTTCACCATTTGGAGGAATAAACCTCCTTTTCCTTGGATACTTGATCTCTTTCTTTGATGTGGCTTCTTTCTCCATCATGTATCCATCATCTTCAACTTCATTACCTTCTTCATCCAACTCCGCCAATGTTGCTTTGCCTTTGTTGATTGATTATGATTCATAGCTTGATGAATATCTCCCCCTCCATGGTGAGGTCAAGCTTGAACTATCTTCATTGATGGAACACCTTGGGCTGCTTAGCTCTAGGCCGATTTGTTCTTCATCATGTGCATGCTTTTCTTCTTCATATTCCTGCATACAATCATACTTCTTATACGGAGGGAGTAGCTCATCAAATGCTACATCCCTTGATATCCTCAAGCCCTTTGTGTTTGGGTTGAAGCACCTATAACCTTTATGATCATTTGAATATCCTAGAAACACACACTTCTCTGCCTTTGGTTGTAGCTTGTGCCTCAATTCACTTGGCACATGTACATAACAAGTACATCCAAATATCTTCAAGTGGGAAAGATCAGGTTTCTTACCATAACAAGCTTGAGATGGTGTCAATCCATGGATCCCCGAGGTATGCTCTAGCGATCTCGTCAATGTATCTATTTTTTCTCTCTGCTACTCCATTTTGTTGGGGTGTGTACCTGCATGTTACTTGCCTCTTGATGCCTTGATCCATTAAAAAATCAAAAAATTCATTGGAGAAATATTCTCCCCCTCCATCGGACCTTAGCTTCTTGATATATGTACCTGTTTCCTTCTCTATCATTGCCTTGAATGCTTTGAAAAATGTAAACACATCTGGTTTGTTTTGTATGAAATAAACCCAAACCATCCTTGTGAAATAATCTATAAAAGTGACAAAGTACTTGTTACCTCCAATGGATTGCTCTTTGGTTGGCCCCCACACATCTGTATGTATCAACTCCAATGGATGTTGGCTTATGTAGCCACTCATCGTGAATGGAAGTCTTGCTTGCTTCCCTAGTTGACAAGATTCACATAAATGCTTCATACCTTGTCCTTGGAAGTTGGGAAGACCTTGAACCAGTCTCTTGAATTGCATTTCCTTCATTCTTCGTATGTTGATGTGACCTATCCTCTTGTGCCACAAGTCCAACTCTGAAATCCTCTTATTTTATGTGAAGTAGACATGTTGAGTGGAATGAGAATTTACCTCCAAAGTGAAGAGTCTCCCTTGCTTCTCTCCTCTTGCTATGACCTTGCACCCTTGCTTAGGGTTCTCCACAAAGCATCCACCTTTGTTGAACCTTACTTGATAGCCTCTTTCAACCATTTGTCCTATGGACACCAAGTTCTTTGTGATGGTAGGTACATGCAAGACATCTTTGAGACATTTTCCTTCCTCCTTGTCATCCAAATCTACATCTCCAACATGGGAGATCTCATGGGTTGTATCATCACTTGTTTCTACATGTCCTTTACCTTTGGGGGCATGTAGATTAATAAACCAAGAAGCATTGCAACTCATATGGTTGCTACATCCACTATCAATATACCAAGTGTTATGTACTTTGCATGAATTCCCATTCATGTGCATCATCAAGAGATTTTCATTTTCTGAACTTGTGGAAGCATAATTATTTTGGCCTTTGTATGAAGAACCTTGATTATAGCTCCTTTGGTTTCCTCCTTGGTAGCAACCTCTAGCATAGTGGCCAAACTTGCCACATATGTAACATCCTTCGCCATCTTGATTCCTATTTTGTTGATGCTATCCTCCTCTTCCTCTAGTTCTTCCTCTACCTCTTTGTGATGAGGTGCCTTGGTCATGTCCTTGATTGTTAGAGTGGCCTTGCCTTCCTCCAAACCTTCCTTTGCCCCTTCCTTGTCCTCGTCTTCCTTTGCCCCTTTGATTACCTGCATAGAAAACTTGTGCATCCTTGCCTTTAGTTGAACTTCCATCTATGTTCATCTCTTTGGTGACCATGAGAGCAACCAATTGCTCAAAATCGACAAGATTATCCCTTACATATACTGAAGTGGTAAAGGGTTTCCACTTCTCATCATCCCTCAAACCATTGAGAGTATAAGCCACAACATTGTCATCGTCTACATGGCTTCCAATGGATCGCAATGCATCTGACAACTCCTTGACCTTAAGTATGTAGTCATTTATGCTACTCCCTGAGCTCTTCCTAAGGTTGTTGAGCTCATTCTTGAGTTGGATCTTCCTTTCTTTGGTGCTTGTTGAATAAAGCCTCTCAAGTGTCTCCCATACCTTGATGCTTGAATCCAAGTCTTGGATATGGCCGATCATGCTATTGCTAATGTGTTGGGAAAGGATAAAGATAACCCTCGTCTCTTTCATTCCATTCCCTAAAGGCCCTTCTCTGGTCATTGGTTGGATTTTCATCCAACCTAGGTCTTGGTTCACTTCCACTAATCAATCCCCAAAGGCCCTTGCCCATAAGGTAGTTGGAGACCCTAAATCTCCATGGTTGATAGTTCCCCTTGTGTAGCTTTTCAATTTCAGTGTTGAAGTCTCCCATATCTAGTCTTTGCTACTTGACCTAGTGTTTGGCTAATGCTCAAATGTGTGTAAAGTGCAAATGAGGCTCTGAAGTTACCTCAATCCAAAGCTTTCCTTAGATGGACACCTTGTGCTCTTGAAAGTTTGAGTAGAATAGATCCCCTTGATGTGAGCTAACTCCAAGAACCTTTTGTTAATGCAAATCTTCAATCATCAGCTCCAAGAGGCCTTCTTTGCTTGTGTTTGATGCCTCCAAGATGCCAAAATGCTCTGATACCACTGATGGGGAAAGTATCTCAACCCCTATGCAACGACGAAGCACGAATGGCCTCCACAGGTATCCTTCTTTGACCTCTGCACACCAAAAATGCTTTTTCTCAGAGCATATGCAGAGAAATCCAGTGAGCTTTTGCAACCTGTAGTAAACACTAAGAGCTTTCCAAAAAAGAAAAATTCACTCCAAATGGATGCTTACACAAAGAGAAACAATGTCTACAACATGAGCTAGTTGAATGCCCACAACTGCTAGTCAAGCAGAGATCTCACTTCACTCCAGCAAGCTTTCCTTAGAGAGTATACATAGAATGAATCTCAAAATCGGGTCAACTTTAGAGAACTATAATAGCTATCCAATGACACCAAAATCATAGCAAATGGATAATTGGAGAAGGAGAACCATCCCTTACAATTTCCTTAGAGTATAGAGAGAATGAATCTCAAAATTGGGTCAATTTTAGAGAACTATAATAGCTATCAAATGACACCAAAATCATAGCAAATAACTAGAGAAGGAGAACCAGCCCTTACAAGAGAGAGCAAAATATTTCCAACAGAGCCTACACACAGAGAGAGATATCAATCACCCAACTTCACTAAAATGAAATTTGCTCCCAGACCACTCAAAGAATGCTCCACAGAATTGGTGAGCATAAAATAGACTCTAATAGATATTCAATGAGATACGAATTACATAAAATGGATACATAAAGAGGGAGAACCAATGCTAACAACCAAGGGGTACAAACTTGCAACATTGCCCGCACACACACATAGATATGCCTACTCAAAGAAAACAAACAAGCAAGCAAGGGGCTTGCTTATCCAAACTCCAGTAATTATTACTCACTTTAAATGAGCTAAAACTCCAAGAATATTGCCCAAAAGAAGTCGGGATACATGCTCCTTTTATAGTGAGAATTGTGCCCCTAAAATCTAGGAACTACCTTTCCAAATCAGCCTACTAACTTGGAGGACTTAGTTGAGATGATTTGGGGAGTGGTTGAGTGACTTTTCTTGATGGAATCTCATGGCTTTTGGCTTCCTTTGATTGCTTCACATGTCCATAAATGATTTCTCACGAATTTGTAGCTTGAAGCTTGACTTTTAACAAAAATGAGACCATTACACTAGGGATTTTCTCATATCTCTGCACCAAGTGTCGTTTTGGAAAACTCAAGTTTAAGATCTCTAAAGCTCAACTCAAAGGCCTTATATCTCAATTTTAAGCTCCTCATAGGCCCCATTCGTGATAAGCTCAAGAAGTTTTGGTGAAGAAAGAGATGAAGATTAAGAAGAATTGCACGTTTAATGGAAAGCTTAAACATAATGCACAAAACGTATCTCAAACAACTAATTTTTCTCTATTTCTAGCCATATAACTACCTAAAGAACTATTTAAGGATGACGAATGAAGGATATGTACTCAAATCACAAGGACAAAATCACCAAAATTCATGCAAAAACTTGCCATCACCATACTTATAAATTTATATGTTAATACATTCTTGATGTTTTATTTAAATACTTCTAGGCTTGAATCTCTCTTTGTGAACCATCTAATGATCACTCCATTGATGGTCATGATTATACTTTGATCATTTGAGATTTGGTTTGAACTAGATCATGTTTAGGGTTCCTTGGACTTGATTCATCCTTAGGTTTGGTGAATTTTTCACCTTATTGGCACAAGAATTTTCTATTTGGGATTATATTTGAACTACACTTTTCTCCTCATTGGTTTGCAAAATCAATCTTCCTTCATTGATGCTTTCAAATGAATGTTAAGAATTGTTTTTCTTGAAAATGGAAGAAGAATTCTCAAATGGATTCAATCTCTATTGTGTCAGCAATAGGTACCATAAAAGGTGGCTGCATTCTTCAAGGAATCATTGACACCCTTCTTATCACAATCTTAGAATCACACATAAATTGCTAAGCATACTCATGGTCATTAATAGTTCAAAATATTTTTTGTGTGGTATTGAAATTTTATTTTGAGATCAATTCAACCTCCAAACATAATATCACAATGACTATGCAAGCCATTTTGTCCTTTTGTGCCAAACATATATATAATTATCGATTTACTAGTATAAGTACCAAGAATTTTTCTACAAGAATAGTTGAGCTTGTTTGGGTATCCTTTTCAACATGAGAAATAAATATCATTTTGCATCAATATATAGTCACTCAACATGGATAAAAGCAATGATGTAATTTGTATGTTGGTTGTTGAGGATAAATTGGATGGTTCTAACTATCCATTGTGGGCATTGTTAGTAGTCAAGGAGGCTTATCATGCCAAGTAAGCATGAGGCAAGGGAGTGAGAGGGAGGAAGGATAGAGAGAACGCCCAAAAGACGAAGCAAGTAGAGTAGTCAAAGAATATATGGCTAGTAGGCCTAACTACAATTTCCAGAATTTCTTTTCAAACAACAACAATTGTCATCACTACATTACATTGTAAATATCGTTTTTGATGTTTCCAACTCCATTATGTTCAAGCCAAAGATTCATGGAGCTTGAGGAGTGTTATAACTAACTACGTACCCAATTTCATCATTTTTAGAGTGTGTTTGAGCCCTCAAATGAGCCTAGGAACCTACTTTTTAACTAGACTCACTTGTTTGACGTTGGTTTGTTGGAGAATGAAGCATTTCTAGAATGTTGTAAAATCATTTTGGATAATTAAATATTCCATTGTTCCCTTTCTAAGTCTTACCTTGTATGTGTGTGTATGTGTGTGCATGTTAGTGTGCTTCTCACTCACGCACTTGTGTGATAACTTGCTTATGGTCTTCATACCACCCTAACATCTCCATAGATTGACAATTATGAGGTGTATCTTCTCATGTTGGTAGTCACCATTGTGCTAGAGTGACCAAATTTGACATTGTTGTCAAGCGAGCTTCGAGGGATGAACGTGTGATGGTAAGACATAAAATTTTGACGTTAGAATCATACGTAAATTTCTTGTTTTTTACCCTTGTTCCCTCTTTCATCATTATCCCTATTCTCCCTACTCATCCCCCTATCTCCATTTTCATCTTTTCGCAAAATCCACCCCCCCCCCACCCTGTTATATCCACACCTCCATTGCATTCCCCTTATTTCACTTGTGAGAGAGAGAGAGAGCTTTTGTGTTGTGTTTTTGCATGTTTTTTGAGCTTTCTTGCAAGCTCTAGCATCAACAACAATAGCTGTAGCTACGATGGGTACGATATCTTTGTGCACGCACCTTGAGACAAAGCTCTTTGTCCATTATGAGAGACAAAAAACTGAAGTTTTTGGTAAAACAAAGTGCACCACAATAGACTAAACTATTTGCAAACCATAGTAAACTATACACACCCAAAAAATATTAGATTGTTAGAAAAATTGTGTCTTCTATGTCCATCACAATAGAGAAGTATCTGTCGCTAACAAATAATAGGCATCCCACAACGAACAATCAGTCTATTGCAACAGACAAGCTGTCTGTCATGACAAACGAGTTTGTCACAATAGACTTATCCATTGCGACAAACCTATCCATCACAATAGATACCCCAACCGACAAATAGAACATTTGCATAGTTTCAATCTATCTATGTCCATCACAATAGAGAAGTATCTGTCGCTAACAAACGAGTTTGTCACAATAGACTTATCCATTGCGACAAACCTATCCATCACGATAGATACCCCAACCGACAGATAGAACATTTGCATAGTTTCAATCTATCACAATGGATACCAACCCACGACAGATAGAAGGGTGATAGGCTTTGTCCATCACGCGATAGACAAGTCTCTAGTGTGAAGACACATTTTTCATGATAGACTTCTCCATCGCGATGGACACTGCTGTCCATCATGAAAAATACGCTGTCCATTGCAATAGACAACCAATTTTGGAAATTTTTAGGGTAGGTAAAACTAACCTATTTTGAGCTAAACTTTTGCAAGCAATTGGAACTCCTTAGAAACACTAAAGTAATCCATAGTACGTGGCATGCTTGGGACCATGCATCCTACATGTTGGAGCATTGATTAAAGTAGTTGGCTCAAAGTTGGAAGTCTACAAACTCCCTCAGTCAATTTTTTGTCTTAAGCTAAGCTCAATTAGCACATTGGATCAACCTAAGACTACGATAGGCATGAAAATACTCGAGAATCATTAAATTCTCAAGTTCAAGGCTAATTTAAACTAGATCGAGAGTAACCTAAGTGAAAAAGGACATAGATTGCATGAGGTGAACATTAATTGTTACAGACAAGTGCTCCTTACGACATTATAGTAAGACAAGAAGGTACATTCACAAGAACCTAAAAAGAACAAGTGCTTGTTAATAAAGAACCAAAAATGAGGTTGTACTCAAGAAATTGGACTTATCAGCAAAGCATATGAACCTTAGGTCAAGTAGACATCTAGGATGAGATGGACAAAGCATCAGATCTTCTGAAGTTAGTGTCAAATACACCACTAGGTCATGGGCTCAACTCAACAATTACCCTTACATATTGAGCTCCAAGACCAGTGATTCAGAGATCTCTTTCACCATGGAAAGATCCACATGTAGTTTAGGACTAGCATACATAGGCCTCTGAAGGCCCCTACAAGCCTCAATTGGAGTACACAAGAACCAACAGATTAGGAGCTCGCATTTACGAGGATGGCTTAAGATGATCGTGGGCATATACGACCATAATGACTAATCTTAGAGTCATGTCGAGGTATTTCTGACTATTATTCAACTACGCTTCTCCCTTGTTCATGGGTGCGTTGAACAATAAAAATAAGCAATACATTTCATTGTCCATGGTAGCAGGGAATGAATTTCTGTTTGTGGTTAACATAAGTTGGCTCTACTGATATTCAGAAACGAAAAAAACTCGCATGCCTCTTAAATAATGCAAAACTAAATCCCTGAATATGCCGATCAGAGCCTCTTTACGTTACTACTACACGACACCAACATCACGTTAAACTTGGACAATAGAGCATGCGTTAAAATAGATAAATACAAGCCTAAGGGGTCTTAGATTATAGAATTATAAATGGACTGGTCTTAGAAACACTGGATCGTAAATTTCAGTTCTAGATAGTCACAGCTCATGTACCGTTATGGAGAGGTTTGGGTATTTGTATATAACACAGTATCTGGAATCATTAATGCCACCTCTCTTCTCCACTTTCTCTTCTTTGTATCAAAACCATCATATTTCAAACTACATACCATGAGTTTGGACGTATAGGATGTGTTTGGAAACAGTAAAGCCAAAATGAGAACCCACCCGTGCGACAACTGCTTCATTCATACGTAAAGATAGCTTAAGCCCGTGCGGCAAACTGCTATGCACCCTCATATTTCATTCTACACAAATACTGCTGATCATAAGTAAGCAGAGTTTCAATTGGTTCCACGAGTGCTTGATGTAAGCCTAATATGCCTTTGCTAGATAGATTAAAGAACAACTAAATAATCCGTGGGTCTCCCCATTTCCCACACAAGGGCATTACTGCCCAAGCAACACACGAAAAGAACTGCTTTAAGGCAACGCTCACCCCCACATCAACAGACAAAAGGTCCAACCAATAATCCAAAGCACACGGACATAGTTCAATATTCTCAGAAATAAAAAGTTGCAACCTCAAATGAAGACTTCCTTAGATTTCTACAACCTAATAAGATAGACGTTTGCTGCAATAGATAACTCGGATAATGGGCAACATTCTTCCCGAGGACGATGTATCATTTTCTCAACTATCCTAACCTGTCAAAACGAAATTAACAAATTCTTTCACGCATTTTGACACCTCCGCATATAGATTAAGCATGGACATAAACTATCTTCTCGGCGTTTTTTGTTCATAAAGCATTTAAAATCAATCAGTCGCACCAACTATACTAATGTTTTATACTTTGGAGCACGGAACAGATGTATGCAGCACATGGAAGAGCTGTTGCAATGCAGTAAGGACAAACGAAACTCTAATTGCTATGGACTATTCTCTATTCGCCTTGTCAGGGCGTTCCGTACATGATCGGTAACTGAAATTGAAAACGGCTTATTGATTCGGTTGATCGGCCAAAAAATCGGCTGAACCTATGGAGATAATACAAGTAATACGACTTGAATTCAGTGACAATCATGCCATGGACAGCTTACTTAGGAAAATTACTTGCGAAATTGCAAAGACGCCCGTAAAACATGGTGCACAAAATACCGTGGAACACTGCAAACTGAAAAAGAATGGCACAGTTACACGTTCACAAATGGCAAGGGAACAACAGAACTTCTGCTTAACATTCAAGCAGACATGATTCCAAGATAGCGAAACTACAGAAATACACGTCCATACGAATAAATATTACCCAGAATCACCATTACCTAACATGGCACCTTGACCAACGCCGCAAGGAGACAGACCTGCTTCAATAGATGTTCAAGAGAATCACCGATACGACGCCGAACGCCGAAAACGAACTGTTCACATGTTAAGTCCTTTTGAAACAATTTGCCTAGCCCGACGTGTCAGCAGAGCACATATATTAACCTCCACCAACATAGCGAGGGCAGGCGAGATGTCTCGACTCTAGCTTCCAGGGAACGGGTGAAAGAACGACAGAGTCACGTTCCCCACCAGCAAATAAATAAAGAAGCAACATCCACCATATCAGAAACAATCGCTCTCAGAACTCTCGAACACAGCTACAGTGAATGCCCTAAGTATTTTTCAGTTTTACAGTGAATTCTGAATAATTTTTTTTTTTTAAAGGAAGTTTCGACTACATTCTACTCTTCAAGCTTTAATTAATAGAATAAATAATTCTACAAGTGAAGAGACTTAGCACCCATGGAACCCCAAATTCCACAAAGGAGGGGATGCTTAAAAAACTTTTCGTCCCTCTCATGGGGAGCCCACTTGAGTTTAATTTTGTTGCTCTCTAGGAAGAACACTCAACAATGTCTAAGTGAAAGGAATTTCTTACAATTTGAAATTATTTTGCCTAAAAGGAAAAGATATTTTTCGATCTACCATTTAGGAGGGTTGTCAAAGTTGGCAGCACACCTCTCTTTTCAAATCTTCTAGAGGGCCTCGCCTCTTATAGCATTCCACAATGTTGAAGAACAACCGTTCACTCCAAGCAAGGGGGGTCCTTAGTCCCTCCAAGCAAGGGGGATTGTGGCCAATAAGGAGGTGAATCTTTGAGCAATCCCAAGCATTGAATTTGCTTTGCAATAAGCACCAATCTTCATATTCAACTCCCCTAGCCGAGTCAATGTCCTCAAATCTAATCCATTGGCTTGTGTCTTGATTCCAAAGGTGCTACCACGAACAGAACCCTTTGTTCCAAAGCTTCCTAGATTTTTGGAGGTTCCAAGAATCAACCCCTCTAATGCCTTTGATAGGAAACTAGTCGAATCATTTTGTCTAATACCTACCACCCATTTCCAATCTTCATTGAACTTGACATACTGTTTCATCTTGTTCCAACTCTTCCATAGAGAGAAAACTAAGTTCAAGCCTTTGGGAGTCATCGGCTAGAGGTTGAACAAAAGAATGACAAGATCAAGTCCCTTCAACCTCAAAAGGCCCACCAACCTAAGAGAGCACTTGTTTCTAAAGATCAGTTGGCCCTTGAGGCTTCCCTATTGCTCCATGTGTTAATTAGTCATCTGGCTGCCAACTTATTGGCCAATCCTTCAATGTCAAGAATGCCCAAACCACCTTGGTCTTTTTGCTTATGCAAGTAGTCCATTTAATTTTGGGCGCACCCCTCCTATTAGGCTTTCCCGTCCAGAGAAGATTTTTGCAAAGTCTTTCCAATTTGGCAATCTCTTGGTCCTTCGATCTCCAGCAAGATAAAAAGTAAATAATCGAAAAAAGAAAGAATGTGTTAACCACCATAGCTCGCACAGCTACGTTGATCTGCATAGCTTTCTAGTACACCAACTTGTTATCAAGTTTAGAAAGATCCCAGTTCCATCACTGATCCATTAAAAATGCTGAATCCCATCGAAATGCCTAACATGCAAAACATTTGACCCTTGGGGATCAACTAATAGCCATGGTGAATCAAATATTGATGTGCATGCCCAATAATAGCCTTGAAAGTGATTTTAGAGTGGTTAATTTAGGAGCCCTATGTCTCACAAAAGGTATTAAGGCACACCATAAGGTATCAATGTTGGTCAGATCGATTTGCAAAAAAGCATTCGTGTGATCGACAAAGAGTATCATGATCATCTAGTCTTGATTGAGCGAAAGAATGAGGCCTTGAATAAGACCTAAGCGAGCATAATGTTTAACCAGGCAATTGAAACTATCAGCACCAATTGCAAAAAGAAGAGGAGTCAAGGGGCATCCTTGTCTCATAGAACGTTGTCGTCGAGGTTTTCTCTCCTCTCTCACTCATGAAGACCTATGGGAAACACATTCAGTGAAGGTAGCCATAATTCTCCGAGAAGTCCAAGATGCATCAAGGATGTCAAAGGGAGTTCACATGCAAACTTTGAAAGAAATCAAGCAAATCTAGAGTAGCAATCAAAGCTGGTCAAATTTTGGAAATTATGGCAAAAATTTCAATGTCTCCAAATCACATGAAAATTCATATACTTTTAAAGCCTATCAAAGGCAGTCTATAGCCTGAATTTCACATGAAAATGGATTTTCTAGCACATTGACATGCCATGTGCATTTTGTAAAAAATGTAATTTTTCCACTTAGACCCTACAAAATCTTGTATAGGAATTTTTGTTAGTGATATGGTTTGGCATGTATAAAGATCATATGTGGCTACATAAATGTACAAATTTTCAAGGCTATCAGAGCTTCCTAGGCACCTTAATGCCACCTTGCAAACTTCCAAATGTAGTCAAACTTGTATAAGAGAGATTCAGATGGGAGTTTTTTCTGCATAATCCTAAAGGAGATCCTTCAAAACATAGCCCTACAAATTTTCATCTTCATCAAAGGTTATTTGGAGGGTCAAAGAGCACAAAATCTAGTTTTCAAGGTCATCGCAGTTTCCTAGAATAAGAAAATTGAAGGCTTGAAGGATTGACACATGGCAAACAATGATTGAACCATGTTGTACAGTCAAGATGAGCACACATTCAAGGTAGAAGATGCACTAAAGCATAAAGCAAGGAGGATCCACGAGTTTTTTTCATCGGATAAGCCTTTTTTGATGGTCAAAGATCAATAATGCAAAGTTCGTCCAAAAATATTTGCTTATCTTATCCAAATTGATGTCAACACTAATCGGATGGTCCATATTAGCCCCAAATCCAATGGTGGAGAATGAATGCGCCTAATTTTTCCCCCTTGGCCCTAGATATCATATAAAGAACCAATCTTAGCCTTCCATTTGATAAATCCAATGGTTGTAATGAAAAGCAGTTGATCTTAGGGTTGAGAGTTGATTTCTCTAGATCCAAGGACCCAAATTCTTTCAAAAAGCTATAAAAATCCCCCTCCAAACTCATAGAGCATCATTGTTAGGCATCCTTTCCAACACATGGTTTCCTTGAAATGATCACCCTCAGTTGAGCATGTGAGGATCCAAGGTGGGCTAGTAAGAGCATAGTTCCTAGAATCAATTTTAATTTAGACTTCCAATCTAGGATAGGCTCATAAACCCAATTTCTCTTTCTTTGCTCACCCTTAGTGGAGCGTGTGAGTGAGTTAGAGTTGGTTTTATGAGTCTTAGACTTCTTTAGAAACACATTACGATCCTAGAAACACATAGGGTCAATGAGGTGGAACATATCCTCTTACGTGTGACATTCGGTTGACCTGTCATGGTGAGAGGGTCATGCGGACCACCTTTGACCAATAGAATGCTTGACCTATCACAACATTCATTTATATGTATGTCATTAAAATATCTTCTAGTTCATGTCTCTTGTCTCCTGTCTCTTAGTCTCTTATATGTTTTTACACGTCTCCTTCTATCTCTTTCTATGTGTGAGAAGGCTCTGCAGTCTTGCGTTGAACCAGTGAGGATGATCCATTGAGATTGAGAGAATAATTTTCTATTCATTCATAAATCATGACCCATATGCATTCATACCACCCAAAACCACCCACGCATATGTTTCACATTTGAAAGTGTATAAGGAGCTCCATTTTTGGACCATTCTTCCTTTCGAATTTGATTCATGTGTGTGGTTTTGTTTTCGTTCTCATCATGCATACATCTAGAAAGAACCCATGCATATGAATTAAATCTGGAAAGTGTATAAGAAGCTCCATTTTTTTGGACCATTCTTCCTTTCCAAATTGACTCATGTGAATCGTTATCTTTTGTCCTCGTCATTTATGTTCATGTGTTTGATTTCAAAAAGGAGATGCTCAAAGAATTCTATCTTGAGGATTATAGCCAACATAATCGGGATAGATTCTTACGATGGGTCAATTCCCCAAAGTCTAGTAGCTTTATTACTCACTTACAAAATGAGTATATTAGACGCTATGAACAACTTCCTGATGAGGATAAGATAACTTTGGAACCTAATCTTGTGATCAATTTTCTTAAGCTTCTTCATCCTGAAACTCGTAGTGAAGTTGAACAGCGATTAGAAGAGCCAGATAAGCGCTATGGTCTTACTGACAATTGTCAAAAAGTGCGTAAAGTAGTAGAGGTTGTAGCCCATAGACATCAAAGATAATCCATGTTTTATAAGCAAACTAGTCTTCCTCAAGATAGCCTTCCACAAACTAAGGAGCAAGTTAGAGAACAATCACATGCTATGATTTTGTACTCTACTCCTATTCCTCAAATGATGGAGCCTACTCAAGGATTTAAAGTAGACCCAAATAAAGTGTAGTTGAACAATCTCAAGTGGAAATTCTCACTAAGCAAATGGAAAGTCTTATTGCTACACAATCCAATTTGGCCAAGACTGTAGATGCTTTACAATCTAATTACATCAAAACTTTCCAAAATCAAATGAACCCAATGTCTTTTCAAGAGCCTAATCAACACGTTAAAGCTCCCCAAAAAAATCCACAAGTAGCTCCATTCAAGCATATCAAATTCCTCCAATGCATAATCCTTCAATGCAAAATCCTCATCCTCATGTGCAAAATCCTCAAATGTATCAAAACATGTATTATCAAGCTTCTCAAATAGCTTTTCACCTCAAATACATCGATTGCCTTATCAAAATCCTAATTATCCTGTTGAAGCAATATCTTATCGACAAAATCCTCAATTTCAAAATTTTCCACCACAAGTTAGTCCTTGGTGTGATTCGTTAGAGCTCTTTTTGAGAGATTGTGAACTATTGAAGGCTGCTAAGGAGCAACGACTAGTAATAGAAATAGACAAGAAAATCAATGACTATCGATCTAGGCTACCTTTGCAAGGAAACTATGGTAAGGGAGGAATGAAAAAACAATATGAAAATGTAACCATAATGGATGTAGAAACTAGAGGGGCGAAACTAGAAGCTATTGATGAACAAGAAGTAGGATCAGTAAACCCACAAAGGAAGTTGACTTTTTCGTAGAGACTTTAGTAAGAGCACGAGATGAGATAAGGAGAATAACGGCTTGGGAGTCACCGATATAAGATCAATCTCTTATTTCTCACATATCAAATGTAGAAGAAAAACGAAGAAGAGATGAAACTGAGCCTAGAGAAAAAAGAGTGACTCGAAAACAAACCTCAGAGGGAATAGAAACCATCATAGAGCAAGGAGAATCATCACAACCCAAAGATAAAAAACAAGAACCACAACCCAATGAACAAAAACAAGAAGAGAAACAAAAAGGTGAGAAGACAAAGCAAAGAAAAATGGAACCAAAGCCTTTAGAGAAACAAGAACAATCAAAACAAACTCAAGACCAAACACAAGAACATGAACAAAAACAAGATCCTGAGCAAAAACAAAAGAAACCAAAGAGAAAACCTAAAGCCATCTTGATTTCAGAAATTGAGAGAAAAATAGATCCTATGGAGATTTTAGATGATATTTTTCTTAAGAGTCAAGTGACTTTATCTTTAAAACAAGTTTTCTCTATTGCAAAGTCTTTTTTAAAGATAACTTTATCGACCTAATTAAAAGGAAGAGGTTTCCGCTTAATCTAGATACTCAGATGCAAGATTCTCTAGATCAAGATCAAGCTATGAGTGAAGCCTTAAACTTTGATGAATCTGATGAAGAGGACCTTGATGATGATGAAGTAAATATTAATAAAAATTTCTTAGGATCTATATCAACCTGATCATGAAAATCATGAAAGAAATCCTGAGAGTCACTCTAAAAGAAAATTTTGGTCTAGAGGTACATCAGAGATGCATGTTAAAATAGGAAATGACAAGAACACTATCATTGTAAATGCATTATTAGATTTCAGCTCCGAAATCAATGTGATTTCAAGAGAAGTCTATGATAAATTTTGATGGCTCATAGATAAAGATTATGGATGGCATATGAAAAGTGCAGATAATGGTGTAGGTACCCTGTATGGAGCTTGTGTTAGTGTGCCCATATCCATAGGAGTAATCACAGAAGAATTTCACTTTTTCATTCAAGATAACTGCTCCTATGAAGATATCTTAGGTCAGCCCTTTATTTGTGAGAGTCGTATGGAAACTAAAGCCATGGATGATGGGTCTACCTATGCTAGAATTAAGTCTAAGGATGGAATGCAATCACTTCAAGTCATGACGGTAGGAGTGAATCATCCTAGGAATCGATTGTCAATTAGAAAGAAACCTATTGTTACTCAAGGTCATGAGCATGCTTGTAGTGATTGTGCACCTCGATTCATGTTTGGAGCTATATACCATCAAAATTTTGGATAGGATCCATTGTTGAGCAGGACAATAGTGGACATTCTCGCAACAAACCAACTTGTACGATAGTTTGTCACTTTGTTTCCCACATTCTAGACTAGATTTCCTTCATAAGAGTCAATTGTCCAAATCTTTTATCCAAAAAATCCAAAAAAATTATAAAACCAACAAAAACATGGAACATGATGAGAACATTGTGCATGTGATTGAGACATCTCATTGTTTCTCTACTCTCGAGGAGTTAGAGTTATGAATTTAGCAAAATTCTAATTCCCACATTATTCTTCTTTCTTCCCTTCATGAGTATGCTCTAATCCAAGAGTATGCTTGCAATGTTGACAAGTGCTCAAAATTTAACCAATCACATGATGCCTTAGTTGAAACAAAGTACAAAACTATTGAAAAGAAAATCAAACCCACAGCTCAACCATTACCCCAAGGAAGTAACGAAAAAATTATTGATGTGAAAAACGATCTAGTTCTTTGGGATAAGAAAAACATAGGACATACATTCACAGATGAGACAATTAAACATGTGAAAATTGGTAGAGATGATGACTTTCTTTTGCCAACAGAGAGAGATGAATTTGAGAGATTCATACATAGCCATGGAAAAGACTTTACTATGTATCTTCATGAGGTTGGATGTGCAGATCCAAAGCTAGTTCCACCCATGATTATCTTTACTATTCCACATACTCCATGGAATCTTCACCCTATACCAATTCCAAAGGCTCGCCTACCGGAGCTGATGAAACTACTTAAGGAGAAGATAAACATGAGAATTTTAGAGCCATCTTTTGCACCCTACTCAAATAGATGGTTCACTATGCCTAAAAAGAATGGGAAACTACGTTTTATTCAAGATCTCCAACCCGTCAATGAATTCACCATAAAGAATGTAGGAACATGACCCATTGTAGATGAGTTTGCTAAATCATTTTCAAGTCATTCTATCTAATCAATGGGTGATTTATATTTTGGATATGACCGATTCCAATTAGCAATTGATAGTCCTGACATAACCACAATGAAAACTCCTCTAGGCTTAGTGCAAGTGTGTACTTTACCTCAAGGAGCGACTAATCATGTGGCTTATATGATGAGTGTTATGAATATGGTCTTACATGATTTTATCCCTCATATAACCATGTCATTCATTAATGATATTCCAATTAAGGGGAGTGAGAACGTGTAAAGGGCATTACTTTAGATTCATCTAGATGTTGTAAATTTGTTCTTGACCATATCTCTTATTGTGAAAGAATATTTCAATGATTTGAAGAGGTAGGTCTCACATTTTCCATAGAAACATCTGTTTTTGGTATCAACGAGGTTCTTATTGTTGGACATTTATGTGGTCATTATGGTCGAAAGCCATACCCACAAAAAGTTGATGTCATTAGCAAGATTTCTGAAACGTGTAACAATGTGAGTGGGGTACGTAGATTTCTTGGTGCTTGCATCTTTTATGTTATTTGGATCCCACACTTTGCTCATGTTGCAGATTGTCTCTATGATTTGTTGAGGAAGAAACGAAAATTTATTTGGACTGACAAACACACACAAACTATGTGTAAATTGAAGAAATTGTTGCTTGAAGCTCCCATCCTTAAGCGTGTAGACTATTCTATTAACAAACCTATTATATTGACTGTTGATACTAGTCCTATTGGTATAGGTTGGGTCATAAGTCAAGATGATAGTGAAGGGAATAGATATGCAATTAGGTTTGGGGCTAAAATTTTACATGAAACACAACGAAAGTATCCACATATCAAACAAGAACTACGGGGCTTGGTAACAACTTTGAAAATAGACAAATAATATTTCATTGGTGCAAATGTCAAAGTTGAGACTCATTGTTTGCCTCTCATTGGAATGATAGCCAATTGTTCATCTCCTGATATAGCCATGCTTAGATGGATCTCATATATTAAGTTCATAAATCCTAAGTTAGTTCATATTTCAGGTAAGTCAAATTCAGTTGCTGATATGTTATCGAGAGTTAGATTTGATGATGATCTTGAAAGTGATCTAATAAAGAATGTGAACTTAGTTGACTATGTTCCACATATATATGAGTATGAGCAATTTCATGAGTCTGAGTACAAAGATGAATGGAGAGACATAGGAAAGTAATTGAGTAAACTGCAACCATTACCTAGCGGGACTACGAATAGATTCTGTAACATTAGGAAACGAGCTTACAATTCTTTCCTATGTATTGGGTATCTTTGGAGACATGCTAATGGTAAGGTTAAGAATCCACAATGAGTCCTAAGAAAGCGAGGTCTTCAATTGCAAGTAATGAAGGAAATGCATGAGACATTATGGGCACGTCATAAAGGATTTTTTGGAACATATGAAAAAAATTAGAAGTACCTATTATTGGCCTAAGATCTATGTTGACATTAGTAACTATATTTCTACATGTTCTACTTGTCAACTTCATTCGTCAGTCAAACATAGAGATCCTTTGCATCCTACTTATCCATCTTGTATTCACTACAAGTGGGTAGTAGATCTTGTAACTATGCCTAAAGGTATTGACAAAATGTGTTACATTGTACTTGAAAGAGAGGACTTAATTAATCATGTAGAGGGACGTGCACTATGATCTAAGACCACATCCAATGTTTGCAGATTCTTGCTTGAAGATGTCATAAGTCGCTTTGGGTACATAGAGAAAGTAGTTGTCGATCGTGGAGAGTTAAATGTGAGAGAAGCTAAAGAGTTCTTTGAACATCATGGTATTCGTTTGTCTCTCACTACTGCATATAATCCAGAGACCAATGGTAAAATAGAGAGAGGGCATCCACCTATTGTGAAAGCCACATCTAAAGCATGTAATGATGACATTAAACAATGGCCTAGATCCTTACCCTTTGCACTTTGAGCAGATAGAATGATGTGCACATGTACCACAAGGTATATGCCCGCGGAACTCATATACTGTCAAAAACCGTTGTTTCCAATTCAGTCTCATTTTTTGCATGGTCAAATTTGCCTTGGTTTGAAAACATGTCTACTGATTATCTTTTGAGTTTGTGCATTAAATAGTTAGAACAGGGTAAATTGATGATGCTATTGAAAAATTAAGAGAATCTGGAATGGAGAACAAGCATTATTTTGATAAAACTCATTGATTGCATCCTAAGCCGAGTTTGAGCCATACATTGTATCAAAAGTCAACAACAATGGTACATATGCTCTTTGTGAATTAAATGGTATTGCATTAAAAACTTTGATTGCAGGTAAAAGGATAAAGCTATTCAAGAAACATGATAATGATGAGTACATTTTGGATGAGTGTTATCGTTAGTGTCCATGTGAAAGTCCAAATGGCCACTAGACACTTCCTTGTATATGTTCTTTAATAAAACATATAGTGCCCTAGTCACTCACAGACTGTAAGCTCGACCGCATCTGTAAGACCTAAGAATTTTGTATTCGTGCTCCCTGTGTACTGTGTTTGCTATGTATTCTGCAACATCTATGCGAAGTACTGTGTGCGGCCTAAGGAGCTTTGTTTTCTACTCTGAGCATATCATCGTGGAGCTCTCAAGAAGGAGAGCACATTGTAATGCATCAGTGTTGAAATACTTCATTGGTATCGTAGCAGTTTGACGCAAAAAGATTTGTTCCTGCGAGCGAAGTGAGCACCCCCCCAAGGCTTTCTCCAAGGCGTACGACTAAGGTGGCAACCAAGGCATAGAACTTGGCATACCTTGTCATCCGAGTCACTAAAGACATCGTTGGTGCCATTGGTTGCACGCGAGGGAGGACCTCAACGATCAAGGAAGATAGAGGATCCCGGTACTTCCTAGGAGGTCACCCATCACAGTATTGTTCCTCCCAGAGCTCACTTAACCGTGTCAATCTCTTGCCATTAAGCTACACTCTTGTGGTGTCTCAAGCAGGGGAAAGAATAAGTTTGACATTACCTTGAACATGTTTTGGTTCCTCAAGCTTCATTCTTTGCTTTTCAAAGCCTGTTTCTGAAGCATTTTTGGGTGTCTTTCGGAGCCATTTTGGAGTACTTTTGCACATAGTTCTCTTCACAGAGGTCCATGAACATAAAAAAGAGTGTTCTTTGTACTTCTCCGACAATAAATATCAACCTTCGGGGTTGTCTTTTCAGCCACACTCGCAAAACTACAGGTTTCTGGAAAGGTTTTCAGTTTTGGTGGGAGCAATTGTTGCAAATTTATGAAGTTCTTTTGAGCCTAAAACATCAGAGTTGACAGAAGGTGTTGTTGGCTAGTTTTTGGGTTGTGCATTCAGCCCTTTAGTGTCATTTTACTACATAAATTGAGCACATACACACCATATACGCTTCTGTGGATACCGCTTATGTACGTCCATGTGGTCATCGATATAGCGGTTACGTTCATGCATAAAGCTTTTTATGTTTGAAAAAGAGGGTCCTGGTGAGGTTTTCTTAACTAGGAGACACCCAGATGTTCTGGGTCTCTTCGGTGATGCAAGTGGAAGACTTACCCAACCTCGCCATAGGAGATGTATGATGGTTGTTCATAGGTGGTCGATAAGCCTAGTTGGCTTCTATTGGGTAACTGATTATATGCAGTGGAGTCAGTGATTCACTATGCAGATAAACATGTCAGTACTTGCAGTTTTATGATATTTTGACACTAGTCATATGCTCATTTTGTAGAGGATACTCTGGCAAAATTTTTCCAAATTCTTGGTTTAGTCAACTATACAGTGGTTGATTTACTCTTTGATACACTTATTCGTTGGTGTTTGCACTCTTCTAGCTCCATTATCATTCTATTCAGTTCTCTACCATCATGGCATCAGAGGTCTGAAGCACATCTGGTGGATCAGGTTCCAGTGCTAGTGTTCCGAGGAGGAGCTATAACTTGCAGGGCAAAGACCATTTTGAGATCCGAAAATTTGATGGCACAAATTTTGCTCTATGGAAGAATCAAATTAAAGATGTGCTGATTCAAAGGAGGCAAGGGAAGCCAGTAAATGGGATTTCAAAGAAGTCTGCTGACATGGATGAAGATGATTGGGATGAGTTAGATGAAATGGCGAGGTCTACCATTCGCTTACACCTAGTAGATAATGTTTACTTTACGATATTAGATTGTGAAAGTGTAGAGGAGCTTTGGCAGACGTTATGCAATACATATGAAAAAGAGACGGCATCAAATAAAGTGTATCTGATGAGAAAAATATATGACCTTTGCATGAAGGACACAAACAGTGTTGCTGCTTATCTAAATGAGTTTGATGCTATATTCTCCCAGTTATAGGCTCAGAAAATGGATATGGATAACGAAATGAAAGCAATATTGCTGTTATGCACCTTGCCATCATCATGGGATACATTTTGCACAGCTATTAACAATAGTGCACCAGATGGTAAACTCGTCTATGATGACATATGTGGAGCACTCTTGAGTGAAGAGATTCATAGAAAATCTATGGTTGGCACTCAGAGTGGAGATGCATATAATGTTCGTGATTCTTACCAAGGAAAGAATCAGCAACGTGGCAGGAGCAAGAACAAGGAAAAGAATGGTCAACAGAATAAGAGTAGAAATAAATCAAGGAATAGGGATATTGAATGCCATGAAGAAAGACTGCTATGCATTACAGAATGCTAAAGGTAAAGGACAGAATGTTGATGGGCATGTTAAACAGTTACCTGCACCATCTACTTCAACTGTGAATAATGAAGAAATTAATGCTATTTTTGATGATGCTAATGTGTTGACATTTGATAGTACTGTGCCATCTAAGGTGCTTATGGCTGATTCTCTTTCCCACACATGGCTGTTAGATTCTGGTGCTTCTTTTCATGTGACACCACATAGAGAATGGTTCTCTAATTATGCAGCAAAGTCTCTTGGTACCGTGAGACTTGGTGACTCTTACCAGTGTGATGTTGTGGGGATTGGAGATGTGGTTGTGTAGTTTATGATGGTTTGAAAATTCACTATGCATAATGTATGCCATGTACCTTAGTTATCACGTAGTTTGATGTCAATTGGTCAACTTGATGACCTTGGTTACAAGGTGGTCTTCTATGCTCAGTCATTTCACATATCAAAGGGCAATATGGTTATTGCAAAAGGAAGCAAAGTTGGCTCACTTTATCCTTTATTTGTATCACAGAAAGAACACTTGTTAGCTGTTACTGAATAGCCTATGGCTTGTATTTGGCATGGTCATTTGGGCCATATATATTGTAGTGGAATGGAAAATCTTTCTCGTTCTGGCTACTTACCTGTGTTATCTTTCTCCGATTTTTCATTTTGTGAGCATTGTCAATATGGAAAGCAAACCAGAAATGTGCATAGAATGCACATTGACTCTTCAATTCAGCCTTTAGATCTCGTTTATACATATGTGTGTGGTCCTATGCCCACTAGGTCCTTAGGTGGTTCTCTCTACTTTGTCACTTTCATAGATGATGCTACTAGAGAAGTTTGGGTATATCCTATCAAATCGAAGGATGAGGTACTCGCTACTTTTAGAAAATGGCTTGCTTCAGTTGAGACTGAAAAAGGAACTAAGCTTAAGGCTTTACGTTCAGATAATGGGGGTGAGTATACCACACATGAATTCAACCTTTTCTATCAGTCTAGAGGGATTCGTAGAGAGTTTACAGTTCCTTATACCCCATTACAGAATGGTGTAGCTGAGAGGATGAATAGAACTATTCAAGATAGAGTAGTCTCTATGTTGCATCATGCAAACCTCTCACAAGGCTTTTGGGTAGAAGCAGTATTGACTGCAGTTCATGTCATTAACCTTTCACCTAGTACTACCAAAGGTCTGAAAGTGGCTCAAGAGTTGTGGACAGGGAAGCCACCATATTATGATCATCTTTGAGTTTTTGGGTGTGAAGCATATGTTCATATACCCAAGAATCTTAGACAAAAGTTGGACCATAAGTCAAAGAAATGCATTTTCCTTGGATATGGTCGAGAAGGATAATTTGGATATCGCTTATGGGATCCTGAAACATGGACAATGATTAGAAGTAGTGATGTCATTTTCAATGCATCTAAGATCATAAACAGCCCATCAAGGAGGTTGAAGTGAGAAGAGTGGTGTTTGAGGATACTAGTCCTCTGGTTAGCATGCATAAAAATGTTGCACATAGGGATGTTCAAGAGATTATCCATTCAGATCAGTCTGCACATGTTCCTGTTCAGCAACTATTGAGACGTTGTGCATGTGTCTCACATCCACCTCATAGATATGTTCCAAGTTTAGACTTTGTTATGCTAATAGATGCCGATGAGCCTTCTTGCTACAAAGAGGCTATGCAGATAGAGGATCATGTCAAGTGGGAGCGTGCCATGAAGAGTGAGTTGGATTCTATTCACAAGAATGGTACTTGGGATTTAGTAACTTTGCCAAAGGACAGGAAAGCTTTACCATGTAAATGGGTATATAAGCTAAAATTCACATCAGATAGTGCTTCTCCAAAGTATAAAGCATGACTCATTGCAAAGGGTTTTAAGCAACAACATGGTGTTGATTTCGAGGAAATCTTCTCTCTAGTGGTCAAGATGAGTACCATGCGCATGTTGCTTGGATTCGTTGCAATGGAGGACTTAGAGATAGTCCAAATGGATGTGAAAACTGCTTTCTTGCATGGAGATCTTATAGATGAGTGTTGATATATTTAGGTAGTGATGTGTGTGAACACTCTAGGACCGTCGGGGCACTTTTTTCCCTCTTTAGGAGGTTTTTCCCCCCGGCTTGTATATACGCCTATTGCCCTAATGGGCTACTTATCTTTGTACATTCTCTAGTAATACATTCAATCTTGTGTGTTGTGCTCCAAGCATCTTCTTCTTCCTTGTGATGTTCGCGTGCTTCCGCAGACGTCTAACTCCAACAATTGGTATTAGAGCAGGTCACCGCTTCATCTAGGGCATCGTCGACACTCCTCCGGTTGTAGTCTCAGATTCGCATGAAATTTGGTGAGCATACTCAGGGTGTTTCAGTAATCAAAACGGCTTCGCTCTCTGGTGTCGAAATCGCGATCTGAGCTCGTTTTGGCCTCCGAACACACTACCGTAGCGCTTGTGCAAGCTATTTCGTCTTTTTGTGCCAAAGGTATATACCTGTTTCGATTCGCCAGTATAAGCGTCTCGAAGTCTGCTACAGGTTTAGCAGAACTCGTCTGGGCAATTCCGTTCAACTTTTTGAGATACACTCAATTTTTTGCATCAAGCTATTTTAGTCACCGGCCATGGCTGAAAGCAGTGATGTATTCCGTATGTTGGTTGTTGAGGATAAGTTGGATGGTACCAACTACCCATTATGGGCTTATATGATGCGACATGTATTGGTTTCAAAAGGACTGTGGAACATTGTGCAGGGTGTTGAAAGACGTCCTGTTTGTTAGAGTATGATCAATGTCTACCCCTCATGATTGTATGCACATTTTGTAAGGCCCCCTTTATGAGGAGAAGCCAAGCGTGCATTACCCAATTGATGGGAATCCCAACTTGAATGTTGGATGAAGGTCATATTGGACCATGTAAGATATTATAAGGAAAGGGAGTTACCAGGGTCCCCAATTGTGGGGTCCGGGGCAGCGGTGAGCAGCCCCGGCTGGGGGGTCCAAGAGAATATTCCATGGAATATTCCCTATCGGAGTCAGAAATCATTTATATTTGTTAGGTCGGTTCAACCAGTCTAAGCCGTGTATGGCAATTACGCGGGCAGTGGCCGCCCACGCTCTACCGCCCATGTATAGCCGTCCATGGCAGGCCACCCATGATCCTATATATACATGACTTCTGCACTACCTAAGACATGGAGTTGAGCCAGCATACCTCTACCTTGTATCTCCCTATCTAGAGTTGTCTAGATCACCATTTAAGCTCTACCTTGAGAGCGCACGGGTGGACAACGCCATCATCTTTGTACTTGCTGCTAGTAGAAAATTGTTGAGATTCTCCTATATCTGTTATCTTCTCTGCTATTGCTCCTGTGTTATATTGCGTAACTATTGTCTTACACTGTTACACTTGCGACTACAGGTACTACAAATACAGGTGCTGAAGCTGACGGAGATGGTGTCGAAGATGATATTCTGCAGATTCCTGTTCGTGCTGTTGTTTCTATTGCACCTACTGCAAAGCAAATTCGTTGGGATGGAATAGATGCTCAAGCACATGCATTGATAGCTTTGTCTGTTAAACGTGCTATTATTCCTCACATTCGCTCTTGTAGAACAACAAAGGGTGCTTGGGATACACTTACCACATTGTACCAGGCTAGGAATGAGGCTTGTGTTGCTTACCTCCGAAAACAGTTGGAGAGTGAGCACATGAATGAAGGTGATTCTATGGACAGTTTTCTAACAAAGATCAAAGACTTGAAGGAACCATGGATTTCTGCTGATGAGGTTATACCAGATAGCTCACTTGTGCATACCTTTCTGAATGGTCTTCCTGATTCATATCAGAGTTTTGCTTCTACTCTTCGATTGATTATGAAAGGCAATCCAAATGCCTTGTCATTTGAGGAGTTAGTCTCTGTTCTGTTACAGGAAGATCAGTCCAGGTAGAATAGGTCCATTATGCGTGTTGCAGATCAAGCTTTCCTGGCTAGTCAGAAGGGCAAAGGAAAATGGAGCTCTTCTACTAGTAAGCAAAAATCTGCAAATGCTGCACATTTGAAGAACCAGGATAAAGATGAGAAGAAATCAGAAAAGCAGAAATTGTTTTGCAAGTACTGTAAAGGGAATGATCATATTATAAAGAACTGTCCAAAATTGGCTGCAAAAGAGGCAAAGAAAAAGGAGGTTGGAATGGTTGTTGTAGAAGCCTCTACACCAAAAATAGAGTCTGCTAATCTTGTGCAGGAAGAAGAATGGGCATTCACTACTGTTTGCAGTTTTGACCCATCTTCTCATGAGCAGTGCATGTCTACAGTGGACTCAGATGTTTGGTACTTTGACAGTGGGGCGACCAAACATATTACATCGCAACGCAGTTTCTTCTCTTCACTCGAGCCTGCCCCTACATGGAATACTGTCACATGCGCCAACAACTCCTCTTATCCTGTTATGGGAGTTGGTAAGATCATTCTGACTACTGCTGATGGTAGTTCTTTCACCTTGTCAGATGCTTTATTTGTGCCAGGGATCAAGAAGAATCTGTTATCAGTTTCTGCATTAGCCAAGATTGGCTTGGTTGTGAAATTTGTTGATGGCAGATGTACTGTTCATGATCTGTCAAATGGCGATGTTATTATTGGTTCTGGCATTTTATGTCGTGGGCTGTATAAGCTCATAGACTATGAAAGATCTGTGAATGATTCGGCATGTGCAGTTCATGATTCTCAGGCTATGTCAGATGCAAAGCTTTGGCATGCACGCTTTGGTCATCTGAATTTTGCTAGTTTGCTACACCTGTGGAAATCTGATATGGTGTCTTCTTTTCCCAAGCTTGAGGTACCTGGAAAACATGTATGTGAAGGCTGTATTTTGGGCAAAATGCAGCGTTCCTCCTTTCCAAAAGATGGTTCAGTTTGGGCTACGCAGAAATTGCAGCTTGTACATATTGATGTCTGTGGTCCTATACAGACACCTTCTTTTGGAAACTATCTTTACTTTGTGACTTTCATTGATGATTTTTCCAGGCATGCATGGGTATATCCATTGAAGGCAAAGTCCGAAGTGTTTTTGTGCTTCAAATAGTTTTTGGTTTTGGTTGAGAATTTGTCAGCATGTAAAATGGGCACCCTCCGTTCTGATCGAGGGGGGGAATATATGTCTTCTGATTTTAATGCATTTCTGGCTGAACATGGGATAAAACACCAGTGTACAGTGCCATATACATGTCAACAGAATGGAGTTTCTGAACGGAAGAACAGGTCACTCATGGAGATGGCGAGGTGTATGGTCAAGAGTCAGGCTTTACCACATAGTTTCTGGCTTGAGGCTGTCATGTGTGCAGCATATGTACTTAACAGGTGTCCCACTAAAGTGCTGCAGTCTATCACTCCATATGAGGCTTGGCATGATCGCAAGACATCTGTTTCTCATCTGCGGGATTTTGGTTGTTTGGCATATGCACTAGTGCCTCAACAACATCGTAGAAAATTGGATGATAAGGCAGTAAAATGTATTTTTGTTGGGTACAGTTCTGAAAGTAAAGGCTATCGTCTGTATCATCCACATACTAAATGCATTCTGGTTAGCCGTGATGTTGTTTTTGTGGAAGATGCTATTCAGCCATTACTTTCATGTACTAAGGAGACATCTGTTAGCTCCAAAGACATGTATGATACTTTGATGCCTCTTTTTATAGGTGGACAGTCTACTGCTGGTCCTAATGAGGCAACTTCTCAGCCTTTGCAGGTTTCATGTGATGATGCAGATCATCCCATTTTTTATGCAGATTTACATGATGCACTTTTTGATGAGAGAGCTGATATTGAGGAGGCAAAAACTATGCCAAAATGGCTTGTGCAAACTTTGCGTGACAGCAAATTAGATGCACCTTTGTCATATCGTACTCGTCCAGGCTCTCATAGTGCCTCCTTTGCATCAGATTGCTATGCTATGGCTGCATCTAGTCTCTGTGATGAGAATGAGCCTGTTTCTTTTGATGAAGCACAAAATTCAAAAAATTGGATGGCTTCTATGCAATCTGAATATGATGCTATAATGAAGAATGGTACTTGGTCTTTATGTGACTTGCCTCCTGGGAAGAAAGCCATTGGTACTAAGTGGGTATACAAGCTAAAGCATAAACGTGATGGTACAGTTGACAGGTATAAGGCTAGGCTTGTTGCAAAGGGTTATGCACAGGAAAGAGGCATTGATTTTGATGAGACCTTTGCACCCACATGTCGTATGACTACTGTTCGGAGCATCTATGCACTTGCAGCCCATCATGGTTGGAATATACATCAGTTGGACATTAAAACTGCATTTCTGAATGGTGACTTGCATGAAGAAGTGTATGTTTTTCAACCTCGTGGTTTTGTGCAGAAAGGGCATGAAAACCAGGTGTGCAGGTTAAAGAAGGCATTATATGGTTTAAAGCAAGCACCATGTGCTTGGTATGAGAAGATACATGCCTATCTAATTGCACATGGTTTTGTGAACAGTCCAACTGAGAGCACCTTATATGTTAAGCGTGCTAATGATGTGCTTTTGATCATTTTTGTCTATGTTGATGACATGTTGCTCATTGGTCCTATTGAGAAGCATATTGCTGATTTTAAGGCTGATTTGCATGCCTCATTTGAGATGTCTGATTTGGGGCATTTGCATCACTATTTGGGCATTCAGTTTATGCAAGTTGATGGTGGATTGGCTTTGTGTCAAACGAAATATATTGACACATTATTGCTGCATTTTGGCCTTGAAGACTGTAAGCCTATTGCCACTCCTATGGAGACAGGTTTACGATTGAGTCTTCATGATGCTGGAGATGCATTTGATGTTGTCCTCTATCAGCAAGCTATTGGATGCTTGATTTACTTATGCATTACTCAGCCAGATATTCAGTTTGCTGTCTCATAGATGAGGAGGTTTATGCATTGGCCAGGTGTCAAGCATTGGCAGGCGGTTAAGCGCATCCTTCGCTACTTGAGTGGTACTCGGCCACTTGGGTTGTTTTATCCCAAGGGGGGATCACTACCGCCAGATTTGCATGCTTTTGCTGACTCAGACCGGGCTGGTTGCTATGACACTCGTGTGTCCACTAGTGGCTTTTGCTTCATGCTTGGTAGCTCATGTATATCTTGGTTGAGCAAGAAGCAGCCTACTGTGGCCACTTCCAGTTGTGAGGCTAAGTATAGGGCAGCTTTCACAGCTACTGTTGAGTGTGTGTGGCTCAGACGCCTTATGGCTGATTTGGGTGTTGGTCAGTCCTCTGCCACCACCATCTTCACTGACAGTCAGAGCGCATTGGCAGTTGCGAGGAACCCTGTGTTCCATGCTCGCACTAAGCACATTGAGGTGCATTATCATTATGTCAGGGAGAGGTTCTCTGCTGGGGAGATCAGCTTGGCATATGTGCCCACGTAGGAGAACATTGCAGACCTTTTCACGAAGGCTCTGCCTAGGGAGAGGAGAAGTTTGAAGCTTTTCGCAAAGCTTTGGGCTTACTTCCTTTCGTGGAGTGATTTCCACATAGCTTGGCACCACTTTATACATGAGTACCAGCTCCTTGTTCACCGCATCACTCCCAAGGGGGATTTGTTGATATATTTAGGTAGTGATGTGTGTGAACACTCTAGGACTGCCGGGGCACTTTTTTCCCTCTTTAAGAGGTTTTTTCCCCCGGCTTGTATATACGCCTATTGCCCTAATGGGCTACTTATCTTTGTACATTCTCTAGTAATACATTCAGTCTTGTGTGTTGTGCTCCAAGCTTCTTCTTCTTCCTTGTGTTGTTCGCGTGCTTCCGCAGATGTCTAACTCCAACAATGAGTTGTATGGACTTAAACAGTCCCCTAGACAATGGTACCAAAAGTTTGATGCTTTTATGAAATCCCAACCACAAAGAGATGCTCAAATGGCACCTTGATACGCTTGATACTTTATGTCGATGATATGTTGATTGCTCGGAAGTCCTCTTATGATTTGTTAGTTCACAAAAAGAAGTTGAGTCAGATATTTGATATGAAGGATTTGGGGGATGCCAAACATATTCTTGGCATGCACATTACTCGTGATAGGAGTAAAAGATGCATATACTTGTCTCAAAGTGAGTACATATCCAAAGTGCTTCACCGGTTCAATATGCAGGGTGGAAAGGCATTGAATACACCTTTACCCACATATGTGATTGAGCAAGTATGATTGCCCCAAATCAGATGAGGAAAAGGAATTCATGACCGAAATTCCCTATCAATCTGCTGTTGGCAGTCTCATGTACACTATGGTAGCTATGAGACTAGACATTGCATTTGTAGTGGGAGTTCTGAGCAGATATATGTCTAATCCTGGCAAGAAACATTGGGAAGTAGTCAAGATGATTTTGAGATATCTGAGTGGCACTAAGGACAAGTGTCTATGCTTAGGTAGAGGGAAAGCATCCATTATTGGCTACATAGATTCTGATTATGCTGGTTGTGTAGACGATCGTAAGTCTACATCAGGGTACATTTTTCATTTTACTGGAGGTGCTATCTCTTGGAGATCTTGTCTTCAAGAATGTACAGTTGTTTCCACCACAGAAGCAGAGCATGTTGTAATAAGTGAGGCATGTAAGGAAGCATTGTGGCTCTCTCGTCTTGCCTGTGATATGGGTTTACCTCAGCATGTACCTTGCTTGCTTAGTGATAGTCAGAGTGCCATTGCTTTGGCTAAGAATCCGGTCTATCATGCAAAGACCAAGCACATTGAGGTGAGGTATCACTTCATTAGAGATTTCTTAGCCACTGAGTGCATTATTCTTGAGAAGGTTCACACTCGAGATAATGTTGGAGATGCTTTGACTAAAGCTCTACCACAAGATAGCTTTCGACACTATTGTCACTTGATGGGGGTTACTTGATTCTTGATCTTACATAGTCACTTGTATACTGTGTAACATGCCCATCAGGTGGGAGGTATAGTTTGTATACTTACACCCAGGTATTCTTTATTTTTCTCCCATAGTTACTTTGGCCATATTTGCCTTTAGTGGGAGATTGTTACCATTAGTGTCCATGTGAAAGGCTAAATGGCCATCGGACACTTCCTTGTATATGTTCTTTAATAAAACATACAGTGGCCTGGTCGGTCACAGACTGTAAGTTCAACCACATCTGTAAGACCTAAGAAGTCTATCTTGGTGCTCCCTGTGTACTGTGTTTTCTGTGTATTCTGCAACATCTATGCGAAGTACTGTGTGCGGCCTAAGGAGCTCGGTTTTCTACTCTGAGCATATCGTTGTGGAGCTCTCAAGAAGGAGAGCACACTATGGTGCATCGACGTCAAAATACTTCAATGAGGACATTGAAGAAGATGACAACAACAAGGCGGATCCGTAAACAAGAGTATCCATGATAAAATTTTTATTAAAAAAAATTAAAAAAATAAGAATATCATTTCTTTTTCAAGTTCATGTTTTTTCAATTTCATTCCACTTTTTTTTTCATTCTTGCTTGTTTCCAATTTCACTTCATGCATGTTTCTTTTCAATCTTTGCATTGCATTGCATATCCACATCACTTGAGTCAAAAGGGCAAATGATGATTTCTCTAATTGTGTTAAATTGTATCTTAAGTAGTAATTTATCTACTAAGAAATCGATTATAATCTAGGATTATGGAAAGATAGGACAGGTAGATTTGGAGGTTTATTTTGGTGACATGACTTTCATATATAAACATGCATATGTATCCTGTATCGAAAGCATAATTGTTGAGGTCCTAGCTCCTGCTACTGCATGTTTCTACATCCTTAGTCCACCTCACAGCACTTGTATCAGAGTTTAAACAACTGTTCTTCGTCATCAAAAATGGTTGTACCTTGTATCGGGGTTTAATTTTTCCCCTTCATAAAAAAAAGCTGCTACGTTACCAGGAAGTTTACACTTTCTTCCACTCCAAAAAAGTGAACGTAACCATAAAGTCGTCGAATCATCATCATCATAAAAAAAAAAAAGAAGAAGAGAGAGAGCAAGCCAAAGGAAGCTAAGGAGGCATAGCAGAATAAATCATGGGCTATATAGGCAAATTTATGCATTAGATTTCCTTGCATGTTATTAGAGAAAGAGCATATTCATATTTATGTAGGAAAGAAGTTGTTCTAAAATAAGCTAAACATGAAAGATGTCTCTTGAAAATCCTAAATCTTTGTTTATAATCGTATTTAAGGTAGATTGCTTTATGAAAAAGGTACAAATGTTTCTTCAAGGTGAGAGGAACTCATGCCTAAAACGACTCAATACATTCACTTCCACTCCATATTGATGCTTGTTTGTTTTCTTTCTTTACATGTTGTCAATGTTGCCTGTTCATTTGCATATTTGTTGCCTATTTGTTCATGCATGTTCATGTTGTTTGTTTCAACTTTTTCTTTCATGCAAATCTTGCTTCATGTCATGTTGCCTACTCATTCATGCATATGGTCAATTTTTTCTTCCATGTTTCTTATTTTTCCTTTAAAAGAATTTGATGCCTGGAACTTTTTGTTTTTCAGAGATACTAGAGTGGCGCTTTCAAAGGAATCGTAGGTTTAGTGGGGGCAGATATCGTCGAGATTTTCTCTCCTCTCTCACTCATGAAGAACTATAGGAAACACATTCAGTGAAGGTAGCCAGAATTCTCCAAGAAGTCCAAGATGCATCAAGGATGTCAAAGGAAGTTCATATGCAGACTTTGGAAGAAATCGCAAATTTAGGGTAGCGGTCAAAGCTAGTCAAATTTTGGAAATTAAGGCAAAATTTTCAATGCCTCCAAATCACATGAAAACTCATATACTTTTAGAGCCTATCAAAGGGAGTCTATAGCCTGAATTTCACATGAAAATGGATTTTCTAGCACATTGATATGCCATGTGCATTTTGTAAAAAATGTAATTTTTTCACTTAAACCCTACAAAATCTTGTATAGGAATGTTTGTTAGCCATATGGTTTGGCATCTATAAATATCATATGTGGCGACATATTTGTACATTTGTACAAATTTTCAAGGCTATTAGAGCTTCCTAGATACCTTAATGCCACCTTGCAAACTTCCAAATGTAGTCAAACTTGTATAAGGGAGATTCAGATGGAAGTTTTTTCTGCATATTCCTAAAGGAGACCTTTCAAAACATAGTCCTACAAACTTTCATCTTCATCAAAGGTTATTTGGAGGGTCAAAGAGCACAAAATCCAATTTTCAAGGTCACCGCAGTCTCCTAGAATAAGAAAATTGAAGGCTTGAAGGGTTTCCACATGGCAAACAATGATTGAGCCATGTTGTACGGTTAGGATGAGCACACATTCAAGGGTGGAGATGCACTAAAGCATAAAGCAAGGAGGATCCACGAGTTTCTTTCATCGGATAAGCCTTTTTTGATGGTCAAAGATCAATAATGCAAAGTTCGTCCAAAAATAGCTGCTTATCTTATCCAAATTGATGTCAGCACTAATCCGACGGTCCAGATCAGCCCCAAATCCAATGGTGGAGAATGAATGCACCTAATTTTCCCCCCTTTGCCCTAGATATCGTATAAAGAACCAATCTTAGCCATCCATTTGCCAAGGTCTTTCAAAGATTGTAGAATGAAGTCCCACTCGACTATGTCATAAGCTTTGTTGAAGTCAATCTTAAGGAAGAGGACATCTTGATCAGACTCTTCAGCAAAAGCCAAGCCTTCCCAAACATCAATGATAGCCTCAAGGATGGACCTCCCCTTGATGAGCCCCTTCTGATCCTCACTGATCCAGTTCTATAGGTGACCAACAATGCGATTAGCAATAACCTTATCGAGGATCTTGTAACCACTTTGTAACATCATAATTGGATGACAATTTTCAACCCTATTTTTTATTCCTTTTTTATGAATAAGCTGATGGGGTTTGAAAAACACTTTAGTCTAGAGGACTCATCCTCATACTCCATCTCCTTTGCCTTTATTCGAGAATTCTCATGCCTTGCCCTTTTGATATGAGCAAGGAAGGCAACAGGATAGTCTTCATTGGCCTCACCACTCTTCTTATTTCAAGGTTTCTACAAACAAAGGAGGAGTGTCAACGCAAAGATTGATACAAAGTGCAACATACATGAATGATGCTGATGCTTGGCATCGAATAAATGGATAAAGTCTTTGCTAGGAAATTGAAATGAATAAATGGATAAGCCCCAAAGCCATTTCAATTGCTTCAATTCGATGCTTGGCATCAACTACTTATGAGAAACGATACGTGGCATCCACTTTGTGCTCAAACAGGATGCCTAGGATGAGGAGGTGGTCGGGTACTTTGCTTGGACTTCACTCAATGTGAAGCATCCAAGCCTCCTCATCATCACCTCCTGAATATTCATATAAACCTTGTGATTGCATTGTGAAGTTTGGAGCTACATGATACATTGCTGAACGAGCACGTGAAACCACTTATTGACAAGATTCTAATTACTTATTTAGCTCTATGACCATCTCCTCAAGGCGCAAGTCTTTCGAAATGACCCTTGACAATGTCAAAATTATCAAAGTGTCATCCTTAATGCCTTGCAAAGATCTCCAAGGTGTTAGCTTCATATCCTCAACAACTTCTTCAATTGAGAGATCCGTTCTCTTTCCCTTTCCCTTTACATCCACCTAAGGATCTAGCTTTCCCTTCTTTTGTTTCTGGCCTTTCATCTCCTTGTTCTCCCACATTGTGAAAATTTTATCCTAGAGCTCCCAGATTTCCCCTATCCTAAAGGTGACTTGGAACCATGGGTCAAACTTACGAAATGCATCTGACTTCACATTTTGATCCATTGCAATCCCAACCTCTATGAGGCACTACTTTCTCAAATTCGGATGAATCCTTCCACCATCTTGCCTTAGTGCATCAACATACTTATGGTGGAAGAAACGGATATGCTCAATGGACGACATCTTCTATCTATAATCGTTGTCATTGTTGTGGTTCCAAGCTAGGAGCTTTGCCTCCTCTATAGTCAAACCAATGTAGATCTTACACTCTGCATACCTGAAGAAGTATGTAGTTGGATGCTCGTTAACAAGTTGTCTTTGGGCCTCTGCAGAGTGTGATCCTCTAATAACATAATATGTGTAGTCCTCACACAATCCATCATTGAACTCCTCCACCAAAGCGTACTCATTTGGATTGACCATTACCAAGAATGGCACAATATTTGCATGTGGATTTATCTTCATCTTCTTCTTGAGATTTTGCAGATGGAGGTTATGGGGCTCCCTTATCTCAAGAGGCCTCCTTCCTGTAAGTGGGTCAATGGGGGCTCTGTGGATGATGGTAATGGGGAGGTGTAAAGGTTGCCCCTTCGTCATGAGCTTCCTCTTGACAATATCCTCTCTAATCTTATTCTGTTCAATCAGCAAGATCCGAGATGCAAGCTCTCCAACAGCGAAAACTATATCATCTTGAGAGTTTGAGCTTTGTGTTGATTCCACATCAGTGGGCTTAGTCTTCCCCTGGGGCTTCTTTTGTATGGGTTCCTTAGTCTTGGACTTTACAGGTGTCATCTTCGATTGCTGGGTTGGCATGATATTCCTTTGTATCCATGGCAAGAGATCCACAATCCAATTGGCTGAATACCTCCAAATATGAGTGAGCCTCTCTAGCACACATCATTCTGGACTTAGAAGTTCCATTTTGCAAATGACATTCCTTAATCCTTTTGAAGTATCCACTAGGAAAAGTAGATTATCTGAGTCATCATCCTTGTAGTCCACCTTGAACACTAGGCCATACTCAAAAAGCTGGGTGGTGGTTATTTTTCCCCTCCCATAGGCCACTGCAAATACAAGTAGGGTGGCATTTTTCTCTTCTATGTATTGAAGGCACCACTCCAGGTTTATCATGTCTCAAAGTGGTCTATCTGTCCTATTGTCTTCACTCTCTTTGGATTTATCTCACCTGACTGCTTCTTCCTCAATTGGCTTGACACTCCTATGGCCATCTTATGATAGGACCATTGGATTACTTGCACGCTCAGAGGAAAAAGACAGGACACTCTTCTTTGGCTTCATTGTTTTGGCATGCAAACTTGATGCCTGGCATCGAGTTGGCCCACAACATCGATGCCTAGCATTGATCTACATCAAAAAGTCGATGCCAGGCATTGAGTTGGCTTGAAAAGTCGATACATGGCATCGAGTTCTCCCGCAAACTTGATGGCTGACATTGAGTTGCATCACTGTGACCTTGGACATAAATTTGAATTCATTCAAACAAAATACAAAAATTTATAGGGTTTTATAAAGGAATCTTTTTGGAATCTTTATTTGCTGAGTAAATTTGGGTTACATGTGAGACATTTTGCCAGCACCCTTCCTCTCCATTGGTTACTTTCTACTTTTCCTCTACTTTTTCTACTCTTTTTCTCTCTGTGCTCTTTTGTTCTTTGTGTTCTATCTCGACTTGTGGATGTGAAAAATGAGACTTAAATCCTCTCATCTATTTATAGACATCTGACTGAGTTGAACCAGGAACTGACTTGATATAACTCAGCCAAACTAGTGTAACTTGAGTTGAAGCAAGAAACAACCATTTTTAGCCGTATCAAACTTGGTTATCCAAAAAAGAGTGTTATACATTTGATCCATTCTTTTGGCCTGAATGTAAATGAAACACATACTCATACTAAACTGATACTCACTCATATTAAACTCATACTCATACACATACTCATACTCATGCATCGGGATTCTAGGGAAACTCGAACTAGCATAGTGGCATGCAAGTGTACTCAACTCATCATATACAAAAATGGTTTCTAACTATGAATTCAATACATCATATGTATTAATTGATACATAGGTGTTTTTTATTCATGTCCATCTAAAATATGAATGAATCAATTTAACTAGAAGGAGTAACAAAATCAAAAGACACATCATAATAAGTGAATCATTCATAAGTAGACATTCATTCATCAAAAGAAAAGCAATGAAGTGTGGCAAGTGTGAAGGATAGAGAAAAGTATGATATGGGAGGAGAATCTAGTTGTTCTCCGGATGAGACATGACTAAGTACATTGAACGATGAGACATAACTAGTTGTTCTCCCGATGAGAAGTTCATGAATAAGTACTTGATGAGAAGAGCTTCTCCCATGACAAGTGTTTGATCTATACAAACAAGTAGAAGAGCTTCAAGTTTGTGCAAACAAAAGCCAAAAACAAAGTACAAAGAAAAATTCTAATCTAACCACTTAACTGAACTAATGGACAAATTTTGCAAAATCTTGATCCAATCATGTAATCTTACTCTCTAGAGGTAAGGTTAAAGATGCTAGAGGGCCTTTTTGCCAAGTAGATAAAGAAATTGAATTGATGCAAAACTTTGCAAGCTCTCGATGAGGTATGATTGCATTATCCAAAAATCCATCACACAAATTATTGACATTCGATAGAATGCTTACTGATAAACCATGAATCGATTAATCTATGAAAAATAGACCTCTATCTAGTTGTGGTCAAAGGCTACATGAATATGCAAGATGTCTAGCCAGCTTGTCAAATGCGATACATACTTGATCACACACAAAGAGAGTTATCTGATAGTGAAATCTGTTTTGGAGGTTGCCTATCTTGTTTTCAATTTTACATTGATGGATTGTACATTATTTTCAAAGATTGATGGATTACCTATCATGTAGCTTTTCTCCAATTTTTAATGAGCAATCAAATCGTACCTCTTAATGATTCTTGATTGTGACATAAAGTCAAATCATACAACCCATAATAATAGGCACAATCTATCTTCATAAATATCTAGATATGTGATTTGGAAGATATAATCACTTGATGTTACACTTCCATTGTTTATATATTATAAAGGGAATGCTCTTACACTTCCACTGTCAATGAAGATGAGCTCCCTCTTTTCGATAGATGCTTGGGCAACAGCTGTCTCTACTGATCTCAATAGACTTTCAAATTCATTGTTTTCAATGGATCCTTTTATGAACGATGTCCATGGCTTATAATGTATCAATGATTCTGTGTTCTCAATTGAGTTGTTTTAAGTTAGGTTCTCAATGCAACAATGCTCAATCCAATCCACCTATTGATCTCTCTTCAAATTCAAGTGCATGTGGAGCAAAGGATCTCATCAAAGAGAGAGAAAGTATACAAAGCCTGGTGTTTTAAGTGAATTCCCCATGAAGTAAGTCAAAGAAGATTCAATTCCTTAATTTAGATAGACAAATTGCATTAGACATTGTGAAGCATTGTTGTGGTTTGAAATGTTTGTATAAATTAGGAATGAAGAAACTAAAGCATCTAAAAGAGAAATTCTTCCATTTATATGGTGAAAGGCAAGATATATACCTTGTCTCTCACATGCAAATGATTGAGGATAACATGTAAGTAACAAATGTTGCATTTGAATATTACCTTAGTCAAGGGATCCGGTGTTGTAGGGTTGCATTTAAAATTGCAATGTGCATGGGCAATTGAAGAATACATAAGATTCAGCAAGGCCTTATCAGTGGAGATCTCATTTTTGATACATATGAGGGAGTTGGGACCAAAGGATCTATTGGTTTTCATGCAATGAGTTGGATGATGAAGTATTCTAGTTTGAATTGTGAAGTTCTGCCTACAACTAGAAGGTTACATTTGTCAGATAACGTTACTCTTCGAGAAGTATTTCAAGTCTATAAAGAAGAGATGGAAAGTAAAAATGAGAAGTATGTCCTGTATCGACCTACATCTTTAACAAGAAAAACATGCATGTCTCAAAAATAACTCATACTAAGATCCATTGTGATAGCATGCCAATGTTTCTATGATGCTGATCTTGAAATCCTTGAAAGATCTCTTAAATAAGTTTGGAACGGAATGAATCATAAAATGTTGATTTCTAGATCGCCAAAAGCTTGGCATGTATAATGTCAAAGCTTGGAGAAACATGAGAGCGATTTTTTTATATAGTGCATATGACAATACATGCAAAATATTTATACATTGTCTTCTCCGTCTATTTTCTTTTTCTGCTTGAAGACCTTCCATTTTATCTTACAACACAACATCAATTTGAAAAAAATGAGAGTCGATGTGTCTGGATGGACCATCAACATTAGAATTGAATATAGAGCAAAAAGCGAACAAAATAGACAACCCATGCATAAATCTATATGAGAACACCAAGTACTTTATTGCAATGAGTGTTAGAAAGTGCTTGAGAAAGTCAGCTTGAAACTTGCTCTACCGCACAAAGAATACATGTTCATATATACAAAATTAAAAACAAAAAGATAAATACATGTACATATGCAAACATACATGCACATACACATATGATAATTTATGTGCAAAAATACATACATATGTATAATTACACGCAGATGCATACATCAACACATCAACAGACACACACACACACACACACACACATATATATATATATATATATATATATATATATATATATATATATATATATATATATATATATATATATATATACATACACACACACACGTCTTGTCATTCCAGCTTGAAAAACCAATGCCAACGGAATAACTAATGTGCCATAAGCATATGCATAATCACATCATACATGAACATGCGGAAATAATCATGCATAAAATTATTTCATATACATGCACTAAACATGTGCATCAAGTGCAACATACATATACATATCATATTATACATGCACAAAGACACAAGCATATATCACACATAGATTCTTTTTGCATATATACACACATAATGCATCTATATACACAAGAGAGTGATTGTCATCTCTCTTATTTTCCTCTATGTATTTATCTATATCTTTGTGATTTTAGATATATATGTGTACGTGTAAATATGCTTGGTTATTAATGTGTGAATACACACACACATATATATATATATATATAAAGTAAGCTTAATCTATATCTATTGGTGAGATAATTGGAATAAAGCACATGGATCCAACATTACTGGATTCTGCCAGCCTATCCGCTGACCTTATCATGTTCCTTAACCGGACTCGATAGTAGAGGTTAACACTGAGGATTCCGTTGGGGACTCGTTCCTATCAAATACATGTAGGTAACACAGTCCGGTGAGAGTTATCCAAAGTATCGCAATGATAAAAACCCTATTTGAATAAACAGTGCATTAGGGACCCCACGATGCAAGGAAGGTGAAGGTACGATTTTAGAAGCAAGGAGTGTTGTAAGTCGAAGTGCAACACCACCAAAATATTTCATCATTCACAGTCTGTAGCAAATGCTAGTAAATTCTTCATTGATGTCAGATAAATTCTCGTTGTCCAGTAAAGACTCAGGTTTCAGTGAAAGTCTGATGTTCGATAGAAGTCCGGCGAGCAATAGTGTTCTGCGTACTGTCAAAGATACAATTTCAAGCAAAAGGATGCAACACACAGTGTGCACAGACTGAACCGACTTTGGAAGTTGTGGTAGATATTCCAAAAATAGTAGAAGAACCGGTCCTAAAGCCGGTGATTACAAGAGAGGGGTGGAGAATGCCAATCGAGAGGCGTCTCGCACAATTTTAGTTATTCTAGAGCAATAAGAAGTTGCCCCAGACAGAAGATGTTGAATCGATTCAACCTATTAATATCCAACTTTTGCAAGGTTTACATGTTGCCACTGATTAAGTATCACCCATGACCTTTGAGTTTGACGAGGTAGCAGATGCTCATAAGTATTTCAATCCAAAGGTGGGGTGACCAACAAAATAGGCAACATGAAAGACAGAGAAGGTGATTCCCTACTGGAGTAACTTATGCAAAGTTTGGGGGATTTCCAAGACACGATCGTGATGCCCATATCAGAACATTTGAAATTAATTAAAGTGTCCTATACAACCCTGATGGTGCAAAATATAAAGCTATTGTTTTCCAATCTACCTTGGTTAATGAAGCCACTTGCTGGCTAATCAAATTTAATCTTAACCATTTTTGGCATTATAATGATGTCCGTAATGCGTTTCTGTAGCGATTCAGATTAAAGAAGAACACTGCCAAAATTTTTGATTTCTTACAAAATAATAGACAAAAACTGAATCAAGACATGCAAGAATATGCCACTATCTTCTGCACCCACCTCAAGCAACTCCCACCAGCAAACATTAATCTATCGAATGATGTCATAACACAATGGTTCATAAATGGACTAAATCCACAATTGAGATAGGTAATGATTATATGATGTATGGACAACATAACATTGGATGCAGTAATCCAAATGGGCCTACAACTGGAACATAAGGTAGGTGGATTTATTGAAGACTTGGAATGGGCAATGCACCAAGTTTATTGTGCAATTTGTGAAAATGGGAGCCATTATATTGATATGTGCCCGTACAATGCCAAGGCACAAAATACACTTACAATCAATGCAGTCATACAAGAACCTAGTGAGCCTACTGGAAACTACAATTCTCAATGATGGAATCAAGGAGTAACAAATACCACAAATCGAACATTCCAGTCACGATGTCACCTCTACAATGAATTGGGTCATATCAGCAGGCATTGCAAAGATGCTCAAGATAATGACAAAAGGAAGAAGGATTGTCAAAACCCCACAACAAATATGGTAGTGATTTCACCTGTGGAGACGCAAGCAGCGACCATCTAGACTCAAACTTCCATGATTTTGCAACTTGCAGCTGAAATATTTGAACCAAGATTCAAGGAGTAGCAATGAACATTCTCCAAGGAAACTAAGTGAGCACAAGCCAAAGCTTCTAATTTTTGTGATCTTGTACTAGTTACTCTTCAACAAGAAGAATCGACCGTACCCAAAGCACCCAAATGGGCAGCAGTGGATGTACCAGAATCATCAAGAACATCACTGAAAGGTCCATCTCATAGTATTGCCTAGGACATATTGTCCAATGCCCTAATTACTCTGCCTTTAGGCCAATTGTTGTCACTTCTTCTTGGTATTAGCAACAATTTCAATAGCAAATCGACATGGACCCGATTTTGATGCGAGTTGTAGCTACAATCCACCTAGAACCAAACACAACTATGGACCATGTGGTTCCTTTGATTATAGTATGGTATAAGAATCATAAGATTATACAAGTGCTCGTTGATGGTGGATGCGGTGTTAATATTTCCACTGTCGCCTTATGCAAGAAATTAGGCTGCAACAAGATTGGATTGGTGAAATGCTTTGTCAAAATGACCGATCAGTCTCGAGTCCACCTGGTGGGCTTAGAAAGAAATTTCCCCATCACACTCTAGGGTGTAGACTTCCACACTGAGTCCACCCTAGATTATAATTTACTGGTTGTTCATCCCTAGTTAAAGCAAGCTAAGCTTTTGTAGGACTCGTAGTCTCATGAATTAATTTTTAAGTCTAATGACAAGAAATATATTGTGGCTCTTGATGAAATTAAACCCTCTGAACTGCATGTGCAATCCTTCATTGCTAAACTAGTCCATATGTTGGACGGTTTGTCAAATGATGATGAAATTGCTTTCCAATCAGGGTTTATTTTCCTTAGGCACATTCTACTTACAACATGTTTTGGATCAATGGTCCCCGGCTTCTTGTAGTGTGCAACCTATCGAGGAAGATAATGAACTAATACTGAAAGACTTACTGGACTATATAGACCTTCCAAAGTATATACATCAAGGGATGGATAATACCCTTAGCCCACAAAATTCTGTTCCTTAAGACCAACTCATCACTTGCAACTTAGGTGATGATGCCAATCCATGACCTGTTAAGATTAAATATGACTTGGAAGACTCTTTCAAACGGGAATTATCAGCCTTACTCATTGAGTTCATTGACGTTTTTGCCTGAGACTACAAAGATATGAAAGGCCTCAATCCTTGGATCTATTAGCATTGAGTGGTCTTGAAACCAAACGCTTACCCAATTAAACAACAGAGTTATATGAACCCACATTATGCTAAACAGGTTAAAGAGGAACTAGATTGTCTGCTTTGGGTTGGCTTCATAGTCCTAGTCAAACATGCTCTAAACCCACATTATGCTAAGCAGGTTAAAGAGGAACTAGATTATCTGCTTCGGGTTGGCTTCATAGTCCTAGTCAAACATGCTCTGAACCCACATTATGCTAAGCAGGTTAAAGAGGAACTAGAGTGTCTGCTTTGGGTTGGGTTCATAGTCCTAGTCAAACATGCTGAGTGGATATCTCCAATTGTTATAGTTCCCAAGAAGAAAAAATATTTATGCATCCCTGTAGATTACCAAAAATTGAATGTTGCTACCATCCTTGATCCTTTTCCTCTATCCTATTTAGATAGTATGCTTGATGAAGTTGTCTGATGCGAAATGTATTCTTTTTTAGATGGATATAGTGGCTAGAAGTTGATATCTCTAAGATAGCTTTTATTACCAATTGGAGAGTGTATGCATGTATCATTATGTGATTCGAGCTTCAGAATGCCTATGCATATTTCAGCACTGCATGAGATTTTTTCTCCTTACTTGACAAGTTTTATGCCAGTATATTTGGATGATTTCTCAATTTTTGGCGTTATAAATGCACATTTGTTGCATCAATGACTCTGTTTCCTATTGGAGATAGACGTCTGCAGAAGCACGCGAACAACACAAAGAAGGAGAAGAAGCTTGGAGCACAACACACAATATTGAATGTATTACTAGAGAATGTACAAAGATAAGTAGCCCGTTAGGGCAATAGGCGTATATACAACCCGGGGGAAAAAAACCTCCTAAAGAGGGAAAAAAGTGTCCCGACGGTCCTAGTGTGTTCACACACATCACTACCTAAATATATCAACAAATGCCCCCTTGGAGTGATGCAGTGAACAAGGAGTTGGCACTCATGTATAAGGAAGTGCCAAGCTGTGTGGAAATCACTCCACAAAAGGAAGTAAGCCCAAATCTTTGCGGAAATCTTCAAACTTCTCCCTAGGCAGAGCCTTCGTGAAAAGGCTTGTAATGTTCTCCTGCGTGGGCACATATGCCAAGCTGATTTCCCCAGAAGAGAACCTCTCCCTGACATAGTGACAATGCACCTCAATGTGCTTAGTGCGAGCATGGAACACAGGGTTCCTCGCAAATGCCAATGCGCTCTAACTATCAGTAAAGATGGTGGTGGCAGAAGACTGACCAACACCCAAATCAGCCATAAGGCATCTGAGCCACACACACTCGATAGTCGTTGTGAAAGCTACCCTATACTCAGCCTCACAACTAGAAGTGGCCACAATAAGCTGCTTCTTGCTCAACCAAGATATACATGAGCTACCAAGCATGATGCAAGAGAACAAGGATTACGACCACCACATACTAGAGAGATGACTCTCCTCCCAACCAAATGCCTCTATATATAGCTCTCTCCAGGGGACTGCCTTCTTGGGCAGGTGGATACTAACCATCCAAGTGTCAGCCATGTAACTACATGTGTGCCAAGTGTCCTAGTTAACTCGAGTTAACTCAAGTGGATGCTTCTAGAAGGTTCTAGATCTCTTTGGGTAAAATACTCTCCCTATGTCTCCCATGGGGATTGAACCCAAGACCTCTTCCTTCACATCCATGAGACTTAACCATTAAGCTAAGTGGATCACTTGTTCACAAGAGCACAAGACCTCCTAGTAAGTCTAAACTCGAGATCTTTGGTCATACACACGGATGACCAAACGGTGTCCGATTTCAGATCTGTCTGAACCGGCCAGACCCTTGGATCGTGGACTTACTTTATTACATTCTTCCCCCCTTGGAAAATATTTTCGTCCTCGAAAATAGAGCTATATACATATTGTAGGCAACCCCCGAGCCTCATGTCCTAAACTGGAAGAACATGATCATGTTCTAGAACTGGAAGAACATGTCTCATCTCTGTGGTGGCATCCCTACCCAAATGATTCAAAATACTATCTGGTTTTGCACTTTGATGAACAGGACAAAGTACAAACTAGTGAAGAATAATGAGGGTGGATCTAAATACATCCCTGGCTAATTCACAGTTTCTGGATGTGCGATCTAGGCACAAACATGTGAACTAGGTGGATTCAAATTACTAGTCCATTTCTAGGCATAACTGATGCATGAACTTAGTAATGAAGGTAGGATTCTTATCCCTTACAAGACTTTGAGAACTCTTGATTCACTTGAATTTGTTTTGGAGATCTTGAAGTTTGGTTGTCCCATACATCTAACTTAGATGTTTGTACAATGGTTTACTTTGATCCAACAGTTACTTGATTTTTTCACCCGACTAGAGGACTACTTTGTCCTAATGAGTTTAAAAATCCTTTGTAAACTGTAGGAGAAAGTTTACCATTTCGGTGGAGTCAACCATACTAACTTGACCAATTCAAATTCAAAATGAAAATTGTCCAACTTAGAACACTTTTCTCAAAGATTTAACTTAAAAGTTATCGGGAATTGTCAATCTACTGAGCAATTCCTAACTTCTCTATTCTAGAGTATACTAGACTCTAGGAAATTATTTATGCTATAACTTGAAGCAAACTCAAATAAATAAGTCCATTTAGACTTATTATCTTTTGAAGATTTGAAAAGGTTCTTGTACATAACATCTATCTAGGATGTTCAGTTAGTTATCTAATTCTAACCGGCTAACCCTGGTCTTTTGCAAAAGGAATCAAATACCAAGTCTGAGCCAATTCTAAAAGATTTGGAAAGCGGAAAGAAATAACTAAAACTCTGTACAACCAATTCAAACTTCGAACATACGTAAACTTGCTATGAGTCAAAGTCTAGTTGACTCGGGACTTTAACGTCTCAAAGATCTATTTCAACAAGGTATTGAAGCATTGTCTTTATCTTTAAGAGAAATAAGCTGGATTCTCAAAAGATTTAAAGCAACTCGAAAACATTATCCAACCACAAAATACTAGTGTGGTAACCAATATCAGTGTGTCGACCCACTGAGGTTCTGTCGATGAGTTTAGTATTCAAATAATGCTTCACTTGAGACTAAGTTCAGGTCACATTCAGTCTTTTTGACTCCTATTCGTGAATGCAATTCTTGTGCATTTCTTTGAGTCAAAAGAGTGAATTTACCAAGTTTCACTAGGAACTTGATGCTTGACTTAGTCAATTAAATCTTTAGTTGAAAAGATCAACTCAAAATCAAAGTCCAACTTCTTTCAGAAATTTATCAAATATTTCTGATCAATAACACTAAGCTTGAAGTGTTCTAAGAAGATCTTGGAAGTTACTTACTTCATATCTTCAGTTTCCTTGATCTTGAAGTCATCTTGAAGTATCTTGAGATCCTTCTTGAATTTAAACTCCTTCTTTGAAGTTTTAATTCCTTTGAAGATCAAACCTAACTTCAAGATTCAAACAAGGACTAAAAGATAATCATCATCTCACGGTCCGATGTCCCATACCATCTTTCCTACATCAATCTGAGTATAAAATCTGGTGTCCCATACCACCCTATTTTATACTCACATTGACATGTGAGTGAATTTTATCCTAAAGTCTACATCTCTTGATAGAGAACCTTCTAGCTTTAATTCTTGACAAGAATTTCGCAGTCTTAGGCACTATCTCTATCTTGATATTCTAGGTTTTAATCCCTTGACATGATCGTTTCACGATCTTGTGCTTAACCTTGGGAACTTGAAAACCTTTAATAGAATATCTCCAATCCTTTTTGCTAGGGTTTTCAAATGAAAACCAATCAGAATTCCAAGTTCTTGAATTTCTCAAATTCAAGTTCAATTGGTTATTCTTGACCAATTTTGTAGCGACAAGAGCTTTTGTCTTCTTATCTTTAGATTCCTTTCTACTAATGCTTTTAGGTACATATCCTGGCCAGGACTTTTATAGGAATCTCTTTGCTGCTTAAGTCTAAGCATCCGCTCATGCTTTCTGGATTTGCACCGAAATCCCTTTAAGGATAGGCACACGTTTATGTTTTACCTTCCACAGACTTAAGTACCGTCTTCACGATTGCAGACTACAAGTTTGGAATTCCTTCACTCTATTCAGACTTGGAACAGCTTACTTTTTCACAATTTTCCATTCAATAAATGGAACTTGAATGAATCATTCCTAACGGAATTTTACTGCCAATACTTAGGCAATCTACAGAGTAGTTCTAATTGCACATTCTTGGACAATCATGGCCAAGTTTGATCAAGTCTGGTTGATACTTGCGACAAAAAATAAAGACCTAGTCTTTATCTTTAAGATCTCTTAAACTATCTTAAGCTTCTTTGCTTACCTGCAGGATTTTAGAGATCTTTCCCTCAACTTAAGTCCAAGCATTTTCTAATGCTTTTCAAATTCCAAAGCTAAGAATCTCTGATATACCTTTAGGTTATATCACTATTTGGACTTAAATACCAAAACTGGTGGTTAGGGATTTGTTGGGAACTACTTGCTATAAAACTTTTCTTGAAAGATGCTAGTCTTACATCTGGGGAGATTTTTCTTTCAAGAACTTTCTAATTCCTTGGAATCTTTTGCTTTCCAGTCTAATGATTCATCTTGGAATCTTCTCTTTTACCGGAAAGATTTTCAAAAGGAATTCTAGACTTTTGGATAAGACCAAGACTTAAGGCTTTTCTTGTCCAAAAGACATTCTCATTTAACTAATGAAATAGTTAATTGGACTCTTTCATTAGCTTATCTTTAGGAAATAGCTTAATTTCCAAAGATTTACTTTGCTTGGGTCTCTTCAACGTCTTACCACTTGAAGCTAATTTTTTAGGAAAGAACTTGTTTCCTAAATTATCTTTAGGAAATATCATGATTTCCTAAGATATATCTGTTTCAAAAATGAAAATAATTTGAATCATTTCATTAATTGTCATGACTTTAGGAAATTACTTGATTCCTAAAGATCAATTAATATTTGTCTTGGTTTCTGTTTAAGCCTTGAGTTAGCTTAAATAGAATCAAGCAAGTTTCCTTCAATAGTTTTCGTGTCAATTGAAGACCTTGCATCATGCCTCGAGATGCATTTCTGGAAACTAACATCTATGAACACTAGAGTTCCAGGGATTCTAGAAGTTCAATACTTCTACTTATTTTCATCAATGTTTGATGAATATTAAAGTATTAAACCTTCCAAAATTTGTTGAACTTAAATGTTCAATTGGTTTGTGTTTCAATAGAAACTTCCCTATTTGGGTGCATGAATATGAACATCCAAAAACAACTAAATCCTCGTTCGTTGCTAAGAATGTCTAGGTTTCTTCCCAAACTTAGACTGAGCATGCATATTGGAAAGTAGCTCTATTTTCTTGGCATCTTAATGACAAGAAAAAATGAATACTTTCAACATGCTTTCTTTTCCTCAAAAAGACTCCTACTAAGTGGTACCTATGTATCACTTTTTTGGAAAAAGTAGACTAGATACTTAGTTGCATGATGGTCAAGATCCTTGCAACTAGGTAATTTTCTATTTTTTCCACCTAGCTAAGTCAAGTTAGAAAAAGAAAGGAATGAAAGTATATGTGTTCAGCTACTTACCAAAAGATCATGCGTATGCTCATGCATCTGCTTGCATGCAAATGCATGTATGCAAATGCCCATTCTTGGGTGCAAATACATGTGAGTACATGCAAGTGTAATGAACTTAAGCAAATCTCAAGGTTATTAGGTATACAAGCATCCATGCAAAAACAACCTGCTTGCTATTCTGGCAAAAGGTAATTATTCAAGTGCATGAACTGGAGAATTAACTACCTTTCCCAAGCAAGTGCGAACTTGATGTGCATAAAACATTCTTTTATGCACAAATAATCTTTTCATTTTTGTGCATGAATGAAAATAGAAATTTCAATTGCATGCCTAAAACTCAAAAGTACTTTGTATACTTTTGTGTCATTTCAATACCGTTTAATTCTCTAATTAGCTTTCATGTTGAGATAATCATAATTGGACTATGCTTTTAGTCCTAATTAATGCATCCTAAATGAAAGCATTCGAGCAAACAAATATCAAAATGAAAACATAATTTGGAAAATACTTAGCTCCACATAGAGCTACCTCCTTCCCTTGATCCTTTGGAAGAGATATTCTCTAAAGGCTTTGGTCCGAATTCAAAGTTGGTTTGACTTTGATCACAAAAGACCTCTGGATCTTCACTCCAGAGCTCCACTTCCTTCAAACTTTGCTCACAAACTTTAACTTTCTTTGGTGCTTGCTTCTTTGGCTAAGGAAGAGTGCTCCCAAGACTCAATAGATCTCGGGTCAAACACCGAATAGAGTGACCTGCAAGAATTGTGCTTCGGGTTGCAACAGTTGTGCTCCAATCTTCAGCGCGGACTGAAAACTTAGACTATCTGTTGGGGATAGAGAACACACTAAGGCTTTCGGCGCTTTGACTACTTTAAGATGCTCCCAAGGCGGCCACCCGAGTTTGAATCCCGGATTCTGCAGATTAAAGATTTGTTCTTTTGTTTCCTCTTTGCTCCTTTGATCGCATGACGATCAGGCGCAGATAGCGGCCACTCCCATGACCAATTTATTCACATGGATATTGCTCTGACCATGGAATTACAGGGATTTTGAGATTGGCAACGATCTGTAAAGAGCACGACGTCAGATGCTTGATTAGCTTGCCTGCATACGATCTCAAGGCTCCCAGTTTGAGTCCTGGCCACATCTGCGCTGCACAATTGAGAAGGCGCACTTTTAATTATGCATCAGTTTTGACGTTAGCACATATCAGACGTGATATCTCCTCTCCAGATAGGTTCGAGTCCTGACAACAGAATTGATGTTGCTTCTCCTGACACGTGAGGCATGGATCGCATGTTATAACCCTTCCTGAGCTGCCTTCTTCCTTCGCACAAGGTGCTGAGATCGAATCTTGATAGAAGCATATACATCTTCATCCGTTTTACTCCATCGAAAATATGATGGAAGATACTTGGCGATGTGACTGTTGCAGATTGCCTTGTGTACAGAGGTTAAAGGCTTGATGACCTTGTAAACAATCCTGATACACTAAAAGTTAATTCAGTTTAGCATAACATGAACGCAAGTTTGGATCGGCTACGGTTGGATTGGTCACAGGTTTAACCCCGCACTCTTTGGCTATGTTATAAAAGATAAAGATAATATTGAACAGGTCTATAGCACAGTTTTGAGCTTTGCGCACTACGCTATATTCGAATAGGTCATCGTCTACTTCAGCATGAAACTGAAAAACATTTTAGCTCTCGTCTCTCTATAGCAACAGAACAATGTAGAAGCTAATAATTGCTAACGATCCGTCTCATTACTTGTTTGAAATAAGAGCAAATGAGCAGCGTAACATCTCAACATCAAGCTTTCGTAGTACTATTGTACTTTGTTTAAACAAAGAAATCGTAACAAGCATTTCATGAGACTTAGAGATGACAATGGACCCTAGGTCCCCACAGAAGCTCAACCTTGAGCTCTGATACCAATGCAAGAGAACAAGGATTACGAACACCACATACTAGAGAGATGACTCTCCTCCCAACCAAATGCCTCTATATATAGATCTCTCCAGGGGACTGCCTTCTTGGGCAGGTGGATACTAACCATCCAAGTGTCAGCCATGTAACTACATGTGCGCCAAGTGTCCCAGTTAACTCGAGCTAACTCAAGTGGATGCTTCTAGAAGGTTCTAGATCTCTTTGGGCAAAATACTCTCCCTATGTCTCCCATGGGGATTGAACCCAAGACCTCTTCCTTCATATCCATGAGACTTAACCATTAAGCTAAGTGGATCACTTGTTCACAAGAGCACAAGACCTCCTAGTAAATCTAAACTCGAGATCTTTGGTCATACACACGGATGACCAAACGGTGTCTGATTTCAGATCTATCTGAACCGGCCAGACCCTTGGATCGTAGACTTACTTTATTACACATGAAGCAAAAGCCACTAGTGGACACACGAGTGTCATAGCAACCAGCCCAATCAGAGTCAGAAAAAGCATGCAAATCTGGTGGTAGTGATCCCCCCTTGGGATAAAATAGCCGAAGTAGCCGAGTACCACTCAAGTAGCGAAAGATGCGCTTAACCGCCTACCAATGCTTGACTCCTGGGCAATGCATAAACCTGCTCATCTGTGAGACAACAAACTGAATATCTGGCCGAGTAATGCATAAGTAAATCAAGCATCCAACAACCTACTGATAGAACAACATCAAATGCATCTCCAGCATCATGAAGACTCAATTGTAAACCTCTCTCCATAGAAGTGGCAATAGGCTTACACTCTTCAAGGCCAAAACGTTGCAATAATGTGTCAATATATTTCATTTGACACAAAGCCATTCCACCATCAACTTGCATAAATTGAATGCCCAAATAGTGATGCAAATGCCCCAAATCAGACATCTCAAATGAGGCATGCAAATCAGCCTTAAAATCAGCAATATGCCTCTCAATAGGACCAGTGAGTAGCATGTCGTCAACATAGACAACAATGATTAGAAGCACATCATTAGCACGCTTAACATATAAGGTGCTTTTAGTCGGACTCTTCTGAGAACCATGTGCAATCAGCTAGGCATGTATCTTCTCATACCAAGCACGTGGTGCTTGCTTTAAACCATATAATGCCTTTTTAAACCTGCACACCTGGTTTTCATGCCCTTTTTGCACAAAGCCATGGGGCTGAAAAACATAATCTTCTTTATGCAAGTCACCATTTAGAAATGTTGTTTTAATGTCCAACTGATGTACATTCCAACCATGATGAGCTGCAAGTGCACAGATGCTACGAACTGTAGTCATTCGGCAAGTAGGTGCAAAGATCTCATCAAAATCAATGCCTCTTTCCTGCGCATAACTTTTTGCAACAAGTCTAGCCTTATACCTGTCAACTGTACCATCAGGCTTACGCTTCAGCTTGTATACCTACTTAGTCCCAATGGCCTTCTTGCCAGGACGCAAGTCACATAAAGACCAAGTACCATTCTTCATTATAGCATCATATTTAGATTCCATAGAAGCCATCCAATTTTTTGAATTTTATGCATCATCAAACGAAACAGGCTCATTCTCGTCACAGAGACTAGATGCAACCATAGCATAGCAATCTGATGCAAAAGGGGCACTATGAGAGCCTGAACAAGTATGATATGACAGAGGTGTATCTAATTTGATGTCACGCAAAGTCTTCACCAGCCATTTTGGCATAGTTTTTGCTTGCTCAATATCTGCTCTCTCATCAACTAGTGCATCATGTAAATTTGCATCAGAAATGGAATGATCTTCATCATCACATGAAATCTGCAAAGGCTGAGAAGTTGCCCCATTGGGACCAGCACTAGACTCTCCACCTATAAACTAACTTTTCAAATGACAAGGCATTTGGATTGCCTTTCATCATTAACCGAAGAGTAGAAGCAAAACTCCGATATGAATCAAGAAGACCATTCAGAACGGTCTACACAAGTGAGCTATCTGGTATAACCTCATCAGCAGAAATCAACTGTTCCTTCAAGTCCTTGATCTTTTTAAGAAAACTATCCATAGACTCACCCTCATTCATGTGCTCACTCTCCAACTATTTTTGGAGGTAAGCAACACGAGCTTCATTCCTAGCTTGGCACAATGTGGTAAGTGTATCCCAAGCATCCTTAGCTGTTCTACAAGAGTGAATGTGAGGAATAATGGCACGTTTGATAGACAAAGCTATCAATGCATGTGTCTGGGCATCTCTGCCATCACAACAAATTTGCTCTGCAGTAGGTGCAGCAAAAACCAAAGCACGAACAGGAATATGCAGAATATCATCATCTTCGACACCTTCTGCCTCAGCTTCTATACCTGCAGTTGTAACAGTTGCAAGTGTGACAGGACGTTTTTCAACACCCTGCACAATGTTCCACAGTCCTTTTGCAACCAATACATGCCGCATCATACAAGCCCATAACGAGTAGTTGGTACCATCCAACTTATCCTCAACAGCCAACATACAGAATACATTACTGCTTTCACCCATGGCCGGTGACTAAGATACCTTGATGTAGAAAACTGACTATATCTCAAAAAGTTGAACAAAACTACCTAGACGAATTCCACTAGACCTATAGCAGACTTTGAGACGCTTATACTGGGGAACAGAAACTGGTATATACCTTTGGCACAAAAAGATGAAATAGCTTGCAAAAGCGCTACGATAGTGCATTCGGAGGTCGAAATGAGCTCAGATCGCAATTTCGGCACCACAGATTGAAGCCATTTTCATCTCAAAAACTGAGTATGCTCACCAAAATACATGTGATTCTGAGACTGAGGAGTGTTGATGGCACCCTAGATGAAGCGACGACGTTCTCTGATACCGATTGTTGGAGATAAACATCTGCAAAAGCACGCGAACAGCACAAGGAAGGAGAAGAAGCTTGGAGCACAACACACAATACTTAATGTATTACTAGAGAATGTACAAAGATAAGCAACCCATTAGGGCAATAGGCGTATATACAAGCCGGGGGTTAAAAACCTCCTAAAGAGGGAAAAAAGTGCCCCGACAATCCTAGTGTGTTCACACACATCACTACCTAAATATATCAATATTTCCTTAAATATTGGAAGTACCGACTATGTTTAAATCCTAGTAAATCTATCTTTTTTATTTCTTGTGGTAAATTTCTCGGACATATTATCTCGCAATTTGGCATTCAGGTTGACCCTGATAAAGTCCAACACCACTGGAGAGAAGATTTCCTCGAAATCAACACCATGTTGTTGCTTAAAACCCTTTGCAACAAGTCATGCTTTATACTTTGGAGAAGCACTATCTGATGTGAATTTCAACTTATATATCCATTTACATGGTAAAGCTTTGCCCTTTGGCAAAGTTACTAAATCCCAAGTACCATTCTTGTGAAAAGAATCCAACGCACTCTTCATGGCATGCTCCCACTTGACATGATCCTCTCTCTGGATGGCCTCTTTGTAGCAAGAAAGCTCACCGGCATTTGTTAGCATAACAAAATCTAAGCTTGGAACATATCTATCACGTGGATGTGAGACACGTGCAGAATGTCTCAATGTTTGCTGAACAGGAACATGTGCAGACTGATCTGAATGGACATTCTCTTGAACATCCCTATGTGCAACATTTTTATGCATGCTAACTCGAGGACTAGTATCCTCAAACACCACTCTTCCTACTTCAACCTCCTTAACGGGCTGTTTATGCATCTTAGAATCATTGAAAATGACATCACTACTTCTTATCACTATCCGTGTTTTAGGATCCCATAAGCGATATCCAAATTGTCCTTCTCGACCATATCCAAGGAAAATACATTTCTTTGACTTATGATCCAACTTTTATCTAAGATTTTTGGGTATATGAACATATGCTTCACACCCATAAACTCGAAGATGATCATAATATGGTGACTTCCCTATCCACAACTCTTGTGCCACTTTCAGACCTTTGGCAGTACTAGGTGAAAGGTTAATCATATGAACTGCAGTCAATACTGCTTCTGCCCAAAAGCCTTGTGAGAGGTTTGCATGATGCAACATAGAGACTACTCTATCTTGAATAGTTCTATTCATCCTCTCAGCTACACCATTCTGTACTGGGGTATAAGGAGCTGTAAACTCTCTACGAATCCCTCTAGACTGACAGAAAAGGTTGAATTCATGTGAGGTATACTCACCCCCGTTATCTGAACGTAAAGCCTTAAACTTAGTTCCTTTTTGAGTCTCAACTGAAGCAAGCCATTTTCTGAAAGTGGGGAATACCTCATCCTTCGATTTGATAGGATATGCCCAAACTTTTCTAGTAGCATCATCTATGAAAGTGACAAAGTAGAGAGAACCACCTAAGGACCTAATGGGCAAAGGACCACACACATCTGTATGAACGAGATCTAAAGGTTGAATTGAAGAGTCAATGTGCATTCTATGCACATTTCTAGTTTGCTTTCCATATTAACAATGCTCACAAAATGAAAAATTAGAGAAAGATAACACAGGTAAAGTAGCCAGAACGAGAAAGATTTTCCATTCCACTACGAGATATATGGCCCAACCAACCATGCCAAATACAAGTCGTAGGCTATTCAGTAAGAGCTAACAAGTGTTCTTTCTATGATACAAATAAAGGATAAAGTGAGCCCACTTTGCTTCCTTTTGCAATAACCATATTGCCCTTTGATATGTGAAATGACTGAGCATAGAAGACCACCTTGTAACCAAGGTCATCAAGTTGACCAACTGACATCAAACTACGTGATAACTAAGGTACATGGCATACATTATGCATAGTGAATTTTCAAACCATCAATAAACTACACAACCACATCTCTAATCCCCACAAAATCACACTGGTAAGAGTCACCAAGTCTCACGGTACCAAGAGACTTTGCTGCATAATTAGAGAACCATTCTCTGTGTGGCGTCACATGAAAAGAAGCACCAGAATCTAACAGCCATGTGTGGGAAAGAGAATCAGCCATAAGCACCTTAGATGGCACAGTACTATCAAATGTCAACACATTAGCATCAACAACACTATCTGTGTCCATGCGAAGGTCATATAATTCTCTCATCATATACACTTTATTTGATGTTGTCTCCTTTTCATATGTATTGCATAACTTCTTCCAAAGCTCCTCTGCACTTTCACAGTCTAATACTGTAAAGTAAACATTATCACCCAGGTGCAAGTGAATGGTAGACATGGCCATTTCATCTAACTCATCCCAATCATCTTCATCCATGTCAGCAAGCTTCTTTGAAATCCCATTTACTAGCTTCCATTGCCTCCTTTGAATCAACACATCTTTAATCTGATTCTTTCATAGAGCAAAGTTTGTGCCATGAAATTTTCGGATCTCAAAATGTTCTTTGCCTTGCAAGTTATAGCTCCTCCTCAGAACACTAGCACTAGACCCTGATCCACCGGATGTGCCTGAGACCTATGATGCCATGATGGTAGAGAACTAAATAGAATGATAATGGAGCTAGAAGAGTCCGAACACCAACGAATAAGTGTATCAAGGAGTAAATCGACCACTGTATAGTTGAGAAAACCAAAAATCTGGAAAAATTTTGCCAGAGCATCCTCTGCAAAATGAGCATATGAGCAGTGTCAAAATATCATAAAACTACAAGTACTGACATGTTTTCCTGCATAGTGAATCACTGACTTCACTGCATATAATCAGTTACCCAATAGAAGCCAACTAGGCTTATCGAGCACCTATGAGCAGCTATCATACATCTTCTATGGCGAGGCTAGGTAAGTCTTCCACTTGCATCACCGAAGAGACCCCGACATTTGGGTGTCTCCCAGTTAAAAAAACCTCACCACGCCCCTCTTGATCAAACGTAAAAGGCTTTATGCAAAGAACGTAACCGCTATATCAATGACCACATGGACGTACATAAGCGGTATCCACAAAAGCGTACATGGTGTGTATGTGCTCAATATATGTAGTAAAATGACAATAAAAGCTTGAATACACAGCCCAAAAACTAGCCAATAACGCCTGCAAGTGTCTGTCAACTCTGATGTTTTTGGCTCAAAAAACCTACATAAATTTGCAGTAGCTACTTCCATCAAAACTGAAACCTTTCAAGAAACTTGTAGTTTTACGAGAGTGGCCAAAAACACAGCCCCAAAGGTTGATATTTATTTTCGGAGAAGTGCAAAGAACACTCTTCTTGATGTTCTTGGACCTGTGTGAAGAGAACTATGTGCGGAAGTACTCCAAAATGGCTCCAAAAGACACCCAAAAATGCTTCAAAAATACATTTGAAAGCAAAGAATGAAGCTTTGAGAGACCAAAACATGTTCAACATAATGTCAATTTTAGTCTTTCCCCTTCTTCAAACACCACAACAGTGTAGCTTAGTGGCAAGAAATTTCCACGGTTAAGCAAGCTCTAAGGGGAACAGTACTGGGATGGGTGACCTCCCGGGAAGTACTGGGAACCTCTATCTTCCTTGATCGTTGAGGTCCTCCCTCGCGTGTAGCCAACGGTGCCAACGATGACTTCGGTGACTCGGATGACAAGGAACAAAGCTTTTTGTGTCGAACTGCTCTGATACCAGTGAAGTAATTTGATGCCGCTGCACCACAGTGCGCTCTCCTTCTCGAAAGCTCCACGACAATATGCTCGAAGTGGAAACCGAGCTCCTAAGGCTACACACAGTACTTCACACAGATGCTACAAAATACATAGAAAAACACAGTACACAGAGGAGGACAAAGACAAACTTCTTAGGTCTTACAAATGCGGTCAAACTTACGGTCTATGACTGACCAGGCCACTCTATGTTTTATTAAAGAACATATACAAGGAAGTGTCCGGAGGCCATTTGGCCTTTCACATGGACACTAACGGTAACAGGAATTTGACTAACTAAGCGCTAAAGAAAACGTTTACAACTCAGTAAACTAACGCACTGATGTGGTCCATCATTCGAAATCTTCACATGTAATTGCCAACTTTTTGTCCCGATTCAATTCCAATAAAGCTCCGATGGGCATAGATGATTCTTCTCTAGCATTTAATATGATTGAACCCCACTCCGCATTGGTTCACTAGAATCTAGACGACTCTTATTACGATACCATTATGAATTTTCTGACAACTAGCTATCCACCAGGCTCTATGTCAATTACAGCATTACAAAAAATAGTTTTGTACAGTAGGCAGTTTCGTATTATTGTAGGCCAGATATACCATGCTAACCCCTCACAATTCAGGCTTTGGTGTGTCCCAAAACATGTACTGTCCATTTTGGTCTTGGCTCATGATGCACCCTCAATGGGCCATTTTTTTATGGAATTAGTGCACACAAGGTTCCTGGAAAGTGGACTTTGGTGGTCGATTATGCAACGAGATGTGCATGAGTATGTCTGGCAATGTGATCCCTACCAATGAATTGGTCAACCCTTGTCACCACATCATTTTCCTCTCCAACCTATTCTCCCCTTAGAACCATTCCAAAAATGGGGCTTTGATTTCATTGGACCAATTACTCCCCCGACTTCTTTGACTGCAAATCATTATATTTTGACTTGTATTGACTATGCTAGACATTGGCCAGAAGCCTAAAAAGTTTGTTTTGCCATAGCTTCGATAGTTGTCCAATGCATGAATCGAGATCTTTTTCCACGTTTTGATCTTCCCCTTGAGCTATTGTCAGACAGAGGCACCCATTTCGCAAATGAACTAATTGAAGCATTGACAATCTCTTTCAATATTACACATAAACTCAATACCCCATATTATCTTCATGCTAATAGTATTGCAAAAAGTACTAACAAAAACTACTAAATTTGTTAAAGAAGTTCATTTTAGATTGTCCTAATCAATGGGATCAACTGCTACCTATTGTTCTTTGGGCATACCGCACTACCTATAAGGTTACTATAGGATACACCCCATTCAAACTTGTTTATGGAATCAAAGCTATTGCCCCTATGGAAGTCATTGTACCCTAACTGCGAGTTGTTATCGAGCACAAATTATTACCAATTGAGTCACTGTATAGTGGTATCAATGATCTACGACATTGGATGAGCAACTGTTTGAAAAATTTTTGCTCATGCAGGAAGTAAAGCTGCGACAAGCCCAAATGCATGACCGTTTCTTAAGGACTCTAGTATTTGAAGTCGGTGAACTTCTGTTCTACAATTCTAAGTCAAATCGTGCTGCAAGGAGATTCAAAGTCTGATGGTTTGATCCATACTGGATTTTGGTGCAAATTGGTCGGATAACTTTCCGATTGGAGACCCTTGCCAGAGCACAGATTAAAAATCCGTTCTATGGGTCAAAGCTTTGGCCTTTTTGGCTACCTTGGCATGTAATCATTTATCAGTCTGTCCTCGATTTTTGCATGGTTTGCATGATTGTTATGATGTATCTTCCTTGATGTACGTTCATTATGATGCTCGTTCCATTCTTCAATCATGCCGTCGTGCCACCTTGCTTGTTTAAAAACCCCTCTGCTTTGCAATCAACCACTATTGTGTCTTCGTGTTTGCCTATATACTAATTCATGAGCTTTGCGAAAATTTGGCTTTTGTGTGCTCAAGCAATCATGGAAGTTTTAGCACCCTTTGAACTTCTCTCCGCTATAGTCTCAAACAAGACTAAATATTTTTTGACCCCGCACTACCTTGCATGCTTTTGTCTTCTACATTGGGAAGCTGCTTCGGCACATCCCACTGCAAAGAGTCTTATCCGCACCATTGTGCTAGAACCCACATCTGCTGCATTTTGAACCGTCCCTCTAAGCAGATAGGAACTTCCCACAACCCCGATCGAAGTGGATCAGTATTTTTCGTCCCCATTGACGTTTTAGCGTTAGTGTTATCCTTGTCCCACACTGCAATGGAGCAACTCTTTTCTCAGCATAGCTCAAATGAGTATGCTATCAACTATAGATCGGAGCCAAGGCATTCCATTTTGCACTTCTTAGTTATTGTGCTTAACCTCCAACACCGTCCATATGACATCTCTCACCAGTTCTATTCCATCGTTGCCACTACTGCCCAATGACCAATCAATTGGTCAGTCATACTCTTCAATCGCATTCATAAAGAATGCCACCATGTCATCCAATAATTAGATAATAGTAATCACTCGAAAACTAGATTGCCATATCTGTTGTTCGTGCTATATTTGGGTGAATTCTCCATCACCACCCACATTGTTCTTGTTCCCTACCACTTTGCATAGACCACCCCTCCTTCGGAAGACGAAGAAGACGAAAGTGTCAACCTCATACTTTGTCGCTCCCAAGCAACCTGTGTAATCATTTCTTCTTCCCCGAATGCTGAGAATGATGACTAGTAGATGAATAATCCTCCTCCTCCATCCTCCCATCTGCAACCAACACTGAGTCATCATCCTCTTCTGCTCCCCCACCCCCCTCACCACCAAAAGACGTTGTAATGCAAGATGCTGCCCCCCCCCCTTCACCCTCACCCTCTAAGAGTAAAGAACCCTCACCATCTCCCCTACCTTCTCCCAAAACGGGGGAAAAGTTTGCCACACCCTCTCCTAACAAAGAACACCCTAGTCCTTCTTGCCCTCATCACCCTCATATTCTCAGCTTGGTACACCTCCCGGTGTCGGATGGTCTTCCTTGTTTCCTCCTACCTCGTCATGAAATATCATGACTATCTCTGTTGCCCGTGAACTAGACGTACCCACCCTTTCCCCTCTTCCCACTGCCCATGAAAGATACTAGCAATTTGGCGTTACGACTAGTGCATCATCCAAGAGTTTGGTAGGCTTAGCAGCTACCTCCTCCACATGTAGACTTTGATCTCCCGCGACATGGATTACTATCAATAGCTGGCAGACCACTTCTAGCAACATTGTACTTGGTTGTGGCAGCGTAACCAACAGCTAAAGCAAGATTTTGATCAACATGGGTTCCCCAACCAATAGATAGGTGAAACCGTGTACCAAGAAGCAAAGCAAACATAATATTTCAAAGGCTTCTTTGAAGAATCCAAGAGAAACAAAAAAGTGTCGGATGCAAGTCACAAACGTGTAAGAAGCTAATTCTCACCACCTCCTGTGTATATAAGAGCTTGAAAAGGAGCGACGGTGTAGACAGTCGCCATGAATGAGTTCAGGTTGCAAGATCATGCTAATGACTCAAACTTCTTCAACAAACTGCCACCACACTCTGAGAAACCAATGAGTATGAAGTATTTCGATGGCAATGCACCACAATCCACTCTCCTTCTCGAGAGCTCCACTATGATATCATCAAAGTAGAAAACCGAGCTCCTATGGCTACATACAATACTCCGCACAGAGGCTGTAGTATATGCAAAAAAACACAGTATACAAGGAGCCAAAACACAATCTTCTTAGGTGTTACAAATGCAGTCAAACTTACAATCTGTGATTGATCAGGCCATCATATGTTTTATTAAAGAACATATACAAAGAAGTGTCAGGTGGCCATTTGGCCTTTCACATGGACAAGGTTTCTTGCCAAGGTTAGACATATATCTGCTCACAACTCCCACTACAAATGCAATGTCTTATCTCGTAGCTACCATCGCATACATGAGACTACCAACAACAAACTCATAGAGAACTTTGGTCATGAATTCCTTTTCCTCATCTGATTTGGGGCAATCATCCTTGCTCAATTTCACATATGCAAGTAAAGGTGTACATAATGCCTTTCCACCTTGTATATTGAACCTGTGAAGTACTTTGAATATATACTCACTTTGAGACAAGTATCTGCATCTTTTACTCTTGATATGAGTAATATGCATGCCAAGAATATATTTGGCATCCCCCAAATCCTTCATATCAAATGTCTTAATCAACTTCTTTTTTGAGAATTGACAAGTCACAAGAGGACTTCCCAGCAATCAATATATCATCGACATAAAGTATCAAGCATATCAAGCTGCCATCTCTCCAACTCTTTGTGTAGAGACAATGATCCACATTACTTTGAGAATAGCCTTGAGACTTCATAAAAGCATCAAATTTTTGGTACCATTGTCTAGGGGACTGTTTAAGTCCATACAAGTTCTTGAGCTTACAAACTAGACTTTCCTTGCCAAGAACTACATAACCCTCTAGTTGTTCCATATAGATCTCATCTGTAAGATCTCCATGCAAGAAAGTACTTTTCATATACATTTAGACTAGCTCTAAGTCCTCCATTGCAATAAATCCACGCAACATGCGCAAGGTAGTCATCTTGACCACAAGAGAGAAGATTTCCTCAAAATCAACACCATGTTTTTGCTTAAAACCCTTTGCAACAAGTCGTGCTTTATACTTTGGAGAAGCACTATCTGATGCGAATTTCTTATATACCCATTTACATGGTAAATCTTTCCTGCCCTTTGGCAAAGGTACTAAATCCCAAGAACCATTATTGAGAAAAAATCCAACTCACTCTTCATGCCCCACTTGACATAGTCCTCTCTATGCATAGCCTCTTTGTAGCAAGAAAGCTCATCGGCATCTGTTAGCATAACAAAATCTAAACCTGGGACATATCTATCAAGTGGATGTGAGACATGTGCAGAGCCTCTTAATGGTTGTTGAACAGGAACATGTGTAGATTGATCTGATCGAACATTCTCTTGAACATCCCTGTGTAGCATTTTTATGCATGCTAACTAAAGGATACTAAATATATGCAATAAAATGACACTAAAAGGCTGAATACACAAAACCTGCATAAATTTGCAACGGCGACTCCCACCAAAACTGAAAACCTTAGAAACCTATAGTTCTATGAGTGGCTAAAAACACAACCCCAAAGGTTGATATTTATTGTCAAACAAGTACAAAGAACACTCCTCTTGATGTTCTTGGACCTGTGTGAATAGTACTATGTGCAAAAGTACTCCAAAAGACACCCCCAAAAATGATTCAAAAACAAAGTTTGAAAACAAAGAATGAAGCTTCGAGGGACCAAAACATGTTCAAGGTAATGTTAACCTTAGTCCTTCCCCTTCTTCAAATACCACAGGAGTGTAGCTTAGTGGCAAGAGATTGCCATGGTTAAGCGACATCCATGGGGAACAACATTGAGATGGATGACCTCTTGAGAAGTATCGAGAACATCTATCTTCCTTGATCATTAAGGTCCTCCCTCGCACGCAGCCAATGGCACCAATGGTGACTTCGATGGCTCGAATGACAAGGGGAGAAATCTTTTGCTCGCGTGAGTGGGCAGGTGCTCACTTTGCTCGCTCAACAGGGAGATCTTTTGCATCAAAATGCTTTGATACTAGTGAGGTATTTTGATGGCAATGCACCACAATGGACTCTCCTTGAGAGCTGCTAGATGATATCCTCCAGGTATAAAAACCGAGCTCTTAGGGCCGCACAAAATACTCTGCAGAAAGGTTGCAAAATAAGCTAAAATACACAATATACAAGGTGCTTGAACATAGACTTCTTAGGCGTTACAAAGGCGGTCGAACTTACAATTTGTGACTAACCAACATACTATATGATTTAAATAAGTGTCAAATGGCCATTTGGCCTTTCACATGGACATTAATGCTAATAAAGCAATTGTCCGCTCAAATAGTGCAACAAGAACAATGGCTTGAAGTAGTCAACCAAAGTTGACCAATCTCCAATAGTCTCTAGAGGTTGAGTAGTCTTTCAAGAAGCAAGTTAACCAAATAGCTCGAGTAGAGACCAAGCGATGAAAACATCTAAGGAAACAAAATTTCTTCCTTTCGATGCACCATTGTTAGTTGTCAAACACCTATGTAAAACTATTCCCAAGCGACTCGCCAAAGAGGCAGAGCCCCAAAATGTAACTTTTCATATGTTATCAACATCATTCTATCTTGTGCACCAAGAGTAGAGAGACAAAAGTCTTAAACATGCATTGGACATGTCAAGCTATGTGTTCTACTGCACAATGATGGTTTGCTTCTAAAGTGAATATCGATGCCCAAACTTTGATTGCACCTCTAACAAACATAAGTTGTCACCAAGCAATGCACAACATTTGGTCTATTATAACAAGTCAACAAATATCAAGTTCATTGTGAATAAGGGCACATCACATAAATGTCAATGTAAATGACACACCTCTAAGCAACACAAAGCACTTGCAAATCGGTCACTTAATAATCGAAAAAACCACTTGCGAGTTGAGTAACATGGAAGGTGATTAATGCATCTAACCAAACCATATGCATGCCATCTAATGACAACTAGAATTTGAAAGAGGTACCATGAGAGCAAGTAACATCACTATCACTAAACATAATAAATATCTACAACAATGCAATACTTTTCTTCACATACATCACAAACTTGTACATAAACTTGTACATAAATTTCAATCTACAATGGCTAATGGAGCTAGCCAATCCATCCATACTTCTCCAAACATATCATGCGCATCCATGATAAATTCTACACATCCGTGTGCAACTCTATAGTTATCAAAGTATGCCACGTTAAATCTTTCCAACTTAGAAAGCCAATGCAATCAAAAGTCACCATGTTGGCAATCCAAGAAGCCAATGGTAATGGTTTTACCAGATGTGCCTTCCACTCTTAGGCAGATGGCCTACGTTCAAATCTCACCCAAGAATGGATGCTTCAAAGTTCCCCAAGATGGGTGCCTCTACCTTACGAGGTCAAGAGTGTCTCTCTTTCCAATCATTGTACTCAACAAAAAAAGAAATTAGTATATTGCAAACGCGTTATAGTAGAGGCCGATGCAATTCCTAAAGGAAATCTTTTTTTGGCACCTCTATGTCGTTTGCCACTATTTTGGACATCTCCATTTTTGGCACTTGTATTTTTGGCACCTCTATGTCATTTGCACAAACACATCATACATGTACAGGTGGAGATAATCCTGCAACCAAATTATCGGATAAGTGTGATCTTCCTTTACGATCAGACATAGAATCTTGTGCCATCGCTCAATTACGATCATAGTTACAAACAAGATGGGCTCCAACTCAGTATGGAGAGGCCAATGCAATTCATAGAGGAAATAAATATGGGCTCCAACTCAACATGGAGAGGCCAATGCAATTCATAGAGGAAATGTACTTTTGGCTCAGCTCTATCGTTTGCCACTACTACAAGCTTCGATACCATTGATAACCTCTTTTCAAATTGAAGTTGACAAGTGAGCATATGACTCATATGTATAAAACATGATTGATGTTGTACAAATCCATGGCTTATGGTATTCTCACTTTCCCACTTGAAACAATGCTCATTTCGTCACAATCCTCTTCTTGGAAATTAAAGCTTCAAATAGGGCCACTCAATCTCTTGACTTTTCGAGATTCATTCTTTCTTTATTACTCGATGCTTTGCTTGCACTCATGTGCCTTCACCACTTTCAGCCACTAGCTATCTACGTTCGTCGTCACTTTGCAACTTCCTACTATTCATGCCTTAACTCACAATGGTTCATTGAATACGTTGTTTGAAACGCTTACAAATTTTAAATTTTCGGACATTTTCGTAGCACTCAATTGCATGCTGACATTGTTTCCCTGACTTATAAATCAAACCATTAGTTTGATAAATCTTAACGGTATTGTTTATTTTGTCCCCTCCCATCCAAGGGTCTTGTTAACTGCTTCCATATCCTTGATCCTTGTTTCCATATCCGATACCCGCCCATTAACTTCCATATCAAATACAAAAAAACCCATATCTTACAGCATGCCCTCTAGTATTGTTTACACCTTCCACTCTGAAAATTCAATCAGCCCACTATGTATTTGGGCCTCTAGATTGTCATTCTCAAGCATCCTAAATGTTATTCTAAAGCATCCTCAATTGGAAGAAGGGCATTTACAATTTCCATTGTCTCTATTTGTAAATAGATATGTAAATAAATATGGATGTACATATATAAATATATATGTATAATTAATGTACATATATCGAAAAACAAGTATAAACATAAAACTACGTTAATGCATATAAACATACATATATATATATATATATATATATATATATATATATATTCACTCACATCTAGGTAAAATAGATTTGAATGACAACGATGTTTCATATCCTTGTTTACACATTCCACTCTGTAAATTCAATCAGCCTGTAAATTCAATCAGGCCACTCTGTAATTGGGCCTCTAGATTGTCATTCTCAAGCGTCCTAAATGTCATTCTCAAGCATCCTCAATGGAACAAGTGCATTTGAAATTTCCATTGCCTCTATTTGTAAACAGTGATATAAATAAATATATAAATAAATGCTAATACTAAGACCGAAGAGTACAATCTGTTCATGATACCAATATACAACCACGATCTCTTTACGGCATGAACGATTTTATAACATACAATGAAGTAACGGGATTATTTCAAGCCTTCTTAAAGGGATGAAAATAACAATCATAACTTTAGTTTTCAATAACACCTTGCTGGACAAACATCTTCTCCCTTCTATGATACATAAAGGACATTCGCATAGACTTAGCATCATTTCTTAATGACATCTAATGCAATTAGTTTCTTATAGAACAAGAGGGTCATCATCATTTCTTAATGACATCAGATGCAATTAATTTCTTATAGAACAAGAGAGGGGTCATTGAACATGTTCTAATAAATTGGAGACCAGTTACTATATGATAATGATAATAGGAGTCTCCTTACTGAAAATTAATAACTAATAGCGGTTATTTCGTAGGAATTATGCAAACAAGGCCAGTTTTTTTTATCATTAATATATTTTATTTTTGACCGATTAGAATGGGATTCGGTATATTTCTATTATTTTCCACGTGTACATCTCTATTTCCTCTCGTGATAATTATCCCTGTTGCTTTTCTGATGGTAGACTCCCCAAAACATACAAAACAGAGCCCTCTATATAGTTCTCGGTTAAAGGTTTTCATCTCATTTCGTTCTCTTGGGATTCTCATCCCATAGCACCATTAGAACGTTCTAACGTATTAAACAGCAATAATAAATTTGACGTAACTGCTTTTAATTGCACTAGGGAGCTGATTCCAAAATAACTTCATTTTACATTCCTTCTACCAAAATCTATTATACAGGGCCATCTCTTAGATAGATCACTGTAAACTTGTGTTTCCCACTTCTTTGTCTAATCACTCAGTCTCTTGACTCTTCGCGAATATACAAAACTCCCATAATCTATTAGAGAGGGCCACCTCTTAGAATGATCACTGTAATCCATTGTGTTTCCCAATTCTTTGTCTAGTCACTCAATTTCGTGACTCCTAGTGATCACTCCTTTCTTTATTACTACATCTTCGCTATGGAGCCCATGTACCCTCACCAATTACAGTCACTAGCTATCTACGTTCGTCATCACTTAGCAACTTCCTACTATTCATGACTCAACTCAACTCAACGCTTACTTATCAAACCATTCACTTGGAGATCGTTAATGGAACTATTCATTTTGTCTCATCCCATCCAAGGGTCTTGTAAGTTGCTTCCATGTCCTAGATCGATGCCCGTACATTATATACACGCACTTTCACATCTAGGCAAAATAGATTTGAATGTCAAGGTATTGCAAATTATTTACTGGGGCATTCGTACTTACATACCTTAATGCCTCGTATACTCACGGATCAAACAATCAGAAGATTCTACTACACCAATACAAAACCATGTGGACAGAATCAGATCTAAATCTCAATTGAATGACAACGTTGTTCCAAATTATTTACTAGAGCATACAAATTTATTTCGTTCTTTCGGCATGTTCATCCTATAGCACTATGGGAATGTTCTCTGGTCCACTGAGAAGAGACACCCAATCCGTGCAAAAAATCCCTAAGTGGCCCCACTACATTAATTTTACTCTTACAAATACAAGATGCCAAAAATTTCTTGGAGCCACAACATTGAAGATGCTTCAAATGAAATCTCGCATAATGGGATAAGAATATTCATGATGCCAGCGTGAGACTTTTTCTCAAACTTTCCGGATCTGTTCAATTCAAAGTGAACAATTTTGATTAGGCACCTGAGAACATCGACACACAGTTGACAGATATGGAAAATTCCCTTCCACAGGCACGCCATTAAGACATCAACTGTATCGATGAAGATAACGCAGGAGAACGAGATTTGGAACACCTTTAAATCGAACGCAGCCAACTACGGCTTGACCATTGTGAAAATCGAACAATGAGCAGAAGCTTGAACAAAATTACTTGCACAGCACGCACCCTTACCACTACCAGGAATTCAACTCACTGCAGGCTGAAAAGATTGGAACAGTGACGCAACTTCACAAATGCCAACAAACACAAAGGCTCTTATGCTGAGCATTCAAGCAGACCTAATTGCCGGGTAGCAACCAGAATAAAGTCCATAAGTAGAAGCAATACCCAGATATATCAAGATCTAATGAGTAACCTAGCCAACGGAGCGAAAAAACAGTACTGTTTCTACAGAAGTCGAGAACTATCACCGATATGACGCCAAATGCCAAAAACGAGCTTTTCATCTGTTAAATCCTACTGAAACAATTTACCTAGCCCGACGTGTCAGCAGAGCATATGAAATTAACCTCTACCAACATAGCGAGGGCAGGCGAGATGTCTCGACTCTAGCTTCCAGGGAACGGGTGAAAGAACGACAGACTTACGTTCTCCACCAGCAAATAAAGAAGCGATCTCCACCATATCCGAAACGATCGCACTCAGAACTCTCGAGCATTTCTCACGGTGCAACGAAATGCTAATATATAGTGATTAATGGATGCCCTAACTATTTTTTTTGGTTTCACACTGAATTCTGAATAGGGCTTTGCCGTCGGACCTGCAAATTAAATTGACGATCTCGTAGTTTTATTTTCTTACTTTTCAAAAAAACTGAACCCAGGTGTTGTGTCGAATGGTTTTACACTGTCGGCAGCAAAAAAGCTCGGAATTGTATATGGAACATGTTTCATATTGCAAATTCTCAGTGCTGCGGTCACATAAAAGTCCAGAATATAAAGAGCCGTGATTATGTGCCCTAGCCTGTTGCAAATGCTTTGAGTTAACAAAACTATATAGTCTAAACCAGTTGAAATCAGTTGTAACCTTGTCTAACTCGTGCTTTATGGGATACGCAGAGTTTCGTGAGTACTATGCCCATTCATCTATACAATTGTACTTTCAAAATTAAAGTTGAAAGATAGGAATTTGTGGAACCCTTTTTTTTTAATTGTATAGTTGTTTTGTTGTTGAAAGAAAAAATAAAATGTGATTTTATCTTTTTGTGCATTTTGTGTACTAGTGTCCATAAGCTGATTTCATATAAAAGGAGTGGAACTCGCATATGAATTGGCTACGTTCCTCCATTCATCTCTTCACATATGAGAGTGGAACAAGCTTCTCTATGTGACCTCTTGTGTGAATTGTACGAAGCATGATATAAAACACTTTTTCCACCTCTACATGAAAATGCAATGACTTATTTCCTTTAGTTTATTTTATTTTGTTCCACATGAAAGTGGTAAGTTTTCGAGGCAAGAACCGCAAAGTTTCATGTGCATCTCTCTCCTTTTGTGAAACAAGCCATGGTCTTTTATTAAAAGACCTACTTCATGTATGACATGGGATGTAGAACTCATGGGAGGGTTCGGAGATGTATACAAGATCTTGAACTTTGTATAAGCTAGACCTTAAGAGATGAAAAGATCTATAGTAGTGAAGTTGGATGTTTCACAAGAGCAAGATATTGCACTTCCGCATTTTTTTCACAAGAGCCAAATAGGGAATGGGGTAGTTAAGACTCTAGCATCACCATCCATAGCACACATTCATTCAACAATTGGCATATGTAGCCCTATACCACGCATCATGCTCTAGCATCACCATCCATAGCACACATTCATTCAACAATTGGCATTTGTGGAGAATTTGTTGCAAAAATCATTAATGGGTGCACTTCTGTTTACAAAAATGTTGAGTTAAAATCTTTGCAACCTAGGTCTACTTGCAGATATGGTCATCTATTCTTGATTTTATGTGTTTCATGCATTGTGGGCATGTGGCCATAGGTACATATTCTATTTCTTAGGAGGCTCGACCTCTTCATTTGCTTGCTTTCTCTATATTCATCTTTGTTTGATGTGTTCTAAGGTTTGAGCATGAGCCTCCTCCTTGGTGCAGTTCTTTTTGTTTTCTATTTGCTTCTTTTATCAGTCTTTCTAACATTTCATCAAGGAGGATGTTGTATAACTATGGGTCCATGCAACAAAAGACATGAGTTTGAGGGTCCAAAATCGATTGGAGAACCCTTGGAGTTTATTGAGAAACCCTTGTGAAAGTGCCTCCAAGACTATGGTTTGAACCCTTGAGCTATTTGGATTTATTTACTCCCGATTGAAGGGTTTTGACCCTTCGGATTGATATTTCCTAATGGTATGGTATTTAACCTTTAGGGAGGTCTCTCAAGCCTTTGGACTTGTATGTATGAGTTTGGGAGGAATCCTTTCAGAATCCATTTGAGAGCCATGTGACTTCCAAAGTTAGAAGGCCTTGGATTAAAATCCATGTGGAGAGGACACTTTGCAAGCTCTCCTCACATTTCCTCCCTGGCCTAGAGGTATATATACATGGGTGGAGTTGTATGAGTGGATATGTGCATCTGTCGTAAGCTCTTAAGATACTTAGGCTAAGCTATTTTATCTCGTAGTGGGATCGTAGTCATTTAAAATTGGTAATCAGAGTCACGCTTTCGAAGTGGAAATGCCATAAATATTTATGGACGTACTCACGAGCCTTGAATTGAGTTTCTTTTGATTATTTCATGAAAAAAGCATCTCAAATGGGGCCAATACCAATGATTATGCCTCCTCCCACGAGTGCTCTTTAGAGCTCCTCTATGAGAAGGAAATCATGAACTCATAGGAACCCCCCAGCCCCTTTCACGAGGGGCCAAGAAGAGATCTCTCCAAATAGCCTTTCACCTGTCAATAGCCTGAATACTCAAAGGAGCTCGTGAAGTCTCTTGCGATTATACATGTTCAACACTGTGATTCGTGTTATTTGAAGCCCTTCTCTGAGTATAAAGCATCATATATGGGATTATCCCCCCCCCCCCCCCCCTAGTTTGCACACGCTTTCAAATGGATCTCTTCACAAAAGGAACCAGACCCTTCAATTGGCCTTTACAAATGACCATCTTGCTCAAATGTAGCCTATCACGTGCGATGCCCCCTCTCTTGAATTGAAATAATGCTTGTGCTTTGCCATTGTTATAGCTTCCTCATGTGCTAGAAAACATGATGCTCGGTAGCCAACCTTTGTGGATGAAAGAACGACCATAGGCTACATCTTACTTGACCATGCAATGGGTCTTAAACCAAGGAAGAAAACATATTGAAAAGGGAAAAATGATAACCTAGATCACCAACCCAATCAAAGTTAGAATATCCAATGAAATCGATGCCCCCTCTATACCAAAAACCTTGATGTTGATTAAGGGCTAAATAGTGCAATAATCTCTAAGCAAATTGTCAGCGTGTGTGATGAGGTTGATGGGGGAATTGAATAAGAAAATTGTTTGCATATGATATATCAAATCTACTTTTGGCCAAGTAGGATAAAGAACCAACAAGCTATTCATATGCATGCACATCCACGTGGGATCATTGTTGATATATTTTGCTAGTAATGTGTATGGACACACTTAGAATCATTAGGGCACTTTTTTCCCTCTTTAGGAGGTTCTTTTTGTTGGAGTTTGAGGTTCATAGAAGCATGCGAACAACACAAGGAAGAAAAAGAAGCTTAAAGTAACATGTTAGGGCTATAATCAACAAATCCCCCCTGGGAGTGATGTGGTGAACAAGGAGCTCACACTCATGTATAAGGAAGTGCCAAGCTATGTGGAATCAATCCACAAAAGGAAGTAAGCCCAAAGCTTTGTGGAAAGCTTCAAATTTCTCCCTAGATAGAGCCTTTATGAAAAGGTCTGCAATGTTCTCCAGTGTGGGAACATATGCCAAATTGATCTCTCCAGTAGAGAACCTCTCCCTGACATAATGATAGTGCACCTCAATGTGCTTAGTGAGAGCATGGAACACAGGGTTCCTCCCAACTGCCAATGCGCTCTGAGTGTCAGTGAAGATGGTGGTGGTAGAAGACTAACCAACACCCAAATCAGCCATAAGGTGTTTGAGTCACACACACTCAACCGTCGCCGTGAAAGGTGCCCTATACTCAGCCTCACAACTCGAAGTGCCCTATACCCACTTAGTGCTAATGGCCTTCTTGCTAGGCGGAAAGTCACATAAAGACCACATACCATTCTTCATTATAGCATCATATTCAGATTGCATAAAAGCCATCCAATTTTCTGAATTTTGTGCTTCATCAAACGAAACAGGCTCATTCTCATCACAGAGACTAGAGGACGCCATAGCATAGCAAACTGATGCAAAAGAAGCACTATGAGAGCCAGAACAGGTACGATATGACAGAGATGCATCTAATTTGCTATCATGCAAGGTTTGCACCAACCATTTTGGCATAGTTTTTGCCTCCTCAATATCAGCTCTCTCATCAACAAGTTCATCATGTAAATCTGCACCAGAAATGGAATGATATGCATCATCACATGAAACTTGTAAAGGCTGAGAATTTGCCTCATTAGGACCAACACTAGACTTTCCACTTGTAAAAAGAGGCAACAAAGTATCATACATGTCTTTGGAGCTAACACATGTATCCTTAGTACATGAAAGCAATGATTGAATAAAATCTTCCACGAAAACAACATCAGGGCTAACCAGAATGCGTTTAGTCTATGGATGATACAAACGGTAGCCTTTGCTTTCAGAATTGTACCCAACAAAAATACATTTCACTATTATATCATCCAATTTCCAGCATTGTCGTTCAGGCACTAATGCATATGCGAAACAACCAAAAACACACATGTGAGCAACAAAGGGCTTGCAACCATGCCAAGCCTCATATGGAGTGATAGATTGCATTGCTTTAGTGGGACACATGTTAAGTACATATGATGCACACATAAGAGCCTCAAGCCAGAAACTATGTGGTAAAGCCTGACACTTGACCATACACCTCGCCATTTCCATGAGTGACATGTTCTTCCGTTCAACAACTCCATTCTATTGAGCTGTATACGGCATTGTACAATGATGTTTTATCCCATGTTCAACCATAAATGCACTAAAGTCAGAAGACATATATTCCCTCCCTCGATCAGAATGGAGGGTGCCCATTTTACATGCTGTCAGATTTTTAGCCAAAACAAAAAACTATTTGAAGCACATAAACACTTTGGACTTTTCATTTAGTGGATATACCAATGCATGCCTGGAAAAATCATAAATGGAAGTCACGAAGTAAAGATAGTTCCCAAAGGAGGGTGTATGCATAGGACCACAGACATCCCTTTGAACAAGCTACAATTTCTAAGTAGCTCGAACTAAACCATCTTTTGGGAATGAGGAATGCTGCATTTTGCCCAGAATACAGCCTTCACAAACATGTTTACTAGGTGCCTCAAGTTTGGGCAAAGAGGACACCATTTTAGATTTTTGTAGGCATAGCAAACTAGCAAAATTCAGCTGACCAAAGCATGCATGCCAAAGCTTTGCATCTGACATAGCCTAAGAATCATGTACTACACATGTTGAATCATTCATAGTTTTTTCATAGTCTATGATCTTATACAATGACATAAAATGCCGGAAGAAATAATGACATTGCCATTTGACACATCATGAATTGTACATTTGTCATCAACAAATTCACGACCAAGCCAATCTTGACTAAAGCTGAAACGGATAACAGGTTCTTCTTAATCCCTGGCACAAATAAAGCATCCGAGAATGTAAAAGAACTACCATCAGTAGTAGTCAAAATGATCGTACTGACTCCCATGACAGGATAAGAGGAGTTGTTGGCACATGTGATAGTATTCCCTGTAGGGGCAAGCTCGAGTGAACTGAAGAAATTGTGTTGCTAGGTATTATGTTTGGTTGCCCCACTATCAAAGTACCAAATGTTTAAGTCTATTGCAGACATACACTGTTCATGAGAAGATGGGTCATAATTGCAAACAGTAGTAAATGCCCACTCTTCATTCTACACAAGATTAATAGACTCTGTTTTGGGAGTAGAGGCCTCTATAACAACCTTTCGAGCCTCTTTCTTCCTTGCCTCCTTAGCCGCTTGTTTTGGACAACTCTTTATGACATGATCATTTCCTTTATAGTATTTGCAAAACAATTTCTAATTTTCTGTTTTCTTTTCATGTCTCTCATCCTTCTTTGATTGTGCAGAATTAGCAGATTTTTGCTTACTAGTAGAAGAGCTCCATGTACCTTTGCCCTTCTGACTAGCCAAGAAAGCTTGATCTACAACACACATAATGGACCTTTTCTACCTAGACTGATCTTCCTGTAATAGAACAGAGACTAACTTCTCAAATGTTAAGGAATTTGGATTGCCTTTCATCATCAAAGGAAGAGTAGAAGCAAAACTCTAATATGAATTGGGAAGACCATTCAGAATAGTTTACACAAGTGAACTGTCCGGAAAGACTTCATCAGTAAAAATCAATTATTCTTTCAAATGTTAGATTTTTGTCAGAAAAATGTCCATGGAATCACATTCATTCATGTGCTCACTTTCCAGTTGTTTTCAGAGGCAAGCAACACAAGCCGCCTTCCTTTGTCAGGTATAAAGTGGTAAGTGTATCCCAAGCATACTTAGCTATTCCGCAAGAGCGAGTGCAGAATAATGGCATCTTTGATAGACAAGGCTATCAATGCATGTGCATGAACATCTCTACCATCCCAACAAATTTTCTCTATAGTAGGTGTAGCAGGAACTGCAGCACGAATAGGAACATGAAGAATATCATCATCTTCAATGCCGTTTGCATCACCTTCAACAACTATGTATGCAAGCGTAATAGGACGTTTTTCAACACCCTATACAATTTTCCATAGTCCTTTCGCAACCAATACATGATGCATCATAGAAGCCCATAATGGGTAATAAGTACTATCAGCTTATCCTCAACAACCAACAAGTGGAATACACCACTACTTTCAGTCATGGCCACTGACTAAAATACCCTAATGCAAAAAAATGATTGTATCTTAAAAAGTTGAATAGAACTACTCTGTTGAGTTCTATTAAACCTATAGCAAACTTTGAGATGCTTATACTGGCGAAATGAAACATGTATATATCTTTGGCACAAAAAGACGAAATTGCCTACACAAGCACTGTGATAGTGTTTTTGGAGGCCCAAACTAGCTCAGATCATGATTTTGCTACCTCAAAGGGAAGTCGTTTTGATCTCCTAATCACCTTGGGGGTGCTCACCAAATTTCGTGTGATTCTGAGGCTCTGACCAGAGGGATGTCAACGATGCCCTAGATGAAGCGGTGACCTGCCTATAGAAGCACGCAAATAGCACAAAGAAGAAGAAGAGGCTTGGAGCACAACACAAAATACTGAGAATAGAATGTACAAAGATAAGTATCCCATTAGGGCTATAGGCATATATACAAACCGGGGGAAAAAAACCTCCTAAAGAGGGAAAAAAGTGCCCCGACGGTCCTAGTGTGTTCACACACATCACTACCTAAATATATCAATACTTTTCCCCTGGTTTGTATATACACATATAACCCTAACAAGTCAGTTATCTTTGTACATTCACTTGGTAATTCACTCTAACATTGTGTGTTGTGCTCCAAGCTTCTTCTTCGTCTTCTTCTGTGTGTTGTTCATGTGCTCCCATAGACCTCAAACTCCAACAATTGGTATCAAAGCATGTCATTACTTCATCTGGGACACCATCAACACCCCTCCGATCACATTCTCAGAATCACACAAAAATTGATGAGCATACTCAAGGCGATTAGGAGTTCGATCTCACCTCATTTTGGCCTCAGAATGCATTATCATAGTGCCTATGTAGATAAATTTGTCCTTTTGTGCCAAACATATATACAAGTTTCAGTTCATTAGTACAATCGCCTTTAAGTTTGCTATGGGTTAAGCAGATTTCAATAGGGTGGTTTTGTTCAACTTTTTGAATTACAATCATTTTTTTGCATCACGCTATTTTAGTCAATGGTCATGGTTGAAAGCAATGATGTATTTCGCATGTTGGTTGTTGAGGATAGATTGGATGGTACTAATTACCCATTATGGGCATAAATGATGCATCATGTATTGGTAGCAAAAGGATCATGGAATATTGTCTAGGGTATTGAAAAACACCCTACTACACCTGCGAATACAATTATTGAAGATGATGCAGATGGCATTGAAGATGATGATCTTCAAATTTCTGTTTGTGTTGCAATTCCTATTGCACCTATTGAAGAGAAACTTCATTGGGATGGTAGAGATGCTTAGGCACATGCATTGATAGCCTTGTCTATCAAACATGTCATTATCCCTCACATTCGCTCTTGCAAGACAACAAAGGATGCTTAGATACACTTACAACCTTGTATATTCAAGAAATGAGGCTCATGTTGCTTAACTCTAAAAATAATTGGAGAGTGAGCACATGAATGAAGGAGATTCTATGAATAGTTTTTAGAGTAAGATCAAAGATTTGAAGGAGGAGTTGATTTCTGCTCATGAAGTCTTGTGACATAGTTCACTTGTGAAAACTATTCTTAATGGTCCTCTAGATTCATAACAGAGTTTTGCTTCTACTTTTTGATTGATGATGAAAGGTAATTCAAATGTCTTAATCTTTGAGGAGTTGGTCTTCGTTTTGTTGTAGGAAGATCAACTGAGGCAAAATGGGTCCATTATGCATGTTGTAGATCAAGCTTTCTTAGCTAGTCAAAAGGGCAAAGGTAAATGAAGCTCATTTACTAGTAAGCAAAAATATGCTAATGTTGCACAATCAAAGAAGGAAATAAAGAGTAGAAGAAAACAAAAACGTAGAAACAATTTCACAAATATAGTAAAGGAAATGATCATGTCATAAAGAGTTGTCCAAAACTAGCTACAAAAGAGGCAAAGAAGAAAGATGTTAGAATGGTTTTTGTAGAGGCCTCTTCACCTAAATTATGAAGTATTTCATTGGCCTCTACACCTAAACTAGCTAGAATGGTTTTTGTAGAGGCCTCTACACCTAAATTATGAAGTATTTCATTAGCGATGCACCATAGTGCGCTCTCCTTCTCGTGAGCTCTGCGACGACATCATCGGAGTAGAAAACCGAGCTGCTAAGGGCACACACAGTACTCCGCACAGACACTGCAAAATACGCGGAAAACATAATACACAGGGAGCACGAAGTTAGACTTCTTAGGTCTTACAAATGCGGTCGAACTAACAGTCAGTGACTGACCAAGCCACTATATGTTTTATTAAAGAACATATACAAGGAAGTGTTCGATGGCCATTTGGCCTTTCACATGGACACTAACGGTAACAATCTCCCACTAAAGGCCAATATGGCCAAAGTAACTATGGGAGAAAAATAAAGAATGATAAAGAATACCTAAGTGTAAGTGTACAAACTATACCTCCCACCTGATGGGCATGTTACACAATATACAAGTGGTTGTGTAAGATCATGAATCAAGTAACCCCCATCAAGTGACAGCAGTGTCAAAAGTTATCTTGTGGTAGAGTTTTAGTCAAAGCATCTACAACATTATCTCGAGTGTGAACCTTATCAAGAATAATGCGCTTAGTGGCTAAGCAATCTCTAATGAAGTGATACCTCACCTCAATGTGCTTAGTCTTTGCATGATAGACCGGATTCTTAGCCAAAGCAATGGCACTTTGACTGTCACTGAGCAAACAAGGTACATGCTGAGGTAAACCCATATCACAAGCAAGACGAGAAAGACACAATGCTTCCTTACATGCCTCACTTGCTGCAACATACTTTGCTTCTGTGGTGGAAACAACTGTACATTCTTGAAGACGAGATCTTCAAGAGATAGCACCTCCAGCAAAATGAAAAATGTACCCTGATGTACACTGACGATTGTCTACAGAACCAGCATAATCAGAATCTGTGTAACCAATAATGGATGATTTCCCTCTACCTAAGCATAGACACTTGTCCTTAGTGCCACTCAAATATCTCAAAATCATCTTCATCGCTTCCCAATGTTTCTTCCCAGGCTTAGACATATATTTGCTAACAACTCCCACTACAATTGCAATGTCTCGTCTCGTAGCTACCATAGCATACATGAGACTACCCACAGTAGACTGATAGGGAATTTTGGTCATGAATTCCTTTTCCTCATCTGATTTGGGGCAATCATACTTGCTCAATTTCACATATGTGGGTAAAGGTGTACTAAGTGCCTTTGCACCTTGCATATTGAACCGGTGAAGTACTTTGGATATGTTCTCACTTTGAGACAAGTATATGTATCTTTTACTCCTATCACGAGTAATGCATATGCCAAGAATATGTTTGGCATCCCCCAAATCCTCCATATCTGCTCACAACTCCCACTACAAATGCAATGTCTGGTCTCGTAGCTACTATAGCGTACATGAGACTACCAACAACAGACTGATAGGGAATTTTGGTCATGAATTTCTTTTCCTCATCTGATTTGGGGCAATCATCCTTGCTCAATTTCACAAGTCATAGAAGGAATTCATATCAAATGTTTGACTCAACCCCCTTTTGAGAATTTACGAGTCATAGGAGGACTTCCTAGCAATCAACATATCATCCAGATAAAGTATCAAGTATATCAAGCTACCATTTGAGCATCTCTTTGTGTGGAGACAATGATCCTCATTGCTTTGAGAATAGCCTTGGGACTTCATAAAAGCATCAAACTATTGGTAGCATTGTCTAGGAGACTGTTTAAGTCCATACAAGCTCTTTTGAGCTTGCCAGGAATTACATAACCCTCTGGTTGTTCCATATAGATCTCATATGTAAGATCTCCATGCAAGAAAGTAGTTTTCACATCCCATTTGGACTAGCTCTAAGTCCTCCATTGCAACGAATCCAAGCAACATGCGCAAAGTAGTCATCTTGACCACTGGAGAGAAGACTTCCTCAAAATAAACACCATGTTGTTGCTTAACACCCTTTGCAACAAGTCGTGCTTTATATTTTGGAGAAGCACTATCCGATGTGAATTTCAACTTATATACCCATTTACATGGTAAAGCTTTCCTGCCCTTTGGCAAAGTTACTAAATCCCAAGTACCATTCTTGTGAATAGAATCCAACTCACTCTTCATGGCACGCTCCCACTTGACATGATCCTCTGTTTGCATAGCCTCTTTGTAGCAAGAAGGCTCACCGACATCTGTTAGCATAACACAATCTAAACTTGGAACATATCTATCACGTGGATGTGAGACACGTGCAAAATGTCTCAATGGTTGCTGAACATGAACATGTGCAGACTTACCTGAATGGACATTCTCTTGAACATCCCTATGTGCAGCATTTTTATGCATGCTAACCGGAGGACTAGTATCCTCAAACAATACTCTTCTCACTTCAACCTCCTTAATGGGCTGTTTATGCATCTTAGACTCATTAAAAATGACCACTACTTCTGATTAGTGACCGTGTTTCAGGATCCCATACGTGATATCTAAATTTTCCTTCTCGACCATATCCCAAAAAAATGCATTTCTTTGACTTATGGTCCAACCTTTGTCTAAGATACTTGGGTATATGAACATATGCTTCACACCCAAAAAATCAAAGATGATCATAATATGGTGGCTTCCCTATCCATAACTCTTGTGCCACTTTCAAACCTTTGGCAGTACTAGGTGAAATGTTAATCACATGAACTACAGTCAATACTGCTTCTGCCCAAAAGCCTTGTGAGAGGTTTGCATGATGCAACATAGAGACTACTCTATCTTGAATAGTTATATTCATCCTCTTAGCTACACCATTCTGTACTAGGGTATAAGGAGCTGTAAACTCTCTACGAATCCCTCTAGACTGATAGAGACCCACTTAACTCCAATGACTCGATGGTTAGGTGGCTCAGGTGTAAGTGTCCAAGTCCAATTGTCTTGAATAGCGTGGATCTCACTTTGTGTTGATTTTTCCCATCTTAAGTCATCCTTTCACTTCTTTATACTTGAATTGGTACAATTATTTATTCAATTCTATGCCTAATTGCATAATTGACCAGATGACTTTGCTATTTATCTTGCTTTTGTAAGAGTATGTTGTCCTAGCCCTCACACAAACACAATAAAGAAATGTTGAATCCACATAGTGATTCATCGGTGGTATGAAGACCGTACATGGAAAGATGGAAAGTACATACACCTACAACAAGAGAGAGACAAGCACACACATAGGTGCATACATGCATGCAAGCACACATACTCACAAATAGGCAAGAGACAATGTGCTTCAAGAAGCTATTCTATTGCTTAAGATAAGAGTATAGATCTCATACGAGTTCTAGACTCAAACAAGGTATCACAGAGTAAATTTTACAAATGAGAGCTCTTTCACTTATATAGAATTTTTAAGAGCTCTATCCACACTATAATATCTAGCATAAATTAAAAAATAATGTCCAAAAGTTATGTGGAGGCCAAAACAATGTCCAAAAATTATGAAATTTGGTGTGGTTATTTTACTTTGGGCCAAAAGCTTGAGTACTACTCCAGTTTTGCAATGTGGGCCCAAATCCTAGTAAAAATATGAATTTATGCCAAAAAATAAGCATGTTACATCTGTTTTTGATAAAAAGTGGGAAAGACATAATATGAGGATGGATTTGAGATAGGAAATTTTAATAGATCCCTTCATAATTTGCATCCATGCTTGTGCTTCCTTTTGAACGCTTTCCTCATCCTTTAATTGAGATTTGACCACTTTGATTTTAAGCTTTCAAGCCACTATTTGAGCTTCCTCTAGCACTCTGCCATGCTTACTTTCTCCTAGATAGATATCTTTGTGGCATCTGGGATGAGCATGGGAATTGATGCATGTATATTAGGTCTTGAATATTGGCATCATAGTAGAGTAGTTGGCACCTGTAAAACCTCTTAAACAAGTAAATTGCAGCTTTTCGTAGACTATTTTTGGATTTTTTGAGTATCTTTCATGTGTAACCTTAGAAAAAAATTGGTGTGTTGAACGAAACTAAAATATTGCAGAATGACGGTGTGCATGATTCATGCGACCCTTCGAAGATAAATCAGAGAATGGATGGAAAAAATGAAAAAATGAAAAAAAAAAGTTGGATTGGGATTGAAGGGTTGTGCATGTTGTGAAAAACAAAGGAAAATAAAACTACTTCCATGACTTAAAAGTAAAAGAAAAATTATTAGAAGTCAATTCTGGAAGTATTCATAGGGGGACTACTTAGTGTAGTGCATGGGTATTAGTGTTGATATATTGTGGTAGTGATGTGTATGAACACACTAGCATTGCCAGGGCACTTTTTTTGCTCTTTAGGAGGATTTTTTCCCCCAACTTGTATTTGTGCCTATAACCCTAATGGGGTCACTTATCCTTGTACATTCTCTTGGTAATACATCCAGTATTGTGTGTTGTGCCCCAAGCTTCTTCTTCTTCCTTGTAGTGTTTGTCTGCTTCCACACACCTCAAACTCCAACAATTGGTATCAGAGAGCAAGCCGCCGCTTCATCTAGAGCATCATCAACACCCCTCTAGTTTGCCAGTATAAGCGTCTTGAAGTCTACTACAAGTTTAGCACAACTCGGCAGGGTAGTTTGGTTCAACTTTTTGAGATATAGTCATTTTTCTACATTAGGGTATTTTACTTAGTGGCCATGGTTGAAAGTAGTGATGTATTCCATATGTTGTCTATTGAGGATAAGTTGAATGGTACCAATTACCCATTATGGGCTTATATGATGCATCATTTTTTGGTTGCAAAAGGACTGTGGAATATTGTGCAGGGTTTTGAAAAACATCCTATCACACCTGCAAATATAGTTACTAAAGCTAATGGACATCACGTTGAAGATGGTGATATTCTTCAAGTTCCTATTTGTGTTGTAGTTCTTGTTGCACCTACTATAGAGAAACTTCATTTGGATGGCAGAGATGCTCAAGCATATGCATTGACAGACTTGTCTGTTAAATGTGCCATTATTCCTCACATTTTCTCTTATAGAATAACAAAGGATGCCTGGGATACTTACCACTTTATACCAAGCAAGGAATGAAGCTCGTGTTGCTTACCTCTGAAAATAGTTGGAGAGTGAGCACATGAATGAAGGAGATTCCATGGATAGTTTTTTGACAAAGATCAAAGATTTGAAAGAGTATTTGATTTATATTGATGAAGTCTTGCTTGATAGCTCACTTGTGCATACTGTTTTGAATGGCCTTCCAAATTCATATAAGAGTTTTGCTTCTACTCTTTGATTGATGATGAAAGGCAATCCAAATGCCTTAACATTTGAGGAGTTAGTCTCTGTTCTATTGCAGGAACATCAATCTAGGTAGAACAGGTCCATTATGCATGTTGCAAATCAAGCTTTCCTGGCTAATCAAAAGGACAAAGATAAATGGAGCTTATCTACTAGTAAGCACAAACTTGCTAACTTTGCACAATCAAAGAAGGATGACAAAGATGAGAAGAAAACAAAAAAAGCAAAAAAAAAAATTGCAAATACTATAAAGGAAATGATCATGTCATAAAGAGTTGTCCAAAACTGGCTGCAAAAGAAGCAAAGAAGAAACATGTTGGAATGGTTGTTGTAGAGGCCTCTACACCCAAAATCGAGTCTACAAATCTTGTGCAGAATGAAGAATGGGCATTTACTTTTGTTTGTAGTTACAACCCATCTTCTCATGAATAGTGTATGTCTGTAGTGGACTCAGATGTTTATTACTTTGATAGTGGGGCAACCAAACATATTACCTCACAATGTAGTTTTTTCATTTCACTTGAGCCTACCCCAACAGGGAATACTATCACATGCACCAATAACTCCTCTTATCCTATTACAGGAGTTGGTAAGATCATTTTGACTATTGCTGATGGTATTTCTTTTACATTGTCAGATGCTTTATTTGTGACAAGGATCAAGAATAATCTATTATTAGTTTCACCATTAGCCAAGATCAGCTTGGTTGTGAAATTTATTGATGATAGATGTAGAGTTCATGATCTCTCAAATGACGACATCATTATTGATTCTTGCATTTTATGTTGTGGGCTGTATAAGCTCATAAATTATGCAAAATTTGTAAATGATTTAGCATGTGCAGTTCAAGATTCGCAAGCTATGTCAAATGCAAAGCTTTGGCATGCATGTGTTGGTCATGTGAATTTTGCTGGTTTGTGTTGATATGTTTAGGTAGTGATGTGTGTGAACACTCTAGGACCATCGGGGCACTTTTTTCCCTCTTTAGGAGGTTTTCTTCCCTCGGATTGTATATATGCCTATAGCCCTAACAAGTTACATATCTTTGTACATTCTAGTGGTAATACATTGTCTATTGTGCTCCAAGCTTCTTGTTCTTCCTTGTGTTGTTCGTGTGCTTCCATAGAGGTCTAACTCCAACAATTGGTATTAGAGTATGTTGTCGCTTCATCTAGGGCATCGTCGACACTCCGTCGATCATAGTCTCAGAATTGCATGAAATTTGCTATGCATATTCAGGGTGATTAGGAGATCAAAATTGCTTCACTCTGTGTGCCAGAATCGCGATCTAAGCTCATTTCGACCTTCGAATGCACTATCATAGCACTTGTGTAGGCTATTTCCTCTTTTTGTGCCAAAGATATATACAAAATTTTGGTTTGCCAGTATAAGCATCTCAAAGTTTGCTACAAGTCTAGCAGAACTTGTCAGGGTAGTTCTGTTCAACTTTTTCAGATACAATCATTTTTTTGCATCAGGGTATTTCAGTCAGTGGCCATGGCTGAAAGTAGTGATGTATTTTGTATCTTGGTTGTTGAGGATAAATTGGATGGTACCAACTACCCATTGTGGGCTTATATGATGCGACATGTATTGGTTGCAAAAGGACTATGGAACATTGTGTAGGGTGTTGAAAAACGTCCTATTACACCTACAAATATAGGTATTGAAGCTGATGCAGATGGCATTGAAGATGGTGATATTCTTTAGATTCCTGTTCGTGCTGCGATTTCTACTGCACCTACTGTAGAGCAAATTTGTTGGGATGGCAGAGATGCTCATGCACATGCATTAATAGTGTTGTCTGTCAAACATGCCATTATTGCTCACATTCACTCTTACAGAATAGCTAAGGATGCTTGGGATACACTTACCACATTGTACCTAGCTGGGAATGAGGCTCGTGGTGCTTACCTCCGAAAATAATTAGAGAGTGAGCATATGAATGAAGGTGATTCTATGGACAATTTTCTGACAAAGATCAAGGATTTGAAGGAACAATTGATTTTTGTTGATGAAGTTATACCAGATAGCTCACTTGTGAAGACCGTTCTGAATGGTCTTCTTGACTCACAACAGAGTTTTTCTTCTACTCTTTTTTGATGATGAAAGGCAATCTAAATGCCCTATCATTTGAAGATTTAGTTTTTCTTCTATTGCAGGAAGATAAGTATAGGCAAAACATGTCCATTATGCATGTTGTAGATCAAGCTTTCTTGGCTAGTCAGAAAGGCAAAGGAAAATGGAGCTCTTCTACTAGTAAGAAAAAATCTACAAATGCTGCACATTCAAAGAAGGAAGACAAAGATGAGAAGAAATAAAAAAAGCAAAATTTTTTTTGCAAATATTGTAAAGCAGATGGTCGATCATGTCATTAAGAGCTATCCGAAACTGGTTGCTAAAGAGGCAAAGAAGAAAGAAGTCGTAATGGTTGTTGCAGGGGCCTCTACACCAAAAATAGAGTCTGCTAATCTTGTGCAAAATGAAGAATGGACATTTACTACTATTTGCAGTTTTAACCCATCTTCTCATGAGTAGTATATGTCTGCAATAGACCCAGATGTTTGGTATTTTGATAGTGGTGCAACCAAACATATTACCTCGTAGCCCTTCTTCACTTCACTTGAGCCTGCCCCTACAGGGAATACTATCACATGTGCTAACAACTCCTCATATCCTATCATGGGAGTTGGTAAAATCATTCTAACTATTGTTCAAGGTAGTTCTTTCACCTTTTCAGATGCTTTATTTGTGCCAGGGATCAAGAAAAATCTATCATCAGTTTCATTATTAGCCAAGATTGGCTTGGTTGTGAAATTTGTTGATGACAGATGTACAATTCATGATCTGTCAAATGGCAACATGATTATTGCTTATGGCGTTTTATGTCGTGGGTTGTATAAGTTCATAGACTATGAAAGATCTGTGAATGATTTGGCATGTGCAATACATGATTCTCAAGCTATGTCAAATGCAAAGCTTTGGCATGCACGCTTTGGTCATCTGAATTTTGCAAGTTTGTTACGTCTATAGAAATCTGAAATGGTGTCCTCTTTGCCCAAACTTGAGGCACCCGGAAAACATGTCTGTGAAGGCTATATTTTGGAAAAAATACAACATTCCTCCTTTCCAAAAGATGGTTCAGTTTGGGCTACTCAAAAATTGCAGCTTGTACATAGTGATGTCTGTGGTCCTATGCAAACACCTTCTTTTGGAAACTATTTTTACTTTGTGACTTTCATTGATGATTTTTCCAGGCATGCATAGGTATATCCACTCAAAGCAAAGTCCGAAGTGTTTATGTGCTTCAAACAGTTTTTGGTTTTGGCTGAAAATTTTTCAGCATGTAAAATGGTCACCCTCCATCTTGATCGAGTGGGGGAATATATGTCTTCTAACTTTAATGCATTTCTGGTTGAACCTTGGATAAAACATCAATGTATAGTGCCATATACACCTCAACAGGATGGAGTTGTTGAACACAAGAATAGGTCACTCATGGAAATGGTGAGGTGTATGGTCAAGAGTGAGGCTTTACCACATAGTTTCTGGCTTGAGGCTATCATGTATGCAACATATATACTTAACAGCTGTCCGACTAAAGCACTGTAGTCTATCACTCCATATGAGGCTTGGCATGGTTGCAAGCCATTTGTTGCTCATCTGCGTGTTTTTGGTTGTCTAGCATATGCATTAGTGCCTCAACAACATTGCAGGAAATTAGATGATAAAGCAATATAATGTATTTTCGTTGGATACAGTTCTGAAAACAAAGAATATCGTCTGTATCATCCACAAACTAAACGCATTTTGTTTAGTCGTGATGTTGTTTTTGTAGAAGATGCTATTCACCTATTAGTTTCATGTACGAAGGAGATATTTGTTAGCTCCAAAGAAATGTATGATACTTTGTTGCCTCTTTTTACAGGTGAACAGCCTAGTGCTCGTCCTAATGAGGCAACTTCTCAACCATTGCAGGTTTGATGTGATGATGGAGATCATTCCATTTCTGATGGATATTTGCATGATGCACTTGTTGATGAGAGAGCTGATATTGAGGAGGCAAAAACTATGCCAAAATGGCTAGTGCAAACTTTGTGTGGTAGCAAATTAGGTGCACCTTTGTCATACCATACTTATTCAAGCTCTCATAGTGCCTCTTTTGCATCAGATTGCTATGCTATGGCTGCATCTAGTCTCTGTGATGAGACTGAACCTGTTTCGTTTGATGAAGTACAAAATTCTGAACATTGGATGGCTGCATTGCAATCTGAATATGATGCTATCATGAAAAATGGTACCTGGTCTTTATGTGACTTGTCTCTTGGCAAGAAGGCCATTGGCACTAAGTGGGTATACAAGCTGAAGCATAAACTTGATGGAATAGTCGACACATATAAGGCTAGACTTGTTGCAAAGGGTTATGCACAGGAAAGAGGAATTGATTTTGATGAAACCTTTGCACCTACTTGCTGAATGACTACTGTTTGTAGCATCTGTGCAATTGGAGTTCATCATGGTTCGAATGTACATGATTAAAAAAAAATTTCAAAATGGTGACTTGCATGAAGAAGTGTATGTTTTTCAGCCCTATGGCTTTGTGCAAAAAGGGCAAGAAAACTAGGTGTGCAGGTTAAAGTAGTCATTATATGATTTAAAGCAAGCACCACGTGCTTGGTATGAAAAGTTACATGCCTATCTGATTGCACATGGTTTTGAGAATAGTCCAATTAAAAGAACCTTATATGTTAAGCGTGCTAATGATGTGCTTCTGATCATTGTGGTGTATGTTGATGACATGCTGCTCACTGGTCCTCATGAGAAGCATATTGCTGATTTCAAGGCTGATTTACATGCCTCATTTGAGATGTTTGATTTGGGGCATTTGCATCATTATTTGGGCATTCAGTTTATGCACCTTGATGGTGGAATGGCTTTGTGTCAAACGAAATATATTGACACATTATTGCAGCGTCTTCGCCTTGAAGTCTGTAAACTTATTGGCACTCCTATGGAGATAGGTTTACGATTGAGTCTTCATGATGCCAGAGATGCATTCGATGCTATTCTCTATGAGTAGGCTGTTGGATGCTTGATTTACTTATGCATTACTCGACTAGATATTCAGTTTGTTGTCTCATAGATAAGCAAGTTTATGCATTGTCGAGGTGTTAAGCATTGACAAGCAGTTAAGCGCATCTTTCACTACTTGAGTGGTATTCGGCTACTTGGGTTGTTTTATCCCAAGGTGGGATCACTACCGCCAGATTTGCATGCTTATTCTAACTCTAATTGGACTGGTTGTTATGACACTCGTGTGTTCAATAGTGGTTTTTGCTTCATGCTTGGTAGCTCATTAATATCTTGGCTAAGCAAGAAGCAGCCTACTGTGGCCAGTTCAAGTTGTGAGACTATGTATAGGGCCGCTTTCATAGCGACTACTGAGTGTGTGTGTGTGACTCAGACGCCTTATGGCTGATTTGGGTGTTGGTCGATCTTCTGCCACCACCATCTTCACTGACAGTCAGAGTGCATTGGTAGTTGCCAGGAACCCTGTGTTCCATGCTCGCACTAAGCACATTGAGGTGGATTATCATTATGTCAAGGAGAGGTTCTTTGCTAGGGAGATCAGCTTGGCATATGTGCCCACGCAAAGAACATTACACACCTTTTCACGAAGGCTTTGCCTAGGGAGAAGTTTGAAGCTTTCCGCAAAGCTTTGTGCTTACTTCCTTTTGTGGATTGATTCCACATAGCTTGACACTTCCTTATACATGAGTGCCAGCTCCTTGTTCACCACATCACTCCCAAGGGGATTTGTTGATAATTTAGGTAGTGATGTGTGTGAACACTCTAGGACCGTCGAAGCACTTTTTTCGCTCTTTAGAAGGTTTCCCCCCCCGTCTTGTATATATGCCTATAGCCCTAATGGGTTACTTATCTTTGTACATTCTAGTTGGTAATACATTCAATATTGTGTGTTGTGCTCTAAGCTTCTTCTTCTTCCTTCTGCTGTTTGCATGCTTTCGCAGATGTCTAACTCCAACAATTTGTTATGCTTGTAAAAATTTGAGATGGTGTCCTTCCTACCCAAACTTGAGGCACCTTGTAAAAATATTTGTATTTTGGGGAAAATTCAGCATTCCTCCTTCCCAAAAGATGGTTTAGTTTGAGCTACTCAAAAATTGCATCTTGTTCACAGTGATGTTTGTGGTCCTATGCAAACACATTCTTTTGGCAACAAAATGGATTTGCTGAAAGGAAGAAGAGGTCACTCATGGAGATGGCGAGGTGGATGGTCAAGAGTCACAGTTTACCACATAGTTTCTAGCTTGAGGTTGTTGTGTGTGCAGCATATGTACTTAACAAGTGTCCTTCTAAAGCATTGTAGTTTATCACTCCCTATGAGGCTTGGCATGGTTGCAAGCCATATGCTGCTCACCTACGTGTCTTTGGTTGTTTCACATATGCATTAGTGAATGAACAACAACGCAAGAAATTATATGATAAAGCAGTGAAATGTATTTTTGTTGGGTACAACTCCAAAAGCAAAGGCTATTGTCTCTATCATCCACAAATTAAATGCATTTTAGTTAGTCATGATGTTGTTTTTGTGGAAGATGCTATTCACACATTACTTCCATGTACTAAGGAGACATCAAATTAGCTCCAAAGATGTGTATGACACCTTATTGCCTCTTTTTTCAAGTGGATAGTCTAGTGTTGGTCCAAATGAGGCAACTTCTTAATCTTTACAGGTTTCACATGATGATGTAGATCATTCCATTTCTGATGCAGATTTACATGATGCACTTATTGATGAGAGAACTAATATAGAGGAGGTAAAAACTATGCCTAAATGGCTGGTGCAAACTTTTCGAGATAGCAAATTAGATGCACCTCTATCATATCATACTCATTCAGGCTCCCATAGTTGCTTCTTTTACATCACATTGCTATGCTAAGGTTGCCTCTAGTCTTTGTGATGAGAATGAGCCTATTTTGTTTGATGAAGCACAAAATTTGAAAATTGGATGGCTGCTATGCAATCAGAATATGATGCTATTTTGAAAAATGGTACCTGGACTTTATGTGACTTGCCTCCTAGCAAGAAGGCCCTTGGCACTAAGTGGGTATACAAGCTGAAGTGTAAGGCTGATGGAACAGTTGACAAGTATAAGGCTAGGCTTGGCAAAGGGTTATGCTCAAGAAAGAGCAATTGATTTTGATGAGACCTTTGCTTCCACATGTCGAATGACTATTGCTTGATTGCATTTGTGCACTTTTAGCTCATGATGGTTGGAACATACATCAGTTGGAAATTAAAACTGCATTTTTGAATGGTGACTTAAATGAAGAAGTTTATGCAAGTTGATGGCAGAATAGCTTTGTGTAAAACAAAATATATTAACACATTATTGTAGCATTTCAATCTTGAAGATTACAAACCTATTGTCACTCCTATGGAAACATGTTTATGATTGAGATTTCATGATGTTGGAGATGCATTTGATGTTGTTCTCTATCAGTAGGCTAGATGCTTGATTTACTCATGCATTACTCGGCCAGATATTCAATTTGTTGTCTCACAGATGAGCAGATTTATGCATTGCCGAAGTGTCAAGCATTGGCAGGTGGTTAACCGCATCTTTCGCTACTTGAGTGAAACTCGACTACTTGGATTGTTTTATCCCAAGGGGGGGATCACTAATGCCATACTTACATGCTTTTTATGACTCTAACTAGGTTGGTTGCTATGACACTTGTGTGTCCACTACTGGTTTTTACTTGTATTGTTCGCGTGCTTCCACAGACCTCAAACTCCAAGAATCTGGTAGTTATGTTCAATGCACAACGTTATATAGTGGCCCTATGAATGTAACTTTAGATGACCTTATTTGAAAAAGATGTGAGAGATGTAGTTCTTTAGTGATATGCCCAAGGGTTATTCGATGAAGAGGATGCCTATTCTATGGGGATGGTTTTTTTCTCTTTTCTTTTACTTTTTTTTATTGGACCTGTAATGCATATGATACAAAAAATAGGAAAACATTACACTTGATAATGTATGTTTTCCCTCTACCTATTTGTTGTAGTAGGTTGGAAGCTAGAGATTATGAGAATTGATTTATGACAAGGTTGTAATGAATGAACACACTCGTAATGTGCACCTCTAAGGGCTGCAAAACTTGATATTCTCTAATAATAACTGATGGACTTGGGAAGTAGACACAAAAAACATCAACATCACCAAATGCAAATTGAAGAGGATTGCTTGACTATTCCAAGAGTGGGCCCTTTTGAAGAAGACAATCATAAGCTTCACTTAGAATTGCATATTTGAATTTCACTGAGCTGTCCAATTGAAGATCATTATGCCACTTCTCTTTTAGGTTGTATGGGCTTATCTGTGAGAGTCACATGAATGAAAATGAGAGTAGAAAAACCAAGTATTACAAGTGATGTGTATCCTCATATTACAAGGTATCATTCTTGTGCATGGGATATTAAAAACTGTGTCATATGCAAGTCCATATAATGTCCCTTATATTGAATGCATACTTCAAGGGCAAATGATATGATATGGTGCAAAAGACGAGGTTGTGCATTGAGGCACATGGTGATTGCATGAAGAAGTGTCTTGATAGACTAGCTCTGTGGCCTTATTTCCTGTACTATAAACTTTAAGCGCTGGGTGGTCAATGTTATTTTTTAGTAATGAAAAGAAGAGAAAAATTATGTACATATATATAATGCTTTTTCAAAACATATACATTAATCACAAGATCATGAGATGCACTCTTATAATGAAGATACGAAAGGTAATGATTTTAAAACGATTGCACACTCTTTGATGGTGAGTGGTTTCTTTTGTTATGTGACTGTTGAAGAAGTAGCTATGGGATCAAGAAGAGGAATAGTACATCACTTTGGAACTCAAATATTGTGCATTGTGTTCTTCTTGGACTGTGTTCGAGACTTTTTATGTACCCACTTTTGAGTAATCTTAGGCTTTTGTTGTTGTGGTTGTTTTTTCTTTGACGTGTGAGACCTCTTGGTCTTTTGTGACCTTGGGTTTTTGGGTTTCTTTGGGATCATTGTAGATTCAGCTTGAAGGATAGATTTGGGAGCCCATATTTTGTTTGTATTGATTTTTTGTTGCTCCAATGATCTTTTAGGAATCCAAATCTGTGTGACTATCATTCATGCCTCACTATATTATGTTCTAGATTTTTGAAGTGGCTTTTTGTGAGAGGCATGTTTTTTTATGTGAGTACGAGAAGAATCCTCAAATGATGTTACCTGTTTCTTGGGCACCTAGATGTGTGTATGCGATGCGTGTGCAACCATAAGAGACCTGGGTAACCGACATTTTGTAGCCACTTGAGATCTATATTGTCTTAAGCTCCTTGCTCCTTTTTGTATCTGTTCAAGTCTTTGTTTTGATTCCAATTGATTCATGGGAGGTTATTTTTGTATGTACTTAGAAGCAAAGAGAGGCTCAAGAATGATTGGATTCTCATTTGGGATCAAGCCACTAAGTGATGAGGAAGTGAAAAGGGGTATAATGAAATCCTTTCCCTCCCACTTGAAGATCATCTTTTCGTTGGCTAGGTTAAGACTTACAGAATGGTCGAATATCGAGTCTTGTCCTAGGATGACATGTTCAATCAAATCATCATCCTCACAGACCAAGAATTTCACTTGTGAGGTGGCCTTGCCTAAATGCATGGGAAGTGTTACTTTGCCAATGCACAGGGTTTGCGTACCTCCTAATCCTATTAGGTAGCCTTGGACTAGTTTTATCTTGGCCTTTAGACTCTGTACAAGAGATAATAATAAGAAATTTGACTATATGTTTAGGAGAGTGCCTTAATTGAGCAACTATGTGTGGTCCTCGATCTTTAATTGGCCTTGCATCGGAATTTACTTGACTCATAGGCATGGAAACAACTTGTGCTCATTGGTTGACTCCTGAGAAATATTTTCTACAAATTTTAAAGTAGTTCAACCAATTTTTGACACATTTCTAGACATTCTTGATCTACTTTTCCCTTTGGATAAGATTTTTCATGGTGCTCTGTTGGATGCCCTCCCTGAATCCTATCATTGAATGCATGTAGCAACAACCTACCCAACTCATGCATGAATAGGCTAGGCTGTGGGTATGAGTGCATGGAAGATACTGCTCGTGCGATATGCAAAAATGTATTGTCAGCTTGATTGCGCACGTTGTTGATCTCATCATTCTTTTGTCAGATTGCTTCCTCAATTTGAACAATGTATTTCTTCCATTTTCTTTCCTATCTCGCACAGTGAGTTTTCCACGTCCCCTTCTTAGATGAAGATTCCTTGGGAGCCTTCTCTTCTCTTTTTTCTTTTAGAGCTTGTAGATCAAGTACTTTCTTTCTTCCATTTTCTTTCCTCTCCCTCACTACCAGAGGGGGGTAACGATCACAATGTTAACTAATGTAAATTTCCTCCTATCCTAATTTTGAGGACAACCTTTATAGAGATGATTCTCATCACAAACATTATAGAAAGATTTCGCAGTTGGTATGGGTGGTAATTGAGAAACTTGATCACGTGGACATTCTTTAATGAGGTGATCCCCATCACACAAGCAAATACCTCTTGATAGAGGAGGTCTGGATGGAGGTCTAGCCAGGTTATGTGGTGGAACATTTGTGTACTAAACGTGGCTATATTCAGGCTCGCTATACCCATAATTTCGATTGTAGTAGTCATCATTTCCACTTGAATGATCTAGATAATCCAAATAACTAGTCGATGGGTCATACTATTGAGGGTATATACCCATTTACATGGTAAAGCTTTCTTGCCCTTTGGAAGAGTTATCGAATCCCAAGTACCGTTCTTATGAATAGAATCCAAAACACTCTTCATGGCATTCTCCACTTGACATGATCTTTGTCTGCATAGTCTCTTTATAGAAAGAAGGCTCACCAACATCTATTAGTATAACAAAATCCAAACCTATAACATATCTATCAGGCGCATGTAAGACATGTGCAGAATGTCTCAATGGTTTTTGAATAGGACCATCTCTGGAATCTAATTGGACATTCTCCTAAACATCGCAATGTGTAGCATTATTATGCATTCTAATTGGAGGAATATTATTATCAAACACCACTCTTCTGACTTCAATCTCCTTAACGGGTTGTTTGTGCATCTTAGACTCATTGAAAATGGCATCAATACTGGTAATCACTGATCGTGTTTCAAGATCCCATAAGCAGTATCCAAATTGCACTTCTCGACCATATCCAAGAAAAATGCATTTTCTTGACTTATGGTTCAGCTTTTGTCTAAGATTCTTCACACCCGAAAACTTGAAGATGATCACAATATGGTGGTTTCCGTGTCCATAACTCTTGTGTCACGTTTAGACCTTTGGAAATACTAGGTGAAAGATTAATCACATGAACTATAGACAATACTGCTTCTGCCCAAAAGCCTTGTATAAGGTCTGCATGATGCAGCATAGAAACTAGTCTATCCTGAATACTTCTATTCATCTTCTCACCTACACCGTTATCTATTGGGGTTTAAGGAGCTATAAATCCTCTGCTAATTTCTCTAGAATGACAGAAAAGGTTGTATTCATGTGAGGTATACCCACTTCCATTATTTGAATGTAAAGCCTTGATCTTAGTTCCTTTTTCAGCCTCAATTGAAGCAATCCATTTTTTGAAATTTGGGAATACCTCATCCTTCAATTTGATAGGATATACCTAGACTTTTCTAGTAGCATCATCTATGAAAGTGACAAAGTAAAAAGAAACACCTAATGACTTTGTGGGCATAGGACCACACACATCTATATGAATGAGATCAAAAGATCGAATTGAAGAGTAAATGTGTGTCTTATCCACATTCCCAGTTTTCTTCCCATATTGACAATGCTCACAAAAATGAAAAATTAGAGAAGAATAACACATGTAGGTAGCCACAAGGAGAAAGATTTTCCATTCGACTAGGAGATATGTGGCCCAAATGGCCATTGACATCACATGGTGTGGCTATGGGAAGTTATGAAGAATGAGAGTCATTTGGTGCTATCAATCACTTAGTTTTAGGTGTGATGCGACATGGATTAAAAAATGACAACGTTCAATGCATATGTCCATTATCAACAAGCACACCTTAAAGAATAACCTACTATTGCTGAATACATGCTAGCGAGTCTTCTCCTAATGTTATCTACTGTTCCATATGCAGTTCATCCACAATAGAAAACTCTTCTAAAGAAACTAGCCCTTCAATGTTTATTAGAATCATAGTTTCTCGTATTCATGCTAGTTCCCTTCCTTTTATGTTGATTATGTCGACATTTGTTTGATAGATAGCTTCTTGGATAGCTCAAGCTAATTTGATGCAAATCACACTCTTTGATGTGCTTGAGTCTATGTGAACCATCATTCTCTCCTTGAACTCTAGCCCCAACATGGCATGTAGCCATCATATCTCTTTGAGAACTCTCAGTGTGAATACTTGAATAGGTTTGGAAGGATGAGGGTTAGAAGGCCCTTGCATTAATCCCTTGCATCAAAGAGTCCTCTACCTAGAATATTTTTGTGCTTGTTTGCTAATTCTCATTTCCTCACCATCTCTAACAATTTGAAGTTTTGCCAAATTTCACATATCAACGACTCAAGATACCTATCACAACTCTAGCAATACTTTGAATCAAGCTCTAGCAATTCATCAAAGAAGTTTTGATGTAACTATTGTCGTAAAATAATGAATCTCAAGAAATTTTGTTATAAAAAGAAGAAAAACTCTAAAGCCTCTACCTCTAAGCACCAACCTAAGTCCTCTCAGCATAGGTCTCACTATTCTAGTGAAGATCTATTTATCTCCACAGAGGTTGAAGCCCTAATTACTCTAGCTCCTCACAAGTGTGGATCTTTATAGAGGAAAAACCTCTAATACGTGCAAAGAGCATGAATCATTCCAAGAGTTAGAAGACCACACAAGTGTTCTTTATTTAGGCAACAACAAAGTTCTTCCAAAAGAAGGCAAGGGCAAAGTTCAAATTACCAATCACTGAGGGGAGTCTAAAGCTTTATCAAATATATTTTTTGTACCCCAATTTTGTATTGAACATCCTCTGAGTTAAGGCAATCATCGATCATCACAAACAACTATTATTTGACAGACATCAATAAAGGTGATTGACCCTAGCACCAAGCATATGATGGCCCAAGGAATTAAAGACAAAGGATTATACAAGCTTTCATGCTTTCTTTCTAAGGAGTCCCTTTCTAGCCTCTTCCAAAGATACAGGCACACGTCATACTTAACCAAGATTTCAACATCACAAATGGTTAAGGGGTTGCCCAAGATTGGGCAAGTACACGATATCTGCCAATCTTGCACTCAAGAAAAGAAAAATAGGGCTCCGATTCCCAAAGAGGCTTCCACTCGAGCTAGAAATCCTCTAGCCCTATTCTTGAATTCCAAGGCAAATACCTTTTCTAAGTTTTGAGAATGGATTTATCAAGTTGAGAACAAAGCATCAAGTCCAATCAAGACTATTAGATTAGATGGGGGTGGAGAATGATCAATCACGACTTTGTCAATTTCTTAAAGCAAAAGGATAGCAAGAGGCAAGTCACTCAACCTCATACTCCATCCCAAAATGGAGTATCGGAAAGAAAGATTTGAAGCACCATGGAAATGGCATGCACTATGCTTCACAGAAAAACATCACCATTCAAGTTTTGGATTGAAGTTGTACACGCTGCAGTGCACATCATAAATAGAGGCTTCACAAGTGCATTACACAACAAGACTTCATTTGAAGCCTGTTATGGATGCACGCCCAATGTCAACTATTTTAGGGTTTTTGGAAGTGAAGCATTTGTACATGTTCTTAAAGAAGATCGACATAAGTTACAATCTGAGTACAAGAAACATCTCTTCATTGGCTATAGTGAAAAATCTAAGCCTTACAAATTGTATGATCTTGATAAACACTCCATCACTATTTAAAAAGATGTCATCTTTGATGAAGCTTCAAAATACTCAACCAAAGATCCAAGTTCAAGTTTGATTCCACCCATCTACAATTCAGAGGGGGACACAATTATTTCTAAGAAAAAATCAGAAGCAAAAACTTCTCACCGACCTATGGGATCTCAAAGGCTCATCAAGAAGAAAAAATGTGGACAAAGTCACTATGTGAATTATGAACTTATTCACCAAATTAAGCAACTTCTAGAAATTTCCAACTTCAAAGAAGGTAAAGGTCAACCTGAGTGGGAAGAAGTTGTGCAAACAAAGATGGATGCAATAAAAAAGAACAACACTTGGACACATGTTCCAACACCTTCAACTCATCAAGTTATTGGAGTTAGGTGGCTATACAAAGTCAAGCACAAATCAGATGGTAACTTGGACAAGTACAAAGCAAGACTTGTAGTTGAAAGCATGGCATTGAATATGAAGAAACCTTTGCCCCTATCACAAGGTTTACAACTATAAGAATTACTCTTTCCTTAATTCCACACTTCAAATGGCCTATTTACGAACTTTACATCAAAAGTGATTTCCTCAATGGAGATCTTCAAGAAGAAACCATTTCCCTATTGATCAAAGATCAAAAGATCATCCCCCTATTGTCTTCTCAATCAATAGCTTCCCTTATACAGGAGTCTAAATATGGAAATCTTCTACAATAAACCATTTTCCTTAATTCTGCATTGTTCAATCCTTCAACAAAGAATGACACTCTCTTAGGCATTGAGTGCTTTTCTTCCTGAGGGCACCTATCTAGAGATTATTTGAATCTCCTAGCTGATATCCTGACATTTTCATCATTTTTTTGCTTAAATGTATGAATTAATATAGCAATACTATGTTTGATTCTAGTTTTGGAGAATTCTCCTATGAACTCTTCCAAAAACTTATCTACATCCACAAACATTTCCTTCCTTAATGATGAAAACCAAGTTAAGTTTTTTGATAAAGTTAATCCAAAGGCTTCACCATTGGATCTTATATTCTCCTATCTCCTTGGCCCTTAGGATTTGTTTGCATTTAGTTACATGATCATGAGGATCTATAGATCTTTCATATTGATTTTTCATGGATTTTTCCACTTGGTATGGTGTCATAATTCGTCCAAGATTATTCCAATCATTTCTTCTTCTAATAAAGAACTCGTTCATAGCTTCTCCTTCCCTAAGAAAAGGGTTAGGTGAAGTATGATGTCTTCTTTCTCTTTGTGGCTCTAATTGAGTGTAATGTCTACTTTGCTTTGGATTATCTGGTTGTTCTAAGTTTTGGCCCCAAGTTCCTTTATCTAAACATTGACCCAAGTCATTTGTATCATTTGGGTTATTTGTGAAGACATATATATATATATATATATACATCCTTGTCTATCTTCATATTTTTCCATCTTTAAAGTGAGCCACTAGCATCAAGTTTAAAGGAATTTCTAAGTTTCTAATTATAATGAGTTCCTTATGCAGTCCATTCTGATCCACGTAGGCTTCAAACCTATTTGTATACAGGTATTTAAGGATGCTTCTATAGTCTCCTTGTTCAAATGTTTTTGCTTGTCCATTTTGATTTTCCATATTTCTTTGTGAAAAGTATGTGTTTTGATCCTCCCTACTTATGTTTTTTTGTGCTCAAGACTCAGATCCTTGACTATGTTTGGTAACAAGCCCTGATCTCAATCTCGTCAATTTTTATGTGTTTTCCCAAAAAGCCCTAATTTCCACTAGAGGAATAGGGTTATAATATTCTATCGATATATTTAGGTAGTGATGTGTGTGAACACACTAGGACAATCGGGGCACTTTTTTCCCTGTTTAAGAGGTTTTCCCCCTGGCTTATATATATGCCTATAACCCTAACCAGTAACTTATCTTTGTACATTCTCTTGGTAATACATTTAGTATTGTGTGTTGTGCTCCATGCTTCTTGTTCTTGCCTCTGTTTCTTGCGTGCTTCGATAGACCTCAAACTCCAACAATTGGTATGAGAGCAGGTCACTGTTTCATCTAGGATGTCATCGACACCCCTCAAATAACAGTCTCAGAATCGCATGAAATTTGGTGAGCATACTCAAGCTGATTAGGAGTTCAAAAAGGCTTTAGTTTTCGGTGTTGAAATCATGATCTGAGCTCATTTTGACCTCCGAACACACTATCACAATGCCTGTGCAAGCAACTTTGTCTTTTTGTGCCAAAGATATATAAAGGTTTCTGTTCGCGAGTATAAGCATCTCAAAGTCTGCTACAAGTTTAACAAAACTCGATGCGGTAGTTCTATTGAAGCTTTTGAGATATAGTCATTTTTCTACATCAGGGTATTTTAGTCAGTTGCCATGGTTGAAAGCAGTGATGTATTCCATATGTTGGCTGTTGAAGATAAGTTGGATGGTACCAATTACCCATTATGGGCTTATATTATGCATCATATATTGGTTGAAAAAGGACTGTGGAATATTGCACAGGGTGTTGAAAAATGTCCTATTACACCTGCAAATATAGTTATTGAAGGTGATGTAGATGGCATTGAAGATGGCGGTATTCTTCATGTTCCTATTCATGTGCATTTCCTACTGTACCTACTATACAACAAATTCATTGGAATGGTAGAGATGTTCAAGCAAATGCATTGATAGTCTTGTCTGTCAAACCTGCCATTGATCCTCACATTCGCTCTTGCAGAACACCAAAGGATGCTTGGGATACACTTACTACTTTATACTAGGCAAGGAATGAGGCTCATGTTGCTTACCTCCAAAAAGAGTTGGAGAGTGAGCACATGAATGAAGGAGATTCCATGGATATTTTTTTGACAAAGATCAAAGATTTGAGGGAGTAGTTGATTTTTGTTGATGAAGTCTTGCCTGACAATTCACTTGTGCAGACTGTTCTGAATGGTCTTCTAGATTCATATCAGAGTTTTGCTTCTACTCTTTGATTGATGATGAAAGAAAATCCAAATGCCTTAAGATTTGAGGAGTTAGTATCTGTTCTGTTGTAAGAAGGTCAGTCTGGGTAGAATGTCCATTATGTGTGTTGCACATCAAGCTTTCGTGGCTAGTCAAAAAGGCAAAGGTAAATGGAGCTCTTTTGCTAATAAGTAGAAATCTGTTAATTCTGCACAATCAAAGAAGGATGAAAGAGATGAGAAGAAAATAGAAAGGCAATTTTTTTTTTTTGCAAATAGTGTAAAGGAAATGATCATGTCATAAAGAGTTGTCCAAAAAGTAACTGCAAAAGAGACAAAGAAGAACAAGGATGGAATGGTTGTTGTAGAGGCCTCTATATCCAAAACAGAGTCTACTAATCTTCTGCAAAATGAAGAATGGGAATTTACTATTGTTTGCCCATCTTCACATGGATAGTGTATGTCTACAATAGACTTAGATGTTTGGTACTTTGATAGTGGGGCAACCAAACATATTACCTTACAACACAGTTTCTTCACTTCACTTGAGCCTGCCCCTACTGGGAATACTGTCACATGCACCAACAACTCCTCTCATCCTGTTATCGTAGTTAGTAAGATCATTCTGACTACTGGGAATATTGTCACATGCACCAACAACTCCTCTCATCCTGTTATCGTAGTTAGTAAGATCATTGTGACTATTGTTGATCATACTTCTTTTACATTGTCAGGTGCATCATTTGCGCCAAGGATCAAGCAAAATCTATTATCACTTTCACCATTAGCCAAGACTAGCTTGGTCGTGAAATTTGTTGATGACGAATGTACAATTCATGATATGTCAAATGGAGACATCATTATTGCTTTTGGCATGTTATGTCATGGGTTGTATAAGCTCATAGATTATGCAAATTGTCTGAATGATTCAGCATGTGAAGTTCAAGATTCTCAAGCTATGTTAGATGCAAAGCTTTGGCATGCACGTTGTGGTCATCTAAATTTCGCTATTTTGCTATGCCTACAAAATTATGAAATGGTGTCATCTTTGCCCAAACTTGAGGCACCTGGTAAACATGTATATCAAGGTTGTATTTTGGAAAAAATGCAACATTCCTCCTTCCCAGAAGATGTTTTAGTTCAAGCTACTCAGAAATTGCAACTTTTTCATAGTGATGTTTGTGGTCCTATGCAGACACCTTCTTTTGGAAACTATCTTTACTTCATGAATTTCATCTATTATTTTTCTAGGCATGCATGGGTATATCCATTGAAAGCAAATTCCGAAGTGTTTATGTGCTTCAAATAGTTTCTGGTTTCGGCCCATAATCTATCATCATGTAAAATGGGCACCCTCCATTCTGATCGAGTGGGGGGGGGGGTATATGTCTTCTAATTTTAATGCATTTCTGGTTGAACATGGGATAAAACATCAGTTTATAGTGCCATATACATCACAACAAAATGGAGTTGCTAATATGAAGAATAGGTCACTCATGGAGATGGTGAGCTGTATGGTCAAGAGTCAAGATTTACCACATAGTTTCTAGCTAGAGGTTGTTATGTGTGCAAGATATGTACTTAACAGGTATCCCATTAAAGCATTGTAGTCAATCACTCCATATGAGGCTTGGCATGGTTGTAAGACATCTGTTGCTCACTTGCATGTTTTTGGTTGTCTAGCATATGCATTAGTGTCTGAACAACAACACAAGAAATTGGATGATAAAGCAATGAAATGTATTTTTGTTGGGTACAGTTTTGAAAGCAAAGACTATCGTCTATATCATACATAGACTAAGCCCATTCTGGTTAGCCCTGATGTTGTTTTTGTGGAAGATGTTATTCAACCATTAATTTCATGTACTGAGGAGACATCAGTTAGCTTGAAAGACATGTATGAAACTTTGCTACCTCTTTCTACAGGTGGACAATCTAGTGCTAGTCCTAATGAGGCAACTTCTAAACCTTTACAAGTTTCATGTGATGATGCAGATCATTTCATTTTTGATGCAGATTTACATGATGCACTTGTTGATGAGAGAGTTGATATTGAGGAGGCAAAAACTATGCCAAAATGGCTAGTGCAAACTTTGTGTGATAGCAAATTAGATGCACCTTTGTCATATCGTACTTGTTTAGGATCTCATAGTGATTCTTTTGCATCAGATTGCTATGCTATGGCTGCCTCGAGTCTTTGTGATGAGAATGAGCTAGCTTCATTTGCTGAAGCATAAAATTCAAAAAAATGGATGGTTGTTATGTAATTAAAATATGATGCTATCATGAAAAATGGTACCTAGTGTTTATGTGACTTGCCTCCTGGCAGGAAGGCCATTGGCACTAAGTGGGTATACAAGTTGAAGCGTAATCATGATGGAACACTTGATAGGTATAAGGCTAGGCTTGTTGCAAAGGGTTATGATCTAGAAAGAGAAATTGATTTTGACGAGGCCTTTGCTCCTACATGCCGAATGACTATTGTTCGTAGCATATGTGCACTTGCAGCTTATCATGGTTGGAATGTACATCAATTGGACATTAAAATTGCATTTCCGAATGGTGACTTGCATGAAGAAGTGTATGTTTTTCAACCTCATGGCTTTGTGCAGAACGGGCATGAAAACCAAGTGTGCATGTTGAAAAAGGCATTATATGGTTTGAAGCAAGCACCACGTGCTTGGTATGAAAAAATACATGCCTACCTGATTGCACATGGTTTTGAGAACAGTCCAACCGAAAGCACCTTATATGTTAAGCGTGCAAATGATGTGCTTCTAATCATTGTTGTCTATGTTGATGACATGCTACTCATGGTCCTCATGAAAAGCATATTGCTAATTTTAAGGCTGATTTGCATGCCTCATTTGAGATGTTAGATCTGGGGCATTTGCATCATTCTTTAAGCATTTAGCTTATGCAAGTTGATGGTAGCATTGTGTCAAAAAATATATATTGACACATTATTGCAACATTTTGGCCTTCAAGACTGTAAACCTATTGCCTCTCTTATGAATATAGGTTTATGGTTGAGTCTTCATGATGTTGGAGACGCATTTCATGTTGTTCTCTATCAGTAGGGTGTTGGATGCATGATTTACTTATGCATTACTCGATGCAATATTTAGTTTGTTGTCTCACAAATGAGTAGGTTTATGCATTGCCTAGGTGTTAAGCATTGGCAGGCGGCTAAGTGCATCTTTCACTACTTGAGTGGTACCTGGCTACTTGTATTGTTTTATGTTGGAGTTAGACGTCTGCGAAAGCACGCGAATAACACAAGGAAGAAGAAGAAGCTTGGAGCACAAACACACAATACTGAATGTATTACTAGAGAATGTACAAAGATAAGTAGCCCATTAGGGTACTAGGCATATATACAAGCCGGGGGAAAAAAACCTCCTAAAGAGGGAAAAAAGTGCCCCGGAGGTCCTAGTGTGTTCACACACATCACTACCCAAATATATCAACAAATCCCCCCTGGGAGTGATGCGGTGAACAAGGATCTGGCAATCATGTATAAGGAAATGCCAAGCTATGTGGAAATCACTCCACAAAAGGAAGTAAGCACAAAGCTTTGCGGAAAGCTTCAAACTTCTCCCTAGGCAGAGCCTTCGTGAAAAGGTCTACTATGTTCTCCTGCGTGGGCACATATGCCAAGCTGATCTCCCCAACAGAGAACCTCTCCCTGACATAGTGATAATGCACCTCAATGTGCTTAGTGCGAGCATGGAACACAGGGTTCCTCGCAACTGCCAATGCGCTCTGACTGTCAGTGAAGATGGTGGTGGCAGAAGACTGGCCAACACCCAAATCAGCCATAAGGCGTCTGAGCCACACACACTCAAGAGTCATTGTGAAAGTTGCCCTATACTCAGCCTCACAACTAGAAGTGGCCACAGTAGGCTGCTTCTTGATCAACCAAGATAAACATGAGCTACCAAGCATGAAGCAAAAACCACTGGTGGACACACGAGTGTCATAGCAACCAGCCCAATCTGAGTCAGAAAAATCATGCAAATCTGGCGGTAGTGATCCCCCCTTGGGATAAAACAACCCAAGTAGCCGAGTACCACTCAAGTAGCGAAAGATGCGCTTAACCGCCTTCCAATGCGTGACTCCTGGGCAATGCATAAACCTGCTCATCTATGAGAAAGCAAACTGAATATCTGGCCGAATAATGCATAAGTAAATCAAGCATCCAACAACCTGCTGATAGAGAACAGCATCAAATGCATCTCCAGCATCATGAAGACTCAATCGTAAACCTGTCTCCATAGGAGTGGCAATAGGCTTACAGTCTTCAAGGCCAAAATGCTGCAATAATGTGTCAATATATTTCGTTCGACACAAAGCCATTCCACCATCAACTTGCATAAACTGAATGCCCAAATAGTGATGCAAATGCCCCAAATCAGACATCTCAAATGAGGCATGCAAATCAGCCTTGAAATCAGCAATATGCTTCTCAATAGGACCAGTGAGCAACATGTTGTCAACATAGACAACAATGATCAGAAGCACATCATTAGCATGCTTAACATATAAGGTGCTTTCAGTTGGACTATTCTCGAAACCATGTGCAACCAGATAGGCATGTATCTTCTCATACCAAGCATGTGGTGCTTGCTTTAAACCATATAATGCCTTCTTTAACCTGCACACCTGGTTTTCATGCCCTTTTTGCACAAAGCCACGGGGCTGATTCTTCATGCAAGTCACCATTCAAAAATGTTGTTTTAATGTCCAACTGATGTACATTCCAACCATGATGGGCTGCAAGTGCACAAATGCTCCGAATAGTAGTCATACGACACGTAGGTGCAAAGGTCTCATCAAAATCAATGCCTCTTTCCTACGCATAACCCTTTGCAACAAACCTAGCCTTATACCTGTCAGCTGTACCATCAGGTTTACGCTTCAGCTTGTATACCCACTTAGTGCCAATGGCCTTCTTGCCAGGAGGCAAGTCACATAAAGACCATGTACCATTCTTCATTATAACATCATATTCAGATTGCATAGCAGCCATCCAATTTTCTGAATTCTGTGCTTCATCAAAAGAAACAGGCTCATTCTCATCACAGAGACTAGATGCAGCCATAGCATAGCAATCTGATGCAAAGGAGGCACTATGAGAGCCTGAACGAGTACGATATGACAAAGGTGCATCTAATTTGTTGTCATGCAAAGTTTGCACCAGCCATTTTGGCATAGTTTTTGCCTCCTCAATATCAGCTCTCTCATCAACAAGTGCATCATGTAAATCTACATCAGAAATGGAATGATTTGCATCATCATATGAAACGTGCAAAGGCTGAGAAGTTGCCTCATTAGGACCAGCACTAGACTATCCACCTGTAAAAAGAGGCATCAAGGTATCATACATGTCTCTGGAGCTAACAGATGTCTCCTTAGTACATGAAAGCAATGGCTGAATAGCATCTTCCACAAAGACAACATCATGACTAACCAGAATGCGGTTAGTCTGTGGATGATGCAGACGATAGCCTTTACTTTAAGAACTGTACCCAACAAAAATACATTTTACTGCCTTATGATCCAATTTTATGCGATGTTGTTCAGGCACTAGTGCATATGCCAAACAACCAAAAACACGCAGATGAGCAACAGATGGCTTGCGGTCATGCCAAGCCTCATATGGAGTGATAGACTACAGCGCTTTAGTGGGACACCTGTTCAGTACATATGCTGCACACATGACAACCTCAAGCCAGAAACTATGTGGTAAAGCCTGACTTTTGACCATGCACCTCGCCATCTCCATGAGTGACCTGTTTTTTCATTCAGCAACTCCATTCTGTTGAGGTGTATACGGCACTGTACACTGGTGTTTTATCCCACATTTAGCCAAAAATGCATTAAAATCAGAAGACATATATTCCCCCCCCCTCGATCAGAACGGAGGGTGCCCATTTTACATGCTGACAGATTTTCAGCCAAAACCAAAAACTGTTTAAAGCACATGAACACTTCGGACTTTGCTTTGAGTGGATAAACCCATGCATGCCTGGAAAAATCATCAATGAAAGTCACGAAGTAAAGGTAATTTCCAAAAGAGGGTGTCTGCATAGGACCACAGACATCACTATGTACAAGCTTCAATTTCTGTGTAGCCCGAACTGAACCATCTTTTGGAAAGGAGGAACGATGCATTTTGCCCAAAATATAGCCTTCACAAACATGTTTTCCAGGTGCCTCAAGTTTGGGCAAAGAGGACACCTATTTCAGATGTCTGCAGGCGTAGCAAACTAGCAAAATTCAGATGACCAAAGTGTGCATGCCAAAGCTTTGCATATGACATAGCCTGCGAATCATTTACTACACATGCCAAATCATTTACAGATCTTTCATAGTCTATGAGCTTATACAGCCCACGACATAAAAAGCCAGAAGCAATAATCACATCGCCATTTGACAGATAATGAACTGTACATCTGTCATCACCAAATTTCACAACCAAGCCAATCTTGGCTAATGCAAAAACTGATAACAGATTCTTCTTGATCCCTGGCACAAATAAGGCATCTGACAAAGTGAAAGAACTACCATCAACAGTAGTCAAAATGATCTTACCAACTCCCATAACAGGATAAGAGGAGTTGTTGGCACATGTAACAGTATTCCCTGTAGGGGAAGGCTCGAGTGAAGAGAAGAAACTGCGCTACGAGGTAATATGTTTGGTCGCCCCACTGTCAAAATACCAAACATCTGAGTCTACTACAGACATGCACTGCTCATGAGAAGATGGGTCAAAACTGCAGACAGTAGTAAACGCCCATTCTTCTTCCCGCACAAGATTTACAGACTCTGTTTTTGGTGTAGAGGCCTCTGCAACAACCATTCCAACCTCTTTCTTCTTTTCCTCTTTAGCAGCCAGTTTTGGACAGTTCTTTATGATATGATCATTCCCTTTACAGTACTTACAAAACAATTTCTAATTTTTTGATTTCTTCTCATCTTTATCTTCCTTCTTGGAATATGCAGAATTAGCAGATTTCTGCTTACTAGTTGAAGAGCTCCATTTTCCTTTGCCCTTCTGACTAGTTAGGAAAGCTTGATCTGCAACTCGCATGATGGACCTGTTCTGCCTGGACTGATCTTCCTACAACAGAACAGAGACTAACTCCTCAAATGATAAGGCATTCGGATTGCCTTTCATCATCGAACGAAGAGTAGAAGCAAAACTCTGATATGAATCAGGAAGACCATTCAGAACGGTCTGCACAAGTGAGCTATGTGGTATAACCTCATCAGTAGAAATCAATTGTTCCTTCAAGTCTTTGATCTTCGTTAGGAAACTGTCCATAGAATCACCTTCATTCATGTGCTCACTCTCCAACTGTTTTCGGAGGTAAGCAACACGAGCCTCATTCCTAGCTTGGTACAATATGGTAAGTGTATCCCAAGCATCCTTAGTTGTTCTGCAAGAGCGAATGTGAGGAATAATGGCATGTTTGACAGACAAAGCTATCAATGCATGTGCCTGAGCATCTCTGCCATCCCAATGAATCTGCTCTGTAGTAGGTGCAACAGAAACAATAGCACGAACAGGAATCTGCGGAATATCATCTTCGACACCATCTTCATCAACCCCAACACCTGTATTTGCATTACCTGTAGTCAGAGGTGTAACAGGACGTCTTTCAACACCCTGCACAATGTTCCACAATCCTTTTGCAACCAATACATGTCGCATCATATAAGCCCATGTATGTGAAAAAGTTGAACAGAACTGCCCAGACGAGTTCTGCTAGATCTGTAGCAGACTTCGAGACGCTTAAACTGGCGAACAGAAACTGGTATATACCTTTGGCACAAAATGACGAAATAGCCTGCACAAGCACTGCGATAGTGCGTTCAAAGGTCGAAACAAGCTCAGATCGCGATTTTGGCACCACAGAGCGAAGATGTTTTAATCTCGGAAACAGGCTGAGTATGCTCACCAAAATTCATGCGATTCTGAGACTGCAAACGGAGGAGTGTCGACGGCACCCTAGATGAAGCGACGACCTTCTCTGATACCAATTGTTGGAGTTAGACGTCTGCGGAAGCACGCGAACAACACAAGGAAGAAGAAGAAGCTTGGAGCACAAACACACAATACTGAATGTATTACTAGAGAATGTACAAAGATAAGTAGCCCATTAGGGCAATAGGCGTATATACAAGCCGAGGGAAATAAACCTCCTAAAGAGGGAGAAAAGTGCCCCGGCAGTCCTAGTGTGTTCACACACATCACTACCTAAATATATCAACATTTTATCCCAAGGGGGATCACTACTGCCAGATTTACATGCTTTTCTGAGTTTGACTAGCCTTATTGCTATGAAACTCGTGTGTCCACTAGTGGATTTTGCTTCATGCTTGGTAGCTCATGTATATCTTGGTTGAGCAAGAAACAACCTACTATGGCCACTTCTAGTTGTGAGGCTAAGTATAGGGTAGCTTTCACATTGATTGTTGAGTGTGTGTGGCTCATATGCTTTATGGCTGATTTGGATGTTGGTCAGTCTTCTACCACCACCATCTTCACTGACAATCAGAGCGCATTGGCAATTGCGAGGAACCCTTTGTTCCATGCTCGCACTAAGCACATTGAGGTGCACTCATTATGTGAGGGAGAGGTTCTCTACTGGAGAGATCAGTTTGGCATATGTGCCCACACAAGATAACATTGCAGAACTTTTCACAAAGCTCTGCCTATGGACAAGTTTGAAGCTTTTCGCAAAGCTTTGGGCTTACTTCCTTTTGTGGGTTGATTCCACATAGCTTGGCACTTCCTTATACATGAGTGCCAGCTCCTCATTCATCGCATCACTCCCATGGGGGATTTGGTGATATATTTAGGTAATGATGTGTGTGAACACACTAGGACCACCGGGGCACTTTTTCCCCTCTTTAAGAGGTTTTTTCCCCTCGCTTGTATATATGCCTATAACCCTAACGAGTAACTTATCTTTGTATTCTCTTGGTAATACATTCAATATTGTGTGTTATGCGCCAAGCTTCTTCTTCTTCCTTGTGTTGTTCATGTGCTTTCGCAGACCTCAAAGTCCAACATATTCTTTACCTTAGCTCTAGTATTTCTTCCCCAAATTAGTCCCTTAGTGAGAGCAAATTTGTTGATTTTGTATGTATATCATTTTTTTTTTTATTTTTCAATTCAACTAGGAAAATCATGATTTTTAGCTTAGAATCGTGTTTTTCATAGAGAATCACGATTTTGAATGTTTTTTTTTCTAGATGTTTTTATTCTGTTTAAAATTTTTTATTATTTAGGTATTTTGAAACTCCCTAAAAATCGTGTTTTTTGGGTGATTTTGAAAAACCACAATTTTATGCAAAAAATCATGTTTTTTTTTTTTTGGGTTTGAACTTGCAGTTTTGAGAGATCACCATTCTTAGGTGAGAATCGCGATTATCACACTCCACAAATCATGATTTTCAATCAAAACATGATTCCCAATGAGAATCACGTTTTTCTCACGAAATCGCAATTTTGTGTTGAAAATCATGTTTTTTCTTTGTGAGAAGAAAATCATGATTTTCAAGTGGTCAAAATCATATTTTTCACTCACAATTGTGTTTTCAAACAAGCATGATATTTTTACAATCGTGAGGTCAAAATTATGGAAATCTTGAACCTCACAATCATGATTCTCTGTCACAATCGTGATTGCTCACAATCGTGAAATTATGTGATTTTCAATGAAAATCATGTTTTCAGATAATTGTATTTTATGGTTTTTTATGAAATTCTATGTTGGTTTTTGATGATATTTTTTGTGTAAATTTTTTGTAAATTACACATGCATGAGAAGCATCTTCTGGTTTTAGTGCCATGCAATCAACAAAATCTAGCAAAAAATATTTTTTCCTTATTGAAACATGAAAGTCAAAAAATCATGATTTTGCTGCTACTTAATATTTATAATTTTTTAGCCAAAAAAATTCAAAGCATTCACAATGGTGTTGAAAAAATGTACCTTGAAGCTGCTTGCACCAAAATCTTCAAAAACTTTGCTTTTGATCTGGCTTTCATAATCGTGATTTTTAGTGCTCTCTCACAATCACTCTCTCACTCAATGAACAAAAAATTTCCAAGTCCTAGTTTTATACTCTTCACTGGCAATCGCAATTTTTCACCCTTTTTCATGAAAATGAGATTTTTACCTTGAATTGAGCCTTGTTGTGCCCTCCTTACACTTTTCCACTAGAGATTTTACAATTTGCTCAATTTTTTTATGAGCCTTACCTTCCTCAGAGAATTGTGTTTCTCATTGACCTTGTTTTTGCATTTTTCATCAACTCTCTTCATGTGGTGTCTTGTCTTGAGATCCAAAGATACTCATCCTTCCCTCTTTGCCTACAAATCAAAATAGAATTTGATTATTCAAAAGGAACGATTGTTTTATGTTAACAAAAAAAATCTTTTCAAATTCTCTTTTTAGAATTTCCACTTTTTTTCCTTCTTATTCTCACTATTGGTGTGGAAATTCAACCATTGTTTTTTTTTCCAAACAAATAGTAAACAATTTTTCTAGGGTTTTCTAAAGGTATTTGGAATTTAGAGAAGAACATACAACTCTTTACACTAATCTCTCAACAAGATGAATGAAGAAGTATCCCTCTCAAAGATTAAACACGCTCACCTTTTCATCTTTTCCACACTTGATGATTCAAATTAATTTCAAACAAGTATTTGTTACCATCAACTTGGAAGATCCAACAAGGGCCAAAGCTTTGTTTCAATGTTCCCTGCCAATGGTGTCAAAATATGTTTGATATACTTTGGAATTGTCCTCTCCAATCATCATAGTATAAAGTAACAACAACCTCAAACACATAAAATTGTCAATCCAAGAAGTATTCTAAGACATTAACCCCCTATTCATCAATGGATTCCAAGACTTATCATCACAAGATTAATTTCATCAAAGGTTTCACAAAAGATGTGGATAAATCTGTTAATTCTTGTAGGTAGAGTTAGGAATAAACTTTTCTAGTGATTCTTGTACCAAAAATGTGCTATTTTTCATAATAAAGGCATTCAAAACATCAAATTCAACTTTTTGTACATGTACCCCTATGATGAGAGAATCATCATTCTAACATATTCACACAGTCAAGATGAAACAGTAGTATGGAGGATTAATGGGACTTAAAAGATAAAGATAGAATTTTGAAAGCATGAAACACTCAAAGAACTATTGATCACAAAGATAAATCCATGAAAAGCACTCAAAAAGTCAACTTGAAATCACCATTAAAGCTTAATGATGAGATTTAGAAGAAAATAGAGCTCTCAAGTTCTCACTGATTGTTGAAAATACAATATCGCCTTACAAATGAGTGATACTTTTCCAAGTGTCACCTTCCACACTCAAAATAAGTCCTCTAAACTTCTACTAAAAAAATCTACTAACTTGAGAGCTCTAAAAAATCTACAAAAAATATATAGTTTACATATCATGAGGAAGACTCTTCCTCGTTTTTACAACAATTTGAGTATTCTAAACTACTATGTTACAAGGTTTCCATTTTGATTTTACAAAAAGTTGCTTTCTAACAAACATGATGCGACTTTAGGTCAAGATTGGATCGATCACCATCCCATGAGGTTAGAATATGACCAAGGCAACTCATTGCTAGAGTCCAAGGCAATGAAACATTCACTTCGATAGTAGAAAATTCTCTAGCACCAACACACTCATAGATCCTCATAGCCTAACTTCACACACTTCTCAAGCTTTCCCCCCGAACCCAGACTACACTAGAGAACTAGAAAGTATGCAAACAATAAATGGTATGGAGATGGATATGAAAACATGGGATCAACTCATTCAATGTCAATTATTTAAAGAGCAATTCTATGAAATCCATGCTTAATCTTGAATTGGAAGATCAATTGGACCAAAGTCTCCACGAAGATAGAGAGGATAGCATCACAAGGGACCCAAAGGAGGATGACACTCCATCAATAATATATTCAAAGTTTAGTGGATATTTCAACTATATAGATAATTCATCCCACGACTCTGAGTAAGCATCATTGGGTGGTCATTCTATTCGTGAAGCTCAGTCATTAACTTCTCCTCAACATCATGCTCCATGTAGTGACAAGGTCAAGGGGGAGGGATTTCAAAATTGTGGCCCAATACAAATAAAAAGCATCCAAATAAAAGTGATTCTCATCAATAATGCCACCTATAAATTTGGGTACCAAAAGGCATACTTCATCATCAATGTAATCAACACCATGCATATACCCAAAGCTCTACTCTCACAAATCAAGAAGACATCTGATCATCCAAGAAGTTCAAGGAACAACACTCAAAAGAAGACTCAATCCCACAAGCAAAGATCAATCATGGTCCCATATATGCCTGAAGGCTACATACCTTTCTTTGAACACAAATGGTACCTAAGAAGCTTCTTATGTCTTAGCAAGAGCATGCTCAAATTTGGGCACCTAAGGCTGAAAACTCTTCACCACATAGGGAAGAAGACAATAGGCTACCACATACATTGGCACAAAAGCCTCATAAAGTCAAGCAATTGTCACGGATTCATTCTTTTGATGGTTAGAGACAAAAACACGACTCCTCACAAAGAAATCCAACATACTGTGCCTCACATACATCCTAAAGTTGCTAGTGTAGTCAAGCAAATGTGAACTCCAAAATCCCAAATTCTAGTAGAAACAAGATAAAGCTACTTTTGGAGGCACAAAGTATAGAAACCCAAGTCACCTAGGGTCAAAGCTTCCAAAACTCAACCAAGACATCCACCACAACCAAGTATAGTATCTCTTGATCTGCAACACACATAATGGATATGTTCTGACTAGATTGCTCTTCTTGCAACAGAACAGAGACTAACTTCTCAAATTTTAAGGCATTTGGATTTCCTTTCATCACCAATCAAAGAGTAGAAGAAAAACTCTGATATGAATCTGGAAGACCATTCAAAACATTCTGCATTAGTGAAGTGTCAGGCAAGACTTCATCTACAGAAATCAAATGTTCCTTCAAATCTTTGATCTTTGTCCTAACCGTTAGTTAGGCTTAAAGATTCTATCGTTTTTCTAGAAAATATTCTTGAAAAGAAATGGAAGCTTCGAGCATGTGATAACTTCTATCATTATAATATTTTTCAAAAGGACATCTTCATGTAGTTTTCCTATCATATTCATGAACTTTATGGCTTGTTTTGGGAAAAAATTCATGGATTAATGAAGATACTTTTCTTGGAACTTCTTGTATTCCCAAAAGAAAAATTCACTAAATATGATAGGAACAACACGTGATTCATAATATAAGACTAGACTATTTCATTTAATGGTTTATCTTAAGGAACTTAACCCATTTCCTAAACATCACTTGCTTAGGTTTCCTATTGAAGCTACCAACAACATCCATGTTTTCTTAACCAGTTGCATCATTACTAGAGATGCAATCATGGAACCTAACATCCATCTATTGAACGTCAAAGTTCAATTGATATTAATCTTTGATTTTTGTCACTCCTTGGGATGGAATCAAGTGGGAACTTGCAAAAATTTCGTGGTTGTCACTTTGCATGCTTACTAAGGAGGCAACTTATGGAACATAATAGCTCTCTATTGAACTTTGAAAGTTAAATTCATGTTAAGTTACTTGAAATAAAATTAAGTGAAAGTGTTCACTTGAAAGTATTTATGGGCTTAAGGAAACTTTCAAAGTTATCATCTTCCTTGTATGCATGAGAAATTACACAAATGATGTAAAATATCTTTCTATACTTGTCGTTATGATTTTGTAAGTATCATTTAGACTTAGAGTCATCATAAAGCTTTATAAACTTGCAAGTAGCCATGTTTTCTTACTCACCAAGATGGCAAGAAAATTGAATGTCTGACTTGCGGCTTGTGCCTACTTTTACTAAGCAAAACATCTAACATACTTAATGCAACTGGTCATTATGTATGTGATACCTAAGTATCACCTAGGGAAAGAATGGACTAATTACTTGAGTTGCAAGGTAGCTAGCATAACATTGCAAGTAGCTAGTTTTCCTTCTTTCCTAATGCCTAACTTGACCATTCTAAAGTAAGCTAACTACTAGAAAAATACATTCATTCATCTACTTAGCAAACAATCGTGTGTTGTCATATGATAATGCCTTTGCTTGCACACAAATGCATATGCATGCATGTATGTGTTGGCATGTTTTTCTTTTAATGCCATAACTTAAATCAAATAATTCTTGAGCTTGCAATGCATGCATGTCATGCATCCATGCACAAACATACTAAGTTGGCTTCCTTAAAAAGATATAAGCAAGCAAGTGCACAAGCTTGAGTGCATCTAATTCCTTTTCCAACAAGAAGGAGGCTTGCATTATGCATGAAAACATTCTTTTGGAAGGAGAAATGCACCAGCAATCATTTCATTTTCATGCATGAAGTGGAAAAAATGATTCATAGATGCAAGCAAGTGGTTGGCGAGTTTTCCAATAAGTCTATGCTCGTCCATTTTGTTTTCATTGATCGCTCAAAAGCTGCATAGAAATTATCAAAAAAGAAGACTTATACTATGCTTGAATGATAAGTAAATTTCATCTATGTGAAAGCAAAGAGCAAAGCAAGTATTTAAATGAAAACATCTACTAAGAAAATACTTAGCTCTGATTACTGATTCTCGGGAAGATCCATTCTCCATCCTCATAAGCTTCAATGTCCTTACTTCATACTCACATCTTTGCCCCCCCCCCCTCCCCAAGCATCTTCTTCTTATAAGGAAAATACATATCCTTGTGCTACACGTACTTGAAGGATCAAAGTTTCCAATGATGTTTTCAATGATCCTCATGCTTTAACCCAAGTGTGAAAGTGCCCAAGCTCAAAACGGGACCAATGTAATTTATAGTAGCTATTGGGCAGGTCGAATGTTATGGTTTAGGCTCCAAGGTCCTAAAGATATAGGTTTGATTCCTTCTTGTTACACACACCAGGGCGAGATCAACACAAATGCCAACAGATATTGATATACTTTCCATGGTGGATTGCATGGCTAGATGAAGTTTTCCACACAGATAGGTTGGGATTTCAAAACTCGAATGCACCTTTCCAAGGCTAGCTTCGTTTTGCTTCATGGGGGTTGCACGCATGATAGGAAAATCAACCTTATTTGATGATAATCAAACTATCAATGTACGAGAGCATGTGTGGCACAATGGTTAAGGCTCTTTCTCTCGCACCTCTAGGTCGTGGGTTCGAATGACATGCAATCTAGGTGGAATGAAGCTATCTTTTGTTCTGCATATGAATCTCTCAACAAGGAGATATGGATATGCTCGAGGAAATATGAGATTGCAAACAAATCTCTCAATAGGGAGATATGAATATGCTCAGGGAAAGATGAGCCTGATGAATCTCTCAAGGAAGAGATGAAGCAGTCCACAATATGAAGAGTGAAGCAATTGTGGGAATACGATTACCGCCCCTTCGATGAAGACTAAGAAGAGTGAAGTATGAAGATAATGAAATTGACAAGGCCTCCATGAGAGCTTGAGGAAGAAGACAATGTGAGCAAGGTCTCCACAAAAGCTTAACCAAGTTGTGATACCAATGCAAGAGATTGAGGATTATGACCACCATGTGCTAGAGAGATGACTTTCCTCCCAAGCATATACCTCTATATATAAATCTCTCCAAGGGATTTCCTTCTTTGGCAGGTGGATTCTAACCATCCATGTGTTGGCCATGTAATTGCATGTGCACCACATGTCCTAGTTAACTGGAGTTAGCTCGAGTGCATGCTTCTAGAAGGTTCTAGAATCCTTGGGCAAAATACTGTCCCCCATCCCATCGAGGCTGAACCCAAGACCTTCTTCACACCCTTGAGTCTTAACCACTAGGCTAAGTGGATCACTTCGTTACAAGAGCACACAACCTAATGCTTAAGTCTAGTCTCGAGATCTTTTCATACACACAAGTGACCAAATGGTGTCTAATTTCATATCTGTCTGAATCGATCGGGCCTTAGATCATTGAATTACTTTATTACAAGTCACTTATCTTTGTACATTCACTTGGCAATACAATCTGTATTTTGTTGTTCTCCAAGATTCTTCTTCTTCCTTGTGTTGTTCATGTTCTTCCACAGACATCAAACTCCATCAGTAGAATCTTATGAAAGTACCTAGTTTGAGAGTAAATTGTAGATCTCTGAGACACGTGAGACCCTTCATTGTGTTAGATTGTACTTTAGAATGTGATAAAAACCCATCCCTCTTTGAGTGGAAGGAGTTGTACTGTGTTCTAAAACACATTCTAGGAAAAATGAAGCGCATTTCAAAAATATGCAATTCCTACTCAAATTGGGCACTTTCTTGAGATTTTACCGATCACATCACCTAGTTCCCACCTTCTGAACAACTTTATTAGAAATTTTTCAGAATTATGACAAAAAGTGGACTTTTGGACCATTTTTAATTAAAAAAGTTGATTTTGTGTCATCTTTTTAGCATGAAAGAGGGATGAGGATGAATAAATAATGAAAGACATACCTTGCATATTGAACATATCTCTAACGTCCAGTGTAGTGATCTATAAATGCTGATATATTTTATCTTCATTATTCTCTTTTCCTTATTCTAGCAAGCATATTCTTTGTTGTCAATGTTCTGATAGTTTCATCATATTTGTTGCATAACACCACTTTAGCCATTAGTTCAAGGGTGAGTGCTTATCAATGTTTTGGCCAATCAACTCCTTACTCAAGGGTGAATGATTGATGTGACCATGTAAATGGAAGAAGCTAGGTGATTCGCACTTGAAAATTTGATGAATTTTTTTGGACCCACTTTGAATTACGTCTAGGATGTGGACAAAGCACCATTATAGTGATTACAAAAAGTATTTCTACATTTGTGTAGGGGTCAAGAACATAAATAAAAATGATGCACACATTCCATCAAAAAAGTACTTGCATGAACATAAGAAATCATACAATAAAAGCAATTTTATAACTTGCTAATACAAAAATAGCATTAAACACGATGAAAAAAATGTTATTCTCTTGCAATGATCAATTATGAGCCCGTTTCCTTCATTGGTTTGGGCTTATGGTTACCATGCAAATAGAGTTGATGCATGTTATGCACTCATTTCCCTTCTAATCCTATCCACCATTTGTCCGTTGAGTTCACTTACATACTTATTTCCAACCATTAATTCATCACCATTTATACTTCGAACCTGAACACATACGTCTCTCTCTTTCCTAAGATATCTCCCATTTCTACCTCCAAGGATTACTTCAACAAATCCCCCAACAGATCACATGAAAATTATCATCAAAACAAAGCAAAACAATCATAAAGGAAAAATGCAAAATTAAAACTTGTTTCCCATGCTTATCTAGTTTGTATAAACCTTCTTTCCTTCCAACTACTTCTAATCTATACTTAACCCTATTTTCTACTACAAGATTGGTGAAAGATTGTGGAAAGTTAGTGTAAATATAAGAAATCATAGATACTAGTGTTTACCATACACTTCCTCAACTTTCAAGGAAGTTTTTACCAATTTTTCTTCTCCTCGAAAATGATGCCAAATGTGTTATCATGCTTGTAGTAGAGCGGTTGACGCTTATAATCAACAATCCATAGATCCGATGGATGATCTAAGAAAAGAGCTTCACAAATCCTTAATCACAATGAAACATCAAAGTGATCTACACACAAAAACATGCCCATAACTTTGAGCTTGTACCACCAAATTAAAAATGTGTCCTTTTGCAGCTCTCATCGAGAACTACAAGGTATTGTAGATGAAATACTCAAAATCACAACAAAGAACGATCGAACTTGCCTACACACAATCTATGACACATACACATGAAAAAAACAAGCATGAACTAGTATGACTAAGTCAAATAATGGTGGAAACAAGCAACTAACGGATATAAAATCATTTGGATAGCTTGATACTTCCGTCAGAAGCACTAAAAACCATGAGAATTCAATCGAAAATACAATACAATCTAGAACAAAGTTAATAAAAAGAGATTTCTCATTCAAGTTCTCAAAAAACAAGTCTTCAAAATTTACAAAAAAGAGGGAGTTGGTTTCTTTCATCGTGGCATTTACAATAAATATATAGTTAGAGAGGTTAAAGAAGCTCTCCTTGATCAATAACTAAATACTAAAGTCCTATAAATATACAAAGGATTTTTCCTGACACTAATCCCAATTCCAATATCACATACGTTTCGTCATCCAAAATGTCTCCCTTCCAATGAGCAAGAGTATAAGGTAATAGCAAGGAAGAAGTATGGTTCCACCATGTATATCCAGATATCTGTGTCCTTTTTCTATCTAGAATAATCACTATTAAATGAGACTAATTTTCAACCTAAGTCACATGAACAATTGCATATTGAGAATGTACTTTGTTTGCTAAATATTTTAGGAGTTGGATCACACTTACTCTTGTTAATCCTTGAGTGACATGATACAATGACTATTTATCCACGACTGCTTTGTCTAGTGAAACTCATACACGAATCGTATGTCACAATAGTCCAAATTTCATGTATTGTGATAACATGAGTAGCATAAATTGCGAAGAACCATTAGTGGACAACGCGAGATGCAGTATCGTTTCTTCAAAGATACAAAACTTGGCGAATCTCGGTCTGCGTGCGTATATGTGAACGCACATGTCTACATGCACACTGAAGAGAAGAATCATATGTCACGATGGTCCAATTTTTATGTATTATAACATCATGAGTAGCATAAACCTGACCTTCTATAAGTAGATAAAGGATATTAAGGATGTGCACTAAAAGGAACTCCGGTTACCGAACCTAAGTCAGTACGCTGATCTTTTTTGCCATTAAGGAGGGGCATTCTTTAAGGCAACTGGTGGCAGAACTCTTCGCTGTCGTATCGGTAGATTCCCAACAGCTGAGACCTAATTCAGTTGAGGTGAAGAAAGTGCCTCCTGGTTCATGCCGTAAGCTACAGGTCGTGAGCATACGGCTACTTTTTCTAGGCCTGGGATACATTCAGGTTGTAGCCCTCTACCCCAAGAAGAATAGTAGAATGATAATCGACCCAATGATTAAAAGGGTGTCCGCCTATTTACTGAGGATAGAAAATACCATACAATTGTGACACCCAAACCACATCTTGGACACTCTTATGAAATATCCAGATGCAATCCTTATTATACTAGTTCTGCCACTCTGTTCAGCTGAGAATACAAAACGTGAGCCAAAGAAAGCATCAAAGGAATCTCACTAGTCACAAAAGAGTAACTCGGAATGCAATGGGCACGGGAGACATCCACTAGTGGTATATGTCGCAATCCATGATAATACCCATTGTAACTGTCCTACTGGTGGAAGCTTTCATTTTACATCGGTGAGATGGAGTTGCACATGGTAAGCTCTCATCTTGCACAGGTGTAACAGAATACCACATGCACTCATTCTCATGTACTAGACACCTAGACTCAGGCATACTGTCGATTAACTACTATCAAGAAGCATATGCAATTATTGCGAACCTTAAGGCACTTACCATCTACTTTGCAAATAGGAGACGGTAAGGTTCGCAAACTGGCAGATCCACATTGTCATCTCTCAGCATGTAGCAATATCTCAGAGCACACCCAAGACTGGATTTTCATTTCAAGTGAAGGAAGCACACAATATGTACTGAGAACATAGCCACCTCCTATGAATAACACAAAATGCTTGCATTGACAGATCCCATGCCCAAAGACATTGACAGCAGAACTGACCGGTTAAAACTCAAGTATTATGCACAGAACTGGCATCTTTGAAACAACACCATCTTCATCAGGCCCAAAAAACATTTTTAAGTGCCTAATATGCCTTGACACCTTGGCTCAACATCAAAATAGTCAAATAAGGCAAGATAACTGGACTCAGAATTTATAAATGGGTGAGAACTTTGAGCACTACAAAATGGAGGTCTTGCATTGTTATGATACAGAAAAATCAGCACACTCTAGTTCATGCATATGGTCAGCATAGTTCAGACCAACTTGATGAGTAGAACACTATCCACTGGTTAGCAGTGAAATCGATCGAGGTATACATGATGTGAGCAAAACATACGAAGGTTATTAGAGGACAAATCCAACATTGATATCGGCCCAGTACACAAATGCCAGCATGGTTTCAGGCCGAGACTCCCTTGAGAACTGGGCAGCATCTGATTGCAGCAGTGACAAAAAGGGAAAGGGAAAACGTTTTATATTGATCTTCAATATGGAGTAAGGTAGAGCAATGGACCATTACAGCTTCGATCTCAATCTAATATCAGTAGCATATGACTTTTCTGTACCAAACTAGACGAATCACTCCTGCACCTTCTATGCTCCTTCTGCAGGCTTGTGATATTTACTTGGTACAAAAGGCATCTTAGTAATAACAGCATCACTTATCCTACCCCTCACAGAAACCTTGAGTTTTGTACCATTCTTATGATTACCTGAGCTGACATACCCCATTGCAATATTCTTTTTAAGACAAGGACTGAATCCACCACTAGTCACCTCACCTATGACCTTCTCGGACAAGTCAAGAATCTCACAATGTCCACGAGGAGGTGCTCCTGATGCAATCAGTCCAACCCGCCGTCTTGCTGGACCATCCTGGATTTGCTTTTGTATCACATCAGCTCCTAAGAACCCGCCTTCTGCACGACGTCTTTTGCTAATAGTCCAAGCAAGGCCAGCCTCAATCGGAGTTATGTGTTGTTCAAGGTCATTGCCATAAAGACATAGTCCTGCTTCAAGCCTCAGGCTATCTCGTGCTCCAAGTCCGGTCAACCTGATCTTACCTTCGCCCTTTTCCATTATTGCCTTCGTCAAATCCAAAGCGTTTTCTGCAGGAACAGAGATTTCAAAGCCATCCTCTCCTGTATAACTGCACCAAAAGACATTTTAAATTACACGATGAAAATAACACAGGCATCTAGGGTCCAGTTTAAGGAAGATAGACAAAACACAACAATCTTCATAGGGTAATACAAATTGAATAGGTAAGTGCATACCCAGTCCTCGTTAGAAAACAAGGATAGCCATTGATGTCAATCATTTTGAAGTCACTAAAGTACATTTTGCTCAGATCCTCCTTCACAAAATGCTGAAGAACAGTAGGCGCAAGAGGACCCTACATGCATCCACCATAGAATCATTCAATAACTCACCGTGACTGGCCAGCAATCTGAAGATATACAGAGAAACCCGTCTATACATACAAGCCCATGCATTTAAAACTGGAAACATTGATTAAACATTAACCTAAATAAAATAGAAGGTACAACGGACTACCCCACCGGCCTCAAAAATAAATAAGCAACGAAGAGAGAGAGGAAATGCCTGTAAGGCGAGTAGAGAACGCTCATCATGTATATGCCACTTCACATCTTTGCCAGAAGCCTGAAAAGGCTTCAGGTGAGACTCTATGTGCGCAAGATCCTTGTCTCTACATCCGGCATTCACAACTAGATAGATGTGATGATCCTTAACTTTCGTTATGACGGTATCATCGATAATGCCTCCCTTCTCGTTTGTGAAGACTGAGAGCGATCCCGTTCCTGGTGCTAAAGCAGTGATGTCTCCTACCACAAGCTTTTCGAGGAATGCGATGCTATCCTTTCCTTTCAAGCTTAGCCCGCACATGTGCGAGACATCAAAAAGGCTACCGTTCTCCCTGCAATTTGTAGTAGAATCCATGATCGAGTCCTTATACTGGAGAGGCATGCTCCAGCCAGCAAAGGGCACCATTTTGCCTCCGTTCTCAACATGGTAATCATAAAGCGGCGTCTTCTTCAGAGATGCTTCATCTGCGTAGCCGCGTCGAGAAGCTGCGAATCCGCTAGAGAGGACAGATAGGTTGAATGTAACGTGCTGGGAGGCAAGGCTGCGGAGGGCTGACTTGCTGAGATGGGTCGCTGCCTTCCTCATTTTGAGCTTAACCGGCTGTAAGGGCCGTCTGTCTCATAAAACAGGAGGAGGGTACAGCCAGAAGGAGAGCGCAGCAACAAGCTGGGAATGTATCTCAACAGAAGGTGAGGGGAGAAGGTGAGGGGAGGTTGGGTGCGTACAAAGTTGATAGAAAAAGGCTACCGTGCTTTCTTCATCAGCGTTACTTGCCGTGGGGAGGCCCCGATCCAAATTGAGAGGCGGTAGGCACGCAGATCTGGATCAGAGAGGAAAAGCGAACATCGCTCGGGTATTTTATGGTTCCCATCTCCTCGCCATTCTCCATTCAAGATAATGAATGCATTGAGACATGGAAATCCTGCCTCGCCTGTAGCCCATCTCGAGGTGGAGCTCTCTATCACATGTATCCCGACATGATCATGAGATGCTGATAAGATGCTCGTAACCATGTACACTAAGGAAGCATATTCATTTCGTGTGTTGATTACATGGATGAAAAGAAGTATTCACTTTATGTATTGATTAAATGGATGAATTCACTATATGTGTTGATTAAATGGATGAAGGGAAGTATGGGAGGGTTTTTTTCTTTGGGTGTTGCGCTATTGTCTTTGAGCTTGAAATATTGGAAGCACGTGGAAGAGTGAATGGAAGTAATAGTTGAGGAACTCTTTCTCTCTAGAGAGTATCTCTAGATAATAGGCATGGAGCCATCTCAACTTGCTTCAATTGAAATATTTTATTACAAGGTGGAGATGCCTCAAAAGCCAACCAGTTTGTTGTAGAAGACACTTAATCCAATGTTCTTGTGTGTGGCCCACACACAAACAAGTTATAGGATAATTGATTTATTTCACCCATTTAGAACCTCCATAGAGTAATGAATTAGCTTTTGAACATTGATAAGATGATTCCAATAGCTTAAATCAAATATGTGTACATTGCACATTCGTTATCATGGTCATTAGCTAAACCAATATAATATTTCACTTGAATGTGAACACAATGGTTGGTTATCTTCTAGAGAGACCTCTTGCTTATGATCATCTATAAATTGTAGGATATCCTTCATAAAGTAATGCAACATGAGAACTTGAGCATGTAATATAAGAACCAAACATTCGTTTGTACATTATGGAGATGCTTGCATCTTTCATGTTAGGGTATGTGTGAATTGTTGAAGACAAATATGCAAGCTCATTGTCACATGAGCTATGCTTGGATAATTTTACCAAATTTAAAGGTAACGATGAATATAAGTCTAAAGATGAAAAATATCTAGTCAAAAGTCATGATGAATAAAAGATACAATATCTCTCTTGTACTGAGTGGCATGTAGTGGGCAAACAAATGCAAGTGGTGAGTTAAGAAGAAGGCACAAACTTCTTCACATGCTCATTGGCTATAAAAGTGGAGTGGGAGCATGTTCTTAACAAGGAGAGAAAGAGGCAAGAGCCCCTAGTAATGGGATTTAATCTTAGAAGCCATTTTTTTCATTTTGTCTTCTCATAGGGCGTTTCCAGTTGCACGTCACTTTGTACACAATCATGTTGTGAGGTTCATATCTCAATGTATATGTAACCATTTCTTCTGTTTAAACACTCATTGGAAAGCTTATCTTGTGTACTTTCTCTATCAAGTATCCCCTTCAAAAGTTATATTATGTGAGTTATCAGTCTGAGAATGAAGTTCAATTCTTTAGTATAACTATGTAGACAGGTAGTCTATTTTCCTTAGTTGAGTTTCCCAACCAAAACTTATCCAAATTATGTGATTTATAGCTTGTTGGAAAGTTTGTCTTGTGAATTTCTTTATCTCAAATATCTCCTTAAAAGCTTCTATATTATGTGAGTTATGAATCTAAGAGTGAAGTTGAGTTCTTCAGCATACCTGTATGGATAGGAAGTCAATTTTCTTCAATTGAGTTTCCCAACCAAAACTTATCCAAATTAAGTTATTTATAGCTTGTTGAATATCTTTTTTTTGTCTAGTGTGTCTAAATAAAGCCATATTCTCATTTGAGTCTTGGGTTGAAAGCAATCAATCCAAGTTGTAGCTATCTATCCAAGTGTTGGACCTGCAAGGGCTCACTACACGCTTCTTGTTGTGCATAGGAGAATTCATTCTCCACAATTGGTATTAGAGAAAATTTGTGCAAAATCTTCATCAACAATGCTAAAGCTAAATCAAAGCAAAAAGGGAGCTACAAATCAAGGGGGAGCTTCTCAAACTCAAGAGCAAAGGGCTATATAACTATTCGAGGTAACTCTCAAAGCTTTTGATAGTCTTCAATGGCTGAGTTAGGTCAACAGGTAGAGAAATTGAACAAGAATAACTATCATGTGTGGAAGTTTAGAATGACCAAATAGCTAATGGGCAAAGTCTTGTGGGGTATCATGAGCATAGATGATGCTCAACCTCGAATCAATCAAACTACAACCACCAAAGTCTAAAGGAGGCAAGCAAAAGAATGGGAAGAGAGGAATAGGAGGTTCATGTTCCTCATTTCACAAGTCATTAATAATGCCATGGTAGGGCATATTCAACATCTTTAAATAGCTAAGGATGCTTGGGAAGCTCTTGAAAGGATGTATTCAACTTTGAAGATTAAGGAGCTAAGTGATGCTTTTGCTTCTATTGGCATAATAGTTGAAGGTGAAGATCTTTTCTTATGTAATCTCAATGGATTGAGAGAAGATGAAATATGGAATGCTTTTATAACTTCCATTAACTTGAAAGATGCATATCCAATTTTTGAACAAGTAATCCCTCATCTTATCACAGAAGAGCTTAGCTTTGGTGGCCCCATAGGAAAGGACAACCACAACCAAATGTTGTATGTAGGTCAAGGTAAAGGAAGGAACTCAAGAGGAGGCTCAAGAGGAAAAGGAAGAGGTCACAACAACCCCAAATAAAAAAAAAAAAATTGGAAGACAAAAGGATGGATCAAATGAAAACAAACTCCAACTACAATCAAAACAATTTGGAAGACAACAAGGATGGATCAAAGGAAGAGGTTGAGGTAGAAGTAGAGGAAGAGGTCGAGAGTCCTACGATTCTCATAAAGGTATAACATGCTATCATTGTGGCAAAGTAGGATACTATGCTAGTGATTGTTGGTTGAAAAATGGAAGACCAAATGGAGACAATCAAAGGATTCAAAGCAATTATGCAAGCACCTCAGGTGAAGGAAGCAAGCACATATTACTTGCAATGAGACATGAGTATAGAAGCTCTTATGAAGATGAAAAAATGGTACACTTTATTTAGGTTATAGTAACTATATGCCATGCCAAGGAAGTTTGCTCACGAATCTAAAATTATAAAGTGGAAAAGAATGTGTTGAAATAGGTGATGATACTCAACACACGATTGAACATATTGGAGATATAAGGCTCAAAGATACAAGTAGAGCAAAGGTACTATCTAATGTTCTTCATGTTCATATTCAATGAGAATGGGTGCTTCAGAAAGAACAAAAGAAGGTTTCAAGGTCATTGCTCAAGGTAGAAGAGAAGGAAGGATGTTCACTTTGGACCTCAAACATCCACATGGAAAGGTCATGTACATTAAATTTGGGAACAAGAACATTTCAAAGTTGGACTTATGGCATAAAAGGATAGGATCTTCCAAAAGTTAATAGTGTTGGAATACATGAGCTATGTGAAGCCTATCAACTAGGAAAGCAAACAAGGCAAACCATTCAAAAGGAGCAATTATGTGGCCCCAAATGTCTTGGACTTGATACATACAAATGTATGGGGAGCTATCCAAGAGTCATGAATGGCTGCTAATAGATTTTTTATCACTTTCATTGATGATCGCTCAAGAAAGTTATGGTTGTCTTGTATGAAGCAAAAATCAAATGTGTTCTCTATATTCAAGAGATTCAAAACTCAAGTTGAAAAAGAAACAAGAAAGTCTATCAAAAGCTTAAGGTCCGACGGTGGACGAGAATAATTCTCCAAAGAGTTTTCAATTTTTCTACAAAAGAATGGGTTCAAAAGGCAGTTTACTTATAGGTATACACCTCAACAAAATGGAGTGGTTGCGAGGAAAAATAGGAAAATCATTGAAGTTGCAAGATGCATGCTTAACGAGATGAAGGTACCATTATACTATTGGGTTGAAGCTACCACAACCACCATTTACTTGATGAATAGGTGAAGAACGTCAAGAATACATAACTTGACACCAAAGGAGGTATATTTCGGTAACTAACCTGATCTTACATACCTCAAATTTTATGGATGTGTTTGCTTTGTTCACATTCCACAAGAAGTTAGAACAAAGATGGAACCAAGGTAAGAAAAATGCATTTTCATCAGCTATTCGATGGACCAAAAAGGATATAATTGTTACAACAGGATATCATTGTTACAACCCTACAACAAAGGAAGTAAGAGTCTCATGAGATGTGGTCTTTGATGAACTAAGACCATGGTATGAAGATAAAGGAAAGGAAAAGGCTCTTGAAGAAGATTTTGATGATTATGTAGGAACTAATCAAAGCTCAATTCAGCAATCAAGCACAAAAATTTAAATTCTAGAGACATCTAAATCGATTGAAGAATGTTCAACATGGAGGGGGAGACTTGGAAGTCATTCTTTGTCTCCAAATTTAGATTATATTAGAGTTGAAGAAGCAAGCGCTACTCCAAACAATGAGATAGATGTAAGTGAAGAAAAATATAACGAGGTGATCACTCTGAATGTAAAGTTGAATAGGTTGAAGAAGCAACTTTCTAGAGGCAAGGAAAGAAGATTTTCAAGGACAAGGTATCGAGGCTGAGTTATGATAGTTTCATGGAAAAACATTTTTCATACATGATGGAGGTCATCAAAGACAAAGAGCCCGAGACATATGAAGAAGCTTGCACACAAAAGGAATGGAAGCAATCTATGAAAGAGGAGATCAAAGCTCTCAAAGATAATCACACATGGGATCTAGTGCCAAATAAAGAAGGTATGAAGATTGTTCCAAACAAATGGGTGTCTAAAATAAAGAGGAATGATGATGGTTCACTAGCTAGATTAGTTGCCAAAGGATTTAAACAAACACAAGGTATAGATTATGATGAAGTTTTCAATACAATTTCAAAGATGGGGACAATTATAACGTTAATAGCAATCAGTGCTTCAAGAACGTGGCCATTATACCAACTCAACATCAAAAATGCTTTTCTCAATGGAGAACTACAGGAAGAGGTATTCATGAGTCAACTAGTTGGATTTGAAGATGAAAACCATCCAAACTTTGTTTGCACGCTGAAAAAGGCACTTTGCGGGTTTAAGCAAGCACTGCGAGCATGGAATCAAAGATTGGTAGAGTATCTCGGTAAGTGTGGATACAACCCAAGTAGCACAAATCCTTCATTTTACATGAAGAAGGAAGAATATAGAGAGGTATATATTTGCATATATGTTGATGATCTCATCATAAAAAGAAACGATGTTACATGTATTAAAGATATCAAAAGAAAGCTTGGTAAGAAGTTTAAAATTTTAGATCTCAAGGAGCTAAAATAATTTTTAGGAATTGAAGTTGCTTATGGGAAAGGTGGCATCTTCTTGATGCAAAGGAAGTACTTGTTGGATGTTCTTTTCATATTTGGAATGAGTGAATGCAAACCACTCACTCAAGCCATGGATACAAATGCAAAGATTTACTCAAATGATGGAGAACTATTGGAAGATGTAAGGACATATGGAAGCATTGTAGGATCATTTTATATATGAAAAGATTACAAGACTTGATCTATCTTATGTTTTCATGTACTTTTTTAATTTATGCAAGCTTGGAAAAGCCAAAATTAAGCCAAGAGAGTGTTGAGATACATAAAGCATATAGTTAATCATGCTTTGTTTTACAAGTTTGGTGAAGAATTGTAGGTCAAAGGATTTAATGATGCTGATTAGATAGGTTCAAAGAAAAATAGGAGATCAACCTCAGGTTATGTGTTCATGATAGGAAGCAAACCTATCACATGGAGCTTGAAGAAACAACCCACTATTGCACTTTCACCATGGAGGATGAATATAGAAGAGTAGCGTTTTTCACATGTGAAGAAATGTGGATTAAAAAGCTTTTGGTTGATCTTGAAGTGCAATTTGGAACCATTCTTGTACATGACGATAACATGTAAAGTATTTACTTGGAAAACAATCCCATGTCTCATGCAAGGAGTAATGTTAACAATAGAAGTTTCTACAAGAAAAGTTGCTCAGTCGGATATTTAAAGTATTCAGTTTGCTAAATCAGAGTTTGCTCACTCGGATGTTTGATGAGTTCGATTTTTGAAAGTTAGTTACAACCTGATTTTAACAACTTTGTTGCATGATGTAAACGGTTGTATTCACGTGATGCGGACGTATTGTTTATTTAATAAGACTTGGTTTGTATGTGAGGGTGGCAAAACAGAGGTTTGGACTAAAGAAGATCTTGGATTTCTCCTTTTGATTATATAGGTAGCTTTGTATTTTTGTTCAATGCTCAAGCTCTGTAATCTTTGATCAATATTTAAATCTATTTGACACATTTTCTGTTCATTTTGAGTAAGTTTGAGTGTGTGTGTTTCATTCTTCTGTGTGAGTAAGTAGTGATGTGTTGAATAACCCCAACAAATTTAGCGGTCCTACTGTGCTTGCTCAAAGAAGCAAGAAATGAATGTTGAGAAGAAGAGGAAGAGTGGGTAGAAGACATTATACACGAGTGCTAACTCAAGCTGGTAACGTGGATCCATTTCCTGATTCATATGATTGGTACAAGGCACAAGAAGATTCAAGTTCAGATTTTGATGAAGAGGGAGAGGGATTTGGTGCAATAGAAGCAAGGCTCGTGGGCAGAATTTCAAGAACATTAATCTTGATAGAAGCAACTGCAAAAGTAAGAAGGCGATTCCAATTTGACCCACTAGGAGGGACTACCAGACAAAGAACTAGGAGTACATCTCAGCCAGTGCCTATGGTGCAGCCACTTCCTAACCCCAAAGCCAAAGCAGCACATTTTAGAGGAGGATCAAAAGAAGATGCAGATTGCCATGTTGCTCAGTTTGAAATTAAATGGACAGCAAATGGTTATCCAACATTATACGGTGATGCATTCAAATTGCAACAATTTGCAGCTACATTAGAAGGAAAGTCTATGACTTGGTTCAAACAATATGGTATTGCCCATTTTGCTACTTATAATGCATTAAAAATAACATTCTTGCAAAGATTTAGAAGAGAAAGACGCCCCCTGATGTTCTGAGAAAACTTAGAGCAATCAGGCAAAAGAATATGTTGGTAGAAGGTTATGCCTAAAGATTAAGAATTTTGATGGAAAGATTACAAGGTAATGAGAGACCTATTGGCAAGATGTTAGCAGACTATTTCCTAAAAGGACTAAGAAGTAGTATTAGACATGCAGTAGCCAATATTGATATAGCTGGCAGATTTGATGTGTTGGTAGTAGCGGCTGCCAGGGTAGAAAAGAGGTTTGACAAAACAAAGAAGAAATATAGAAATTCCATTTCAGATGAAGAATCTAAGTCAGAATCGAATTCTAGAAAAGATACGGTAGACTTAGATTTGGAAAGTGAGAAGAAGAAGTTTCAATAAGAAGGCATCATAAATCAAAAGGGTAACAAGGCAAGGAAGAAGCTCTTATTAGTCGTTTAAAGAGGAGCATATATTCAATAATTGCACCCAAAGAAAAAAGGTTTTGTGAGATATGTGAGAAAGAGGTTCATATTAAAAGTCAATGTTGGAACAATCCAAAGCATAGAGGTCAACAAGCAAGGCAAGACAATAGAAGCAACAATGGAGTTGAAGCAAATCAAGCCATTCTGATTCAGGGAAGAGATGGTTTATAGAGGTAGTCGCAAGGGAGACCTCCATGGAGGGAACAAGGAAATCAATAAGGAAGACCAGCCAAAGTAATGCCATGTGGGTATTGCTTTGCTCCAGATTATTGGATTGATCCCAATTGTCCATTGTGGGTCAAACATAGAGAGGAAAGAGGTGTACCAGCTATTAAGTATAATCAAAATAACGAGCAAGGGAAGCAACAAGGAGCTCCTTAGGCAAATGTCATTGTAATTGACTTATCATATGCATAGTTTCAGGGTGGTCCAAGTCCGAGTACTTCAAAAATAGGAAACAAGGAGCATATGGACCAATGGAGTTGTGATTGTAGACAATGTACTATGATGAAGGAAGTGGAAGTCTTGGCAATAAAAAGATCAAAAAACAAGGGTCCAATCACTACAAGGAATATGGGTGTATACTGACGGTTAAGGCGACACAATTTCGTTGCTATAAAATTGCAAAATGCATCGCAATGAGCTTCGCGGGCAGACCGTCGATTGAATGACAAGTCAAACGATGTTTTTTTCGACGTGTGGCGCGACAGGGTGTGCGACGCTCACATAGAACGTCGCTAATGCGACGGTTTTAAAAAGCATCGCATAATTGACACTAAAAAAAGTTGCTTATGCGACGCCAATTCCAGTGGTTTTTACTATGCATTACCATCGCTTACACGACGGTCTGTTGATGGAAAAAAATTAAAATGTTGGAGGCTCTTCGATCGGCATTTTCACGCATCTGATCGAAGAGCTCTCCAACGTTCGCAATTGCGCTGCGCTTACGAGCTTAAACAAGTATATGCATAATTGTTGTTTTGCCTAAGCTCTATCTTATTGTCTCTCTGTCTCTGTTTCTCTCTTTCTACATCTTTCTCTCTTTGAATTCTCTCTCTCTCTCTCTCTCTCTCTCTCTTCTCTCTCTCTTCTCTCTCTCACTACAAGGAATACAGGCGTATAGCGACGGTTAAGGCGACAGAATTGTGTCGCTATAAAATTGCAACATGCATTGTAATTAGGGTCACGCGTGGATCATCGATTAAACGACGAAGCAAACGATCATTTTTCCAACTTGTGGCACGACGGGGCTGCGACGCTCCCATACAGCGTCGCTAACACGATGCTTTTAAATAGTGACGCTTTCTTACATCGCATAGGCGACGATTTTGGCGTCGCATAAGCGATGCTAAAAACATGTCGCTTATGCGACGACGGATAGCATCGCTTACACGACGGTCTGTTGATGGACAAAAATTAAAACATTGGAGGCTCTTCAATCGGCATTTTCACACATCCGATCGAAGAGCTCTCCAACATTCGCAATTGCGCTGCATTAACGAGCTGAAGCAAGTATATGCAAAATTGTTGTTTTGCCTAAGCTCTCTCTTATTGTCTCCCTCTATCTCTGTTTCTCTCTTTCTACATCTTTCTCTCTTTGAATTATCTCTCTCTCTCTCTCTCTCTCTCTCTCTTCTTTCTCTCTTTATTGCAGGTTATTCAAGAAGCTAACCAAGCAAAAAGTATGGCTAACCATTGTAAGTACAATTTCTAATCTTTGTATATCATTTCAATTGTGTTATTTTCATTAGATAGCATACTCACACTTATTGATATGCACTTATACACTTGTACATGATGAAGATGCACTTTCACACATATACACATATACACATGCACATACACACACATATATACACACAGATAAATGTGCACATACACTTAGACATACACACATATACACATGCATATGCACAAACATTTCTACAACCACATAAAAAGACTTACATGCATGCATTATTGCATATATATATATATATATATATATATATATATATATATATATATATATATATATATATATATATATATATATATATATATATATATATATATATATATATATATATATATATATATATATATATATATATATATATATACACATACACACATTAACATATACGCAAATACATGTATATGCACATCCACATGGATGCAAATGGAAATGCATCCACATACACATGCATGTGGAATACATATACACATGCATATACATACATTATACACATATATACACATATATATGCACATATGTACACACACATATACACATGCACACTCACATGCACATACCTACATATACACATATACATGCACATACACACATATACACATAGAGTTACACATATACATGCACATACATATACACACGTATACACATGCACATGCACATACTCATACACACATATACACTTACACATGCACATGCACATACTCATACACACATATACACTTACACATGCACATGCACATACATACATATACACACACATACACATGCACATACATACATATACACACACATACATATACACTTAGGTATACACATATGAATGAATTATATAATTAAAGTATTAAAACACATATACACATGCACACACACATGCACATACCTACATATACACATATACATGCACATACACACATATACACATAGAGTTACACATATACATGCACATACATATACACACGCATACACATGCACATGCACATACTCATACACACATATACACTTACACATGCACATGCACATACATACATATACACACACATACACATGCACATACATACATATACACTACATACATATACACTTAGGTACACACATATGAATGAATTATATAATTAAAGTATTAAAACACATGCTTAATATAAACAATAATAACAATCAATAGAACAAAACTCTTCATTACTTAATACCATACACAAAATTCAAAACATAACTGAAATGAAATATATATATATATATATATATATATATATATATATATATATATATATATATCAAAGTAAATACATATAATCCAATGTCATAATCAACTAAAATCTTAATCATCATCATCATGATGATCATCATCATCAGCAATATCATGATCATCTTGATCTTCCTCATCCTCATCGTCATGATCACCCTGTGACAATCGAGATCATCTCTCCTGTGTCTGTCTCTCCACCTCATCCATATTTGTCTCTCCATAATACTCCTGTATTACATATAACAAACATAAATAAATAAAACAATTAAACCATTCATGAAAATAAAATAATTATATAAAATTTAAAAATACTCACAAAGGCATCAGGATGATCTTGCATATACTCGCTCAAATGCCGATATCCAAAATGTGTAGCATACTCGATCTCATGTTTTGTAGGATATCGGCCATAATCCTTCCGCTGCATTGAAACAAATAAAAAAGATTAATTGCTTGCATTTTAACTAAAATAAAAAATATACTCACAATAACACATATACTTACAAATGTAGCTACAAAACCATTATGGCCCATTTGGCCTAGGTGCGATGTGTGGCCCGACTCCACTCTCTTCTTTGCAGTAGCCTATTTATTCAAGAAAAAAAATACATAAATTAAATGTAAAAAATTACTAAAATATATAAAAATTATAAATATAAACTATTAATTTGTGTACCTTCTGTTGAGGAAATGACTCGTGAAGACATAGCTGTCTACGAAAAAATTGCCACATCTCAGGTGGTATGTTAGCTCGCCTCTTATTTTTTTCCGCCATACAATATCTCCTGTTAATTTAATCTCAAGAAAAAAAAAACAGTATACATACACATATATACACACACATACACATACACATATCCACATACACATATACATGCAAACATATACGCATACATATATGTATACATATACACATATACATACATATAACATAAACACACATATACATATCCACATATATACGTACACACACATGCATGCATATACACTCATTCATACAAAATACATGCATTTATCCCACAATAATGTGTAGTTGTGTATATGTGAATATGTGTGTATGTGTAAATGTGTATATGTGAATATGTGTGTATGTGTAAATATGTATCTGTGAATTTTTTGTGTATGTAGATAATCAGATTATTAATATCAAATACCATTATTTGTAGATTCTGATCAATCAGATGGAACTCCACCACCGTCTCCTCATCGTGCAATGACTTTATACTGTAAGTATATCAAACATTTAATTTTAAATATGTTTGATGGATACATAACTTATATTTTTTTTGTTTCTTATTACGTGCAGATTCTCATCAATCAGAGGGTACTCCACCACCTCCTACCCATGCAACGACTTCACATGCGTCCTCCGATAGGAATTATGATGAATTTTACTATCAAGAGCATATTATATGTTGGTGTAACTCTTGTTATGGCACGTATCGAAGACCACGATTGGAATGTATTGAACATGAGGCAGAGTATGGTACTTTTGAGCGTGCACCATCACTTGGTCAACGTGATAATGCTTGGGTATGTATTTTCTATATATATTAATGTCATTATTTTATTTAAAAACCATATATAAAATCAAATTATTGTTGATATACAGGAATACTTGCTCGATGATGATAATTTTTCTCATAATGTTAATATACCTCGTACACGTCATGGACTTGTTGTTCATCAATTACAAGCAGAGGTTTCTAGAAATCCTCTACCTCCTGGTTTAGAGAATGAAACGGCTGGAGATTATCTATTGCCAGCTCGTGATCGTTCTTTAGTACAAACATATGATAGAAGAAGATATGGAGGATGGAATAGAGGACCACTTCCTTTAGATGGAGAGGTTTTCAACTTTTGGGGTAATCGCTATATGATTGCTCCATCCACTATTACTAATGATGGTCATGGTCTCTTTATTGTAGAGGATTTGTATGTGCCTCCGAACTCTGAAGTCACTCTTATGTCATTTTGTGGTCCTATATATGGATGGGGAGATTGGCATCGACTTTCACGTTATGTTCAAAGCATGAGTACTTATGGAATATGCTTGAACGCAGCATCCCTTACTAGTAGAAGGATTTTACATGCAGAAAATGAAAGATTATATATTGATGGAAGACCTTACACACATGGAAATATAGCAGGTTTAATAAATAGTAGTGGAGGGTTACATAATAGTTCAAGGACTAATTGCACATTTAAGGAGCATGAAAATAGTCATGAATCACCATACATGAGTAGAGATGTATCAAGATACATAGTTGTCAATGCTATTACTACATTACATGCCAGTGATGAACTATTAGTGAATTATGGATGGCGTAGACCTCCAAGAGCACCTTTTAGCTAGAGAGAATAAAAATTTTCTATCCATATTTAATAAGTTATATACTTAATTTTATATTTAAAGTTTACTTTTTATTCATTTATGGAATACTAATGAATTTTATTTATATGTGTAGATTCCAACGTATGATGTTGATGATATTCCTCCATAGCATTCACAATTACCAGTAAGACCTCATTTATCAGAAGCTTCCATGAGGAGGCTACGCAATACTAATCCTGTTCAATATGCAAAGTTGAAAGATCTATATTCAAAAGACGATAAAGTAAAAGATTTGTGTGACAATGATGAAAATGATGGCATGGCAGATTTTATTGAGGATTGGTATCAAAATGATAATGAGAGCATTGATATTTCTAAAAATGAGAAATATCTTCGAGAGGAATGTCTAAAGCATGTATATGAAGGAAGTCGTTTGACACGACTAAGTGCGAGCTTACTTATTCTCAACCTTCAAAATCGTTTTGGATGGAGTAATGTATCTGTTTCGACACTATTAAGGTATAATTTTCAATTTTCTATCTATTTATATATATGCATAAATATATATATACATATATATAAATACATGCAGGTTTTTATTCTTACTTTAGATAAGGTAAGAACAAGAACTTGAATTGAATGGATACTTTTTGTTTGTGCATCTTTTAAAACTATTAATGCATCTTTTAAAACTATTAATGCATCTTTCAAAATATTTGCGAAAAATTTGATTGTTTGGATGGCAAGATACGATTGTTTGTTTTGGAGGATATGAAGTATGTACCTTCATTGAATGATTTGTCGATTCTATCATATGTTCAGTTTGAAAGTGTGAGAAGCAGATTTATAATTGCTATTCAAAGAATTTGGCACTGTTTATAGGCCATACAATGGTGACCTGGATGAATCGCATGCACAGAGGTTACTCAAGATAGAGCAATCTGGTTATAAGGGACTAGTGCCAGCACGATTCCTAGGGTATGCAGTAAACCTCTTGCATGTCAATGATGAGCATCTGAACTTTAGGATACAAAGTGGAAATCATGGTGGCTTGAGAGGATCACTTTTATACAACTTGTTCAAAAAACTTCAGTGTCATAAACGTGAAGTTCTTTGAACAAGCTGTATAAAAGTGATCCTCTCAAGCCACCATGATTTCCACTTTGTATCCTAAAGTTCATATGCTCATCATTGACATGCAAGAGGTTTACTGCATACCCCAGAAATCCTGCTGGCACTAGTCCCTTATAGTCAGGTTGCTCTATCTTGAGTAACCTCTGTGCATGTGATTCATCTAGGTCACGATCGTATGGCCTATAAACAGTGCCAAATTCTTTGAATAGCAATTATAAACCCGCTTCTCACACTTTCAAACTGAACATATGATAGAATCAACAAATCATTCAATGAAGGTACATACTTCATATCCTCCAAAACAAACAATCGTATCCTGCCATCCAAAACAATCAAATTTTTCGCGAATATTTTGAAAGATGCACATAAGCATAAATATATAAAAAATTATATGCATATATATATATATTTATTTATTTATTTATTTACCTTTTTTAATATATCTTTTTTTGATAAACTTACAGGTTATTATCTGAAAAGATTTTACCAAGTCAGAATATTCTTCCTACCTCACATGATGAAATGAAGAAGATAATCAACAATCTTGGTATAGATTATCAATGTATACATGCATGTCCTAATGATTGTATTTTATATAGAGGTGAATATGCAGACTGTTTGACATGTCCCAAATGTCAATCTCCTCGATATAAGGGCGGAGAAGGTAAAATCCCAAAAAAGGTATTGAGATATTTTCCATTGGCTCCACGGATTAGACATATGTTTCAAAGCCCCGAATTATCAAAGCTTTTGACTTGGGGACATGATCACAAAAGTACTGATGGAATAATCAGAATTCCTCATGATAGTGTTGCTTTTCAGCATATTGATTCTACATGGCCTGAATTTGCACAAAATCCACAGAATCTAAAGTTAGGAGTTGCATTAGATGGGGTTAATCCATTCTCCATGAAATCCAGTAACTGGTCAACATGGCCAGTGGTAGTCATAAACTACAATCTTCTGCCATATCTTAGCATTAAAAAGGAACATTTAATGCTTTCACTTTTAATCCCAGGCAAAAGACAAGTTAAAGATATGAATATATATCTTGCTCCTCTCATTGACGATCTTCAAGAGTTATGGAGAGGTATTAATGTCATTGATGTATCGAAAAGCATCAATGAAAGACATATTACAGTTCGTGGTATTGTGGCTTGGACTATTCACGATTTTCCAGGATATGGTGTTTGTTCAGGTATTGATGTAATTTTTTTATTCAATATGCATGTAAATAAATATGATTTAATCTAATTATATTTTTATCATTTTCCATGACGCAGGAATATCTACTAAGGTTTATAAAGCTTGTCCATATTGTGGTGATTGGTTGAGATCAATCTATAGTAAGAATCTCAACAAAAATATTTATCTTCGACATCCACGATTCTTGCCTGATGATCATCCATTAAGATCTAAAAGAGAAGCGATACATTTTAATGGAAAGTTTGAAACAGGTCAGTGTCCAAAACCTATGACGCCTATGGATTGGTATAAAAAATGGACAGATGGACCTCTGATATATGTAAAATTTTTACTTACTTCCACGGTAAGTGGACGAAGCGCAGGTAAGAGTCGCATAGTGCCTGCATTCTTCTCTTGAACTCCAATCCATTCCCTATGTACACAATGCTCCCCTCTGGCTCCATAGCGCACTCTAGTCCTAAGGTGCCTATGCATGTCCTCATAGGCAAATCTGCTCTGCTATAACGATTTGGAGGTGGTATACGTGTCCTGAAAATAGATAGATAAAAATAAATAAACATATGTGTTATAATATCATTAAAAAAGTTTATGAAAAAAAACATACCTATGAGCAGATAGCTCTCTTCCTGCATGTGGAGCCGCAGAAGAGCCCTCGTCTGATCGCTGGGTAAGCATCTGGATCGTATAGTCCAGCTCCTCATCAGACATCTCTGAGTAATCACGTATGATGGCCCCTAGAGTATCAGACGGAACTCTTGCTCTCATAAGACTTTTTATGAGAGTGAGTTTCACCTTTCTCTCTCTACTAGGATCCATAATACCTAACATATAAAACAAAATGGTTAGAAATCAATATATATACGTGTACATATGTATGTGTGTATGCATTAAGTATGTGTATGTATGCATGTGTGTGTATGTATGTGCATGTATGTGTGTGTGTATGTGTGTATGTGTGTATGCATGTGTATGTGTGTGTATGCATCATTATGTGTGTATGTGTGTGTGTATGTGTGTGTGTGTCTATGTGTATGTGTATGCATCTATGAGTGTGTATGTGTTTATGTGTGTGTATGTGTCTATGTGTGTGTATGTGTCTATGTGTGTATGTGTATGCATGTATGTATGCATATGTGTGTATGTGTGTGTATGCATATGTGTGTGTATGCATTATGTATGTGTATGTATGCATGTATGTATGTATGCATATGCATATGCATTATGTATGTATATATATGCATGTATGTGTATGTGTGAGTATGTCTCTCTATGTGTGTGTATGCATATATGTGTGTATGTGTGTATGTGTGTATGTGTGTGTATATGTGTTTGTATGTTTGTATGCATGTCTATGTGTGTGTATGCATCATTATGTGTGTATGTGTCTATGTGTGTATGTGTCTATGTGTGTTTGTGTGTTTGTGTGTGTGTCTATGTGTATGTGTGTGTGTCTATGAGTGTGTATGTGTTTATGTCTATGTATGTATCTATGTGTGTGTATGTGTCTATGTGTGTATGTGTATGCATGTATGTATGCATATGTGTGTATGCATGTGTATGCATCATTATGTGTGTATGTGTCTATGTGTGTATGTGTGTGTATATGTGTGTGTGTGTGTCTATGTGTATGTGTGTGTCTATGAGTGTGTATGTGTTTATGTGTATGTATGTATCTATGTGTGTATGTGTGTATGTGTATGCATGTATGTATGCATATGTGTGTGTATGCATGTGTATGTGTGTGTGTATCTATGTGTTTATGTTTGTGTGTGTGTATATG